>JAGFNQ010003440.1:268527-372367 GCA_024364735.1 Boesenbergia rotunda
CACTCGGGGTCAGTCACGAGGTCGGCCACTCGGGGTCAGTCACCCGAGGTCGGCCACTCGGAGTCAGTCACCCGAGGTCGGCCACTCGGGGTTAGTCACCCGAGGTCGGCCACTCGGGGTCAGTCGCCTGAAGTCGATCCCTCGGCTCAGCGGTCTCCAGCCGAGCGCCCCCCGAGTCAGCCCCACGCGAAGAGACTTATGACCCGAACTCACTCGACCGATCCAGGGTGACAGACCCCGGGACGGCCGACCCAGAGCGATTGAAGGGTCGCAGCAGCAGTAGAGATCATCCGAATCTCCCCATTGTTCGAAGAGGATTTCTGACATAATCATGACCTGACAGAGCCGCCAGCATTAATGGAGGCCTGAAGGGACAACCTGGACAGACTGTCAGACGGCTGTGTCAGCCTCATAAAGCTATCAGAGCTGCCAGGTATACAGTCTAACAACTGACTCATCCTTAATGAGATGGGATGTCTCTGACATGACAGAGGGCTTTCCTTCCCCTATATAAACCCCATTTGAGCCTCAGAGAAAGGCTCGTTGCCATTTTTGCAACCTCAACTCCTCTTTGTGAGCCCCATTTCGGTCCGAGCCGAGTGACTTGAACTCTCTCTCTATTTGAGCCCGACCCCGACCTCCCAGCAACAGCAGGCCGAGTCAGCCGGGTTAGACCGAGTCACCCAAGGACGAACCGATCTTCGTTTATTGACAGGATCAGTTAGAGTTGAAAGATCAAAGAGGACCGGTTCCTCATGTTACCATAGGCTTCCCCATGGATTGCTACACTTGACACAATGGTTATTGAGATTTTGAGTAGTTTTGATAAAATCCTTGACCACTATGATCGATAAGCCCTTCGACTATTGAAGATATTATTTTGCCTAGTTTTATCTGGCGACCGGTGAGAAATTTTCATAAGGTCGAGTCAGTCACCCGAGGTTGGAAAAACCTCATTAATCTTTTTTTTTTTTTATTGTTTTGCCTAGCTGGTCAATGTCACTTGCGCTTATGCCCATCATGGACTTTGTCCCTAGGCCATCAACTTTGTTTGCTTGGTGACCAAGGTCTACGTTGATTATTACACATCCACTTGAGCCATCCAATGTTCATGATGTGGTAGGGTCGGATATATATATATATATATATATATTCCATGATTATTTGTCGGATGAAATATTTCTCCCTTAAAAGAGGATATGTTATTTTATTGGAAATTCCATAAAATTGAAAGCTTAATTTCACTGTGATGAAATTAAAATAAACACGGAAATCTCCCATCAAAAATATCAAGTAGTGATCATCTCATCTTTTATTATAGTCATCCCACTAAAAATATCTCATGCCAAAACAATTTGTTCGCCACATTTAAGGTTGTTACAACTATTTTAGACAAGTTCATGACCTTTCAGTTACGCGTGCTAGCTGTGCATGACTTCGCATTAGCCTCAGCCTGAGCTCCTCCCAATATTACTCCATCAATTGCATCTTCATATACGTCACCTATAAGCCCCACGGGCTGACTCGGTTGGTAAGACATTGACTGTTTATTTCAAAGGTCTCAGGTTCGAGAGTCGTCAGTCGCACAGGGAGTAAAAATCTGATATGCTGGCTTAAATCCTCTTGACCCAGACGTCTTACCCAACTAATAAATCGTGATTTATCTCTCTCTGAATACCTGTGGGACAGGACCAGGAGACCGCTAAGGTGACGGTTCCACCTTTTTATTCCTACAAGCCTCGGCCGTTACGTTGTTGCTCCATTCTTCCCCCATTTCAAAACAAACCCGGCGATGGGCTCCGAGGTGGATGGCTTCAGCGACTACCTGGTGCTGAGGCCCGACAAGGCCGGAGTTTCTGATCTCCTCCGGCTCCTGTTCTCGCCCAGAGTCTCCGACAACCAGTCGGTCGACTGCCCCATTGGCACCGAGATCGGCGAGGCCAAGCGGAGGTGGGCCGTCTTCGTCTCTCTTCTCTTGCAGAAGATCCTCCTCTTCTCCAGGAGGCCAATGGCGCGGCTGGGACTGGCGATCGAGTTCTGGCTGAACCTTCTCATGGTCAACAATGGCTTCCTCGCCCTCTTGTGGAATCTCCTCACAGGCCAGTATACAAATCTGCAGTATATTAATTTTTACAAGTTTTTCTCGGATTTCACAACCCGTTTCTGATCGAAATTAATTAAGCCGTGTTGGAGATCTGGTTGGATGGAATATGAACATGAACATTTTTTTCTTCTATCAATTAGTGGCATTATTAATATTGTTATTGTTGTATGACAGTTCATGTTCAGTGCATCCTTAATTATTTTCCTTTTTTTTTATGACCCTCGTGTTCTCAGACTTTAATTAATTATATGGGTCAGCTGCTAGGTCGATTGTTCTTATCATGTTTGCTTAGCAATAGTCATCGTACAATAAAACTGGTATATTTATTATATCTTGATCATGACTCTGTTTTTTTTTCCTCCTTGGAAATTAGTAGCAGTTTACATTAATTTCGAAAAAAAATTGGCTTAGTTGCTTTTATTTCAGACTTGAAGGGGAAAAAATTAGTCAAAATAAACGGAAATTGCTAGATAAAATTGTTACTTCCAAAAAAAAAACAAATGAAAATAAACCCTGAAACAAAGACAAACTACAGTCGATGAACGTTGTCAAGTGCCTAGAGCATGGACACTTTTGCAACATATGGAGCAAATAAAAATTCGATTAGTGTGCCAATTAAACAGATAAGCATCCATGGTACTTAATTGATAATAAAAGACATTGACCAGCTAACATGATGATGCAGGCCCACGAAGTTCAATATGGTCATCATTTTTTTAATTCGGAATTCGAAATTCGAAATTAGATTTTGTCGATCCCATGTCAATAATTCAAAATTTTATGTTTCGATAAAACTGTAACCATCAAGTTTAATCCTACATTTCACTGTTTAGTTTTTTTACTATTTTTTTATAATTTTTATTTTTAGAATATTTAGAGTTTTTTTTTGCTATTTATAGGAGAAGATTTGTCTTGATCTGTATCTTATTTTGAGTTAACATCGTTCAATTATGTACTTTTCTTTTCTGGTGAAAAATCACAATTGTAATTTAAATATATGAATTATAATGGTTTTTCTTCATTTGAGTCTTAGGTTATGGTATAAATAAGAGTTATGTTTAGATGATGAGGATCATCCTCTATTCATAAAATTTCTTATTATGGTACAACTGGAAGAGTGATGTGTTTTTCTACGTGTTAAAAGAATTCTCTATTTATAAAATTTCTTATTATGGTAGAACTCAAAGTGAGTGATGTGTTTTTCTTCATGTTAAAAGAATTCTCTATTTGTTTTCTCCTTGTCTTCCTTTCTTAATGATTCATAAGATAATCACGCTCGACGTCGTAATTAATTATAAAAAAACAAGGTAAGATTGGGAAGGAAGAAGTCCTTTCAATTACCTTGGAATGAAGGGCACTACAAGTGATTGCAACCTAACTCAGGAAGTTTCTTTAACCTAGATAGGGAATCATCCCTAACATGTATAACATTATTGATTTGGGGCTGACCTTAATGTGAATAAATGAATTGGTACGACGAAGACGAGAGACTAGATCTTAGTTAGTGATCATGACAGTAAGGTTCTCTAAATCTAGGATACCTTATCATTCTATATAATGTATCAATGTATACAAGGTTGTGGTGTGAATGTTCTTCCTATTGGCCTCCTTGTGGTGGCCAAAAACTTGAAACTAATTAATGATATACGTCTTTTGATATTCAATTATTTGGATTCAGTTTCCACATATATGTAGCTCCTAAATCGCATTAATATTGTCTTTTTCCTAGGGAAATTGGTTTTTCCGGAAAAGAAGTCATCCGCTTATAGATCATGTATCGGACTTATTGACACGAGAATCGAATTGGACAGGAGCATCAGACCAAGCGATGACAAGTATTTGGCAGCACTATCCATCATGGCAGCAAAATTAGCTTATGAAAATGAACTCTCCATCAGAAGCATAGTCCAAAATAATTGGGAAGTAAGTCCTGCGTTATAATGATAAAGATGAAATTGATTATCTCATCACGGTTAGTGCTTACATCCTTGAATGATTCGATAATGCAGAAGGAATTTTTGGGATTCTACAATTGTTGGAACGGTAAGACTCTGAGATTTCCTCACAAAACATTCTAAACTCAGAACTTATCGAATGTGATCGTGGCAGACTTTGAAAAACAGTTCAGCACACAAGCATTCATGTTCAGCGACAAAACCGCCGATGGCGCCGAGCTCATTGTGATTTCCTTTCGAGGAACTGAGCCATTCGACGCTGCTCAATGGTCCACCGACGTTGATTTCTCATGGTATGAGATTCCGAACGTCGGCAAGGTCCATCGCGGCTTCATGAAGGCGTTGGGCCTGCAGTCGAAGCTTGGGTGGCCTGCGGACCTGAACCAGAGCGACGAAACGCAGCCCTACGCGTACTACGCCGTGAGGGAGAAGCTTAAGCAGGTGTTGCTTAGCAGGGCGGAGGCGAAGTTCTTGGTCACCGGGCACAGCCTTGGCGGAGCACTCGCGATACTGTTTCCGGCCATCTTGGCGCTGCACGAGGAGGAGTGGCTACTGGAAAGGCTGGAGGGAGTGTACACGTTTGGGCAGCCGCGGGTGGGAGACGAGAAGTTCGGGGAGTTCATGGCGCAACGCTTGAATGAGCCCAAGAACAGGTACTTCAGGTACGTTTACTGCAACGACATTGTGCCGAGGGTGCCCTACGACGACTCTGCTCTCTTGTTTAAGCACTTCGGGACGTGCATCTACTTCAACAGCCTCTACCGAGGAAAGGTAAAAAATATAATTCGCGGGATTTAGCTAAACGTCACGAACAATTCATGATTTGTGGGTGCACGCGTGCTTGACGCAGGAGATGGATGAAGAACCGAACAAGAACTATTTCTCTGTGCTGGAGGTGATGCCCAAGTACCTGAATGCGTTGTGGGAGCTTCAACGAAGCTTCCTGATTGGGTACATTGAAGGGCCAGAATTCAAGGAAGGGTGGTTCTTGAGGTTGATTAGATTGTTTGCGCTGGTGATTCCTGGCTTGCCGCCGCATTCCCCTCAAGACTATGACAACTGCACTAGATTGGGAACTATAGCAGACTAGCAGTTGCTGTGGATGGGAGTTGAGAGTAATTAACTTCTAGATCTTGTTGTGGGGAGATTCAGTGGGTTGAAGGATTCATTTTCAAATGAATCATATGGGCTTCACCTTCACATATGGACTAGTAATAATGAGTCTATTGATTTGGTATTAGTTACGAGAAACTTAGACGCGATTGATTGCAGAATGAGAACAAAAATAAAAGAGATGGTCGTTGATTTAGTAATTATGATCGTCAACAATAGATTGGTTGTTTTCCTTTATACTTTTTCTAGATTTTTGTTAGTTTATTGATAGATTACTTCATGATGCCATATTGCTACTGCTTGTGTAATTGAAGAAGACAGAAGCAATGCAATGCCGAAAAATCACGTCATGACCAGGATCTCTTCACATGGATGAGGTGTGTCCCGTGGTTTGTTTCTTCAAATTATTAAAAGAAAAATGGGATTGCGTTTCACCGAACACTCCAATTGTTTTGTTCTTCTCTCCCCATATTTTGAGAATCATTTAAAAAAATCCATTTTGTTTTGTATTCTGAAAAAATTTCAACATCTAGATATATCCATTATAATATGGTTAGCATGGCAGAAACTGTCGGCATTGAATTAATGAATACTTAGTGAATTATTGCAAGTAGAAATAGGTTAACCGTGTCAAAGGAAAAGAGATGTATAGAAGGAAGAAAAATAAAGGGAACAGGGTGTGCGTTCCCTTGTGAATTAATTGTCTCTCTCTCATTTGAACTTGAATGATAGAAGTTGCTTAAGTGCAACAAAGACATGTAATGTATCCCTTTGAGACTTTAAATTAAAAAAAAACTGTAATATATCGCATCATTTGCTATGGCTGCTGTGCATGAACTACGAACAGTGAGTAAAACCCGAGATCATCATGCAGCTTGTAGGATTGGCTGTTCTCCGTTGGTGTGTGGTTTTGGAAGTGTCTTTGTTACCTTCACCCTAAAAGTAACCTGAAGAAACATACAAAAGAAAGTATATATTTTTATACTGCAATAAAATTAATGGATATGCGACCACGTTACAAGAACAGAAATCAAAATTTTCTTGATATTTGTTCACTACAATTTTGATATATGCCTATAATAAGAATTAAACAAGGGCTATCTTATATGGGTGAAATACTGCTCTACTTTAATAGGCAAACGATATAGTAGAATATGAATTTGACTAGTAGCTTTTATAAATATTAATTAGTGTATATTTACTGTCAATTCTAATGATTATGGACATGCACAGTTGTGAATCTAAAATATGGTAAGTGTAAAAGATCGACAACCTTTTTATCATTGCCGAGCTCAACGACGTCAAATGGGTGTATACGTACAGGAAAATTAGGAGGCACACGATACCGTCTCCATTCTTTACTGCATTTGACAGAGAAAATAAATAATTCTTCTTTCTAACAAAAGTAATAAAATGAGTCTTTTTTTTCACTTACTCAGTGATCCAGGTGCCATATTGACTACGCAAATCAGTCAAAAAGAAGACATTGTCTTTACAAGTTATACGTACATGTTCCTCAGCTACCTGCAAGAAGTTATTAACTCGTCAAACCAAACCACTAGGTCATAAATAATTCTCTAAAGTCTAACCTATACTTCTAAACTCCCTTGATTAGCCCACAATTCACAGTGTAAGGTGTCACAGATTTATCTAGATTGATGTTACAAGGTTCGAATTGTTCAATAATACACGCATTAGAAATCCAAAACAGGACATGATCATTTTTTATGGTCTCAATTACAAGGAGGATAGCATCCAGTTATTGTTCAGAAAGCAAGATTGATGAAGCCTCATCTTAGGAATTTCTTGTAGGCACCTGATATTGCAAAACTTTCTCAACACCTTTGGATATGCTTGCATTAACATTCAATCATAAGAGAAGAGTGTAAATGGCAACAAATGTAGATTGGAGCCCTTCTTCACAGGTTAAGATTCTGGGACAAATGATCTACTAATCAAATCTAATGATTAAGTGTTAGAAACTGGAAAATTTGGAGGGCTAAAGTGATTAAGTGTTAGCCCTTCTATACTGCGTGGTTGTGGAATATTTTATATTTGTAATGGCTGAGCCATATCATGTGTGAGATGTTATGTATAAATGTTCTAGATTGTCCGTCATACAGGGAGATGTTGCCTGTTTTTTGAGTGAGCAACTGAGCATGGGCCTCTTGGGGCGTGACATTAAGTTGGTAAACTCCTTATATTTTCAAGGTCCTGGGTTAAAATCCCACATTCGTTGAAACGAAGTTTGCTTCCAGATACATTATTAAAAAAAAATAGTAATGAGAAAACCAAAAATATATATGACACCATCCATGAACTTTTGAAATTGATCGAACTAAATTGATAAAATAATTTTTCTAGATGCTATGGACAACCCCAACCTAATTCATTATATTCCTAAGCTAGTCCTAATCGACACTTTGTGGAGGATCAATTGCAAGAAGCTCCCGCCAATACGGGGCCCTAGGAAAGGGTCTATTGTACGTAGTCTCACCTTGCTTTTGTAAGAGGCTATTTCCGAGACTCAAACTTGTCACATAACATCAACTTTATTATTGCGCCAAGGATCAGAGTAATTGTTCTATAATTAAAAAGCTTTAAAAAAGCACTGTGAACTAATCAATTTGACAACAAAATTATTACTGTAAAATGTAGTTAACTTTGTGCTGCCAAAATGTAAAACTTTCTAAGTAGTTGAACATGCATTATTACTTTTTAAACTGTAATATTTTAGCATATGATGAAAAAATTCTATCAGACAAACTAAAAAGAAAACAATAATTTGTTAATCAAGTGAAAGGATTTATTTTATTCTTACTGAGAGGAGCCAATTAATTTGCATACAACAATAACAACAGCCATGAATCCCAACTATTTGCGGTCAGATTATGAACTAAGCAATTGCACAATTATTTAAAGATCCAGCGAATTTTGATAAGGATTCACTGGCTAACCTGTGGTGAATTAATCACAATCGATCCCCTTTGTTTATCAGCAGGCACTCGACTTCTGCCAATTTATATATTATTGTTATGATAACTTGGAAACAAGAATGAAGATTACAGAAAAAAATGAATAAAAATTACCCAATTACTAATTGTCTATGCACATCTTTGACCAAATGGATAGGCTTTAATGTGCCACCGTTTCCAATTGACGCAGGGAAAAGATACCACCTAAATGTTACAGCAAATTAGCTGTGTATGCCGGAAACAATTATAAATTTCAGTGACAACACAAGAATACATACTCTCCACCCATAGCTCTTTCCATTTCATCATCATCTTCAAACCATCTTTTTAACTGGTCACTTGCCTGCAAAAGTGATCATGTAATATATGGGGGTAGTACTTTCATACTCAAGCTGAACCTCACAATTCAGAGATTTTCTCCATGTCTCAATTTCTTCTACCTACCTTGTCTGACAAACGGCAGCTTAATGGTCTTCCCGCAAGTTTTGAGCTGCAAAAGCAACATAAACATGAGAAAATTTCTAATTTTCACTATCGTTTTGCATTAGTTTTGAGTCACTCGAGGTAAACTGTACTCTAATATGGCTACCTAAAGTGTTTTAATCTTGTTTCTATACTCGAACCCATTGTGGATACTGGATACCAAAGAATTGGAAGGGAGATCTTTCAAGATTAGAGGAAAAAAGGTTGTCGGAGATCTACTATCGAGATTTGAGAAGCAAGGTTATGGATGAATTGTGCGCCTCTTTCTTAGACACGGGGATAGTGTGCATCTTAACACCAGAGGTTAGGGCTTATTTTGAGTTTGACATGAAGAGAATGATGTGTTTGGTTACATTGTTATTTTGACATCGCGCCATGATGATTCTTCAGTGAAAACCTTTGCTCCTAAACGAGGCTTGTGTAAAATGTGTAAGGAAGTGAGATAGTGTTTGCCTAACTACTTCAAGACCATGAGTGGGACTTGTTTTTAGTCAGGTGATGTAGGTGAGGTACCATTCTATTGTTATAGCGTATAAGTTGTCATTGAGTTGGTTATGTGTTCCTAGGGTTTTGCATATGTAGATGAGCGTTAATCATGCTTGAATACTCACGGTGCATGGTGCATACAGTGCAAGGATAGGTAATTCTAGAGGATGAGATTTGTGCTAAACTCCGAGGTTAGTTGTTTTGAGCAAGTGTGACATGCTTAAGCATCAAACCAGAGCAATTCATTATGCACCATGACATCAGGGTGGATCTTAGTGTAGCAATAAGACCTTTAGTTATCAAAGTTCAGCAAAGGTAACGCATGAATTATTTGATTGATACCATCATGGTGTGCTTATGGTATGGATAGAAATTGGAACTGTGAACACATGTTGTTGGGAGATAGATATCAATATTGGAAGCGGATGATGCAATATCAAGGGTCATTAAATTTTGTGTTGGAGTTATTACATGATCAACAATGATCAAATTGGGGATATTTTAGAGCACGTATGCCTTATACCTATGCCTAATTATGGATCACAACTTTCATGAGGAAACAGGGAATGTGGAGATTATGATATTTTCTAATACTCAACTTGTGACCACATGACCTTGGAGATGCTGGAGGTCTATGATAGTTGGATGATAGCTAATCGGGGATCACATGATGAGAGACCAAAAATCTGGTTTACATTGAAGCAGGCTTTGGGTCTATTTAGGTGATCCATCCAACTTTTTTTAATTGAACATGTGCCCATGTATATAGGTGAATATAGAGATTCATGATAGAGTTTCATACTTGTATATGAATAAACTAGGGAGATGGTGCACAGGCACTGCATTCCCTTTGTTCATTTATTATTTTTGTCCTTATTCTTGGGAGGCTCTTATACCAATAACAGTATTCTTGAAAATCTTCAGTTTGTTCTCGTCTATTGATTAGCCAAAGAGCTAACATTAAACTAATGTCATTGTTTTGAGACATCACTACAATTACGATTGGAGTTTTGCACTACACTTTCAGTTTTCTGTTTGTAATTCATATGTAATAGAGAAGTTTTGTAATAGCTAGACTTACTATAGTTTTACTCATTTAGAGACTTTGTTACTATCATTATTGTGTTTGATGAGATGATATTGTGTGAGGGCGTATTGTGGTTGTAGTCTAGCATATTCACGGCATACTTTTTTTTTTTGGGTAATCGAAGTATTTTCCTGGCATAGTTCATTAGCCGGGAACAAGGGCATGAAGGGCATGCTGATTTTAATGTGTGCCAACCAAGAAGAACTCACTCAACGCATGACAAACTTTTATCTGACTATAGATCTGGCATATGTCCTATTGTTATTCAGAATTTTTCATTAAGCCAATTATATGTAGCAGTATATTGCATAGAATAGAATACCCATTGAATTGATGTTTGTGAATGAGAATATTCTAGAGAAATGGTCATAATTTTTGTTTTATTTTTGTATTTTAATGAAAAGTTAGATATATAATAGAATTGCATTCTAAGTTCCAGGATATTGTTCTCCATAGGCGCGTGTGGGGAGGCTTATAGATATAAAAATCATTTTGAGATTCAAAAATGAGATATCACAAATTTACCTATTTCCTCCAAGAACCCAATCAAGCATTAGCGGCATTGCAAGTTTTACCAAATATCTCCCACCAACCCTTCCAGGATGAGGAATCCGAAACTTGGTCAAAAACTACAAAACCAATTTTATTAATAAAAAAATACTTTGGGGGGAAAAAATGACATTGGGGAGATTGTTGTAGAATTCAAGGTTGAGCTTTTAGAATTAAGATAAATTGAGAGGCTACAAGTATGGTGTCCATACCGATAAGGGTCCAAATCCTACACCCAAGTAGGGCCTGTAAGTGGAGGCCATGTTCGCTGCCATTCGTGCCATTCCGTATATGACAGCAACTCGAAGTCTTCTTTCTTCCTCATAACTTAGAGCAACAACCAAATTAGTTAACTCACGCAAAGTAAAGTAACAAGTTTATCAATATGTCAACAAGCACTGGCATTTTAATGTGATACTGCACAAACTAGGCAACTGTGAACAAATATATACCCAGGCTAAGTAAGAGAGAGTACATAGCATATGCATCAATGAGAAGTAACTTTACAGTAATCAAATGCAACATAATAAGTAAAGAATTTACAACATGTTGCAGCATTAAGTTAATCCTATTAATCCATATAATGCGCAATACAATATATAAGTGCCTTTCCAACTTACTGCTTTAGAGGAGATATGACATCCATTGGCTGCCCAGTTTTAACACTATGGTTCCAGGATTTTTCAAGTTCTAGAGCAAGTTGATAACTATCCTACAAAATGATAGATTTAAGTCATTAAATTTAAGATCCATAAGAAATACATGACATGAACTTTCTATCTACACACAACAGATTATGAAAATTCTAGGACATTTTCATGTTCACATGCTAAAACTAGTACCCACGGTGAAGTATCTTATCATCTTATGATAGGACGAGACGAGTTACTGCATGATTAAAGTAAACAGAATGAAAAAGCACCTCAATGGCCATGCAACCACCTTGACCCATATTTGGTTGCATTGCATGGACTGAATCACCAAGCAATGTCACACGGCCTTTTCCCCAATTCATAATTGGTATTCGATCATATATGTCACGACGAAGAATTGCTTCCTCATCAGTTGCTTCTAGTAAATCTATAACATCATCACACCAGCCATCAAATATTTTAAGAAGTCTTTTCCTTTTACCTGCAAAAGAAGATATGCAAGATGCTAATCATAGAAAGTAAAGAAATTTCCTAATTTTTATATTTATTGATTAACCACTCAAAATTCCATGATAAACACTCTAGATTCCACATCCACGCTTATATGATTCAGAATTCACTTTTGAATTTGTCAATGTCATCTCAATTGATAACACGTATTGTTAAGTCACCTGCCATTTCCATTTGAAAAAGGAAAATGAGAAATTAACTTCAGAATATCTACCATTTGGAAGATCAGTTCCGCCAGGAGGCTCATTGTGAAATGCATACCATTGCATCTTCCCAGCACCCACATCAGAAGAAACAAAATATTGTTTGTGCCCTAGAAATACCCGGTACCTTCATAAACAAAGATTAAACAAAAGCAGGCAACTAAAATTAGAAATTAGTGTTAATCTTGAGGAATCATAAAATCGTTGAAAGAAATAAGAAATATACCCAACAGTTTCAATATCTGGAGGAATAAAATCTGCAATACCAGTGTAGCAGGTATAGCCTGAATAAGATGCTTCTGTGAATCCAAATAGAACTTTACGTACCTGAAAAATATTTATCCAATGATGCTTATATCTATCATCTTATCAACCATTAGATGAAATAAACTCAATAAGCAACTAACGTTTGACCATATTCCATCAGCTCCAACCAAAAGATCACCTTCATACTGCTGCCCATTCTCAAGTACTACAGTTACCTGGTGACAAGTAGCATTCCTCTATATTACATCATTGATTAGAAATAGTTTCTCAAAAAATATATACCAATTGCTATGACTATGAGAACCCTCAAGCATTCATGAAGGTGAGTTTTGAACCCAAAACCTTGTGAACAACTTTGATAGGCCTTAGCAACTTGTGCTAGTCAGCACCCTCAGGTAGTAACCATATTGAACAATCAGAATGGCAAATATGAAACAATGTACAACCATTAATTGGAATGACAATCTACCTTGTCCCCATTATCTACGAAGTCTACAACATTACTGTCATTTAGAATGAGGTCATCACCAAGAGCACGGGCTAATATTTGTTGCAAAGTCATTCGACTGATAACTCTGGTAACTGGAAGCCCTCGTTCTACTGCAGGAGTAAAAGTATCGAACTTGGTGTACCTGAATTTTAGCATATTGAACCAACACAATAAATATAAACCAAGAAATTTGGGGCTTGTACGTTATAACAACTTGGTAATTTGTGAAATTGGCACAAATCAAAGATGGAACCAAGAAAGGAAAGAAGAGGGCGCACCAGCTCCCGGAGATTCCGTCCACCAACCCATTTATTCGATCTCCGGTGATGCAGCCAGCTTTCATGACCTCCTCGGCGACGTCCATGTCGATGGCCTCCAGCGCCGCCAGAGCATTGCTCTGTATCTGGATTGGGCCTCTGTACTGCCCCTCTCCTCGTATCGCGCTCACGTCCTTCTCGAACACCAACACCTCGAACCCTTTCCTCTTCGCCGCCAGCGCAAACACCAGCCCCCCGATCCCGCCGCCGGCTATCAGAATCCTCAACTTACGCGGCGCAACCGACGGCTCCGATGCGGAAACGGCAACGGGAGCGCCAGTTGCGGACGCCACGAAGCTGGAGCACCGCCTCCTGGACTTGCAACAGCAGCCGCTGGTAGCGGAAGCCGAAGAGGCGTCCGAGAAGAAGCTGTGAGAGGAGTTCGAGTGGTGGATCTTGGGAAAGGGAAGCGGAGGAGAATGGAGAGGAGCACCGTACAGGAGAGCCATTGGCAACCGGAAATAGACTAACGGAGGAACTGGGCCAAGAGCTTTCAGGTTGCTCAGGTGGGGTGGGGGATTGATTTTATTGGGAAGATGTGGTGGCCGAACCGCGGAAATTCATTTTGGGTGTACCTGTGTCGAATATCGGATGGTGGCGGTGTGGTGGTGCTCGCTGATCCATCACCACCACCTCACCGCCACCATCCGATATTCGACACAGGTACACCCAAAATGAATTTCCGCTGGTGGGGGCCGTTTGGGCGACTGGGAGACGTTCCGCGGCCACATGATTAGTTGCGGTCCAGTTCGTTTCAAATTTAACGCGAACTGGAAGAGTGGGTCGGTCTTCAGATACTGAGGGGATGTAAATTGTAATGATCCGTTCGAGTTCGATCAGATATGTTGGGAATATGGCTCAGTTAGGATGAAATTTAATATGTTTTTTTATTTTTAAAGGGTATAAAGGATTTAAAATCTGATTTACTGGCAACCACGTATCTAGAATTCGAAAATCTATATCAGTAAATCTTAACCGTCGAATTTTAACCCATAATTTTTCGATTTAAATTCTTTTCAAAGTTTTTTTTTATTTTTGATAATTTTTATTTTTTAAATATTTAAGATAATTTTGATATTTCTTATATTTATAGTAAAAGATTTATCTTATTTTTGAGTTAAAGATTATTTAGTTATCTAATTTATTTTTAAAATTGATCTATTTTCATTTTTTTATAAAATTGAAATTAAAATCTGTTAATGGTAATTTCTTTCGTTTATTAGGACGGTAGAAATAAAAGTCTTGTGTAGGTATTGAGATCATCTCTATTCTTAAGAAAATTTCTCAGTGTGATAAAATTGGAAGAACATTATATTTCTCTTCGTTTTTAGAAAATCCTTATTTAATTTCTCCTCTATCTAAGATAATTTTTATTCTACTATGTCAGAACGTGACACACAGTGGTTTACGACAAAGGTGAAGTTACATTTCTTAGTTGATTTCTAGGGGAAAATACTTCATAAAAATTTGTTTAGGAAATAATAGATCATTTGAAAAAAAAATATATGTTTTATTTGATAGAAAATAATTTAATTGTAGAAAAGCATATATATTTTTTAAATACATAGTTATTTTTTTACTAATTAGGTGTGATTAAATTTATTTTAAAATGTTTTTTTTGGCCTCACAGTTTGTGCATGACCTCCTCATATATCAAAAAATATTCATAAATTATGATTCATCAATTTAACATCTTAAATCAATTGTCTATAAAAAAAAACTATTTATTAATTCATTAATTTGAAACTCGATTCTTAATATCTAAAAAACTAAGAACACGCTCTGCCGCATCATTACCCTGGGAATGTATTGCCGTGTTGATTGATCCTCCACAAAGCATCATCACAAAATCAGTGCTACTTCCATTGATACATCATTTACTTTCTCAGATAACTAAATACAAGAAATGCTGTACTTATTCAAGTTATAACACCTTCAAATACATCAAATAAACTTAGGAATCAACACAGTCAAGCCGGTCAACTATATGCTCATTTCATCAGTCGTATCTGCGCCTTCGGAAATGCCGAAGAATGAAAGAATCTGCGTACAGAGGGTAATTCTTCCTTACGAAACCTTTGATGCACTTCCAATATGAGAAATCTTCTAAATCCCCGTTCGTCCGAGCAATGAACAAACAGCGGGAGTTTTCAAATTGTGGATGATACCCTATCTGTAAAGAGAAAGGAGCAGAATCATGAAAAGACATGATAGCAAGGGTTTATGTTGATAAATGTAAGATTGATTGATAATCCATTTAAGAACAATAATTCACGACCTGCAAACAAGGAAATTAATTCATTTTAATGTCAACATAAAATATCATATAAGTGATGGGTTTTGAAAACAATTTAGATGATACAGCCATCATGGAGCTCGCAGACCTTCCAATCCCTGGCTGTCAATTCACTTGGATTAATAGACGATCTCAGGTGGCTCTGGCACATCTCAATAGGATCCTTGTCAAACAATAGAATCAACCTTCTCGCCCTTGTTAACAACCTTGACGCTTTCCTCTCTCACCACAATGCTTTGCTGTTCAAAAATTTCTATCATGAAACTGCAGCTACTCTATACTAGACTGGCCATTTCAATTGACTGTACAAGGGGAAGTCAGCCTCAGTTCACTCAACCACTCCATCACCCATATCTATAAGGAAGAAGCTAGAAGAGTGTACAAATTTCTCATCTATATCGTTGCTTTGTTGCATCCCTAAATTGATTGCTAAAGTAGTCTCCGACAAGCTAAAGAATAAATGAACTCTCCAACGATCTAAATAGCTCAAGTCAAGTGAGGGGTGAAAGTCGACTGGAACTAACAATTGTCAGCTGCCAAAGTGATAAGACTGCTAACGAAGTCAAGAGGCTGATATAGATGGCTCGAAATTGCCTCCCAACTACGCATTTCAATAAGTATATCAGTATCATAATCAGACCATATGCAGCCATGAGGAAGGCACACATGATCATCATACCCTCCACTTATGGTTGGAGGATCATACCTTCCAGCAGCACTCGCTGTGCACACAATCCTTCCACAAAAATACCCAACCCACCAAAGCAAATAAGTTACCAGATTAGCGAGTATTTAATTGAGTTCTGCACCATTCAGACTAAAGATAATGATAAAACCTTGGAAATTTTCCTAATGGACAAACGTCAAGTTGGGAATTTCCCAACAGGCTAACAAGGTTTCAATTTTTTCCCCCCAAAAGCAAACTTTTTCTTCACCTTTCTTTTACAAAAACCCAAAAGACCTTTGGTGTTATCAACACTTGTTTTTCTTTCTTGATCTGTTTAGGCCTAAACATTATCTCTTTCGGTAAATAAGGATATAATTGGATTTGTGTGAGTGTGATTCATTTATATTTTTCCAAAATTGAAAATCTATTTTAGGCTATTAAGGTGGTTTGGTCACAACATCATGATGGTTCCTATGCATGAAACAAGGTTTAAAATCTTGGAATTAGGGTTCTCCCTAGCTAGAAAAAATCAGGTTTGTTTTGTTTCGGTTATGGAAAAAAAACTGGTGTCGGGGCCAGGGGGATGAGCAGGCGCTGGAGAAAGCTTCTCACAAGTTGAGACATGCATTGACATCTTGTTCGCATAGACTCACATCACAGCCGCTCGACCTAAAAGAAGAGGTAGGGTTTTAGGTTTGCATGAAAATCACGTTTGAGCTCAATGAATCACCCTGCATGTCCATTCTGCTTGTCCACTTGTGTATTGGGGGTTTTGGAGCTTCTAGTGTGTCAATCAACAGACAAAAAGAAGATTTTATTAACATTGCACTGAATCTAAACCATGACATGAGACAAAAATTTGAGTATGTACGTTTTCCTAGGAAACCATTGGTTCTAATTATGGTCTTATGTATGTATTTTGACATGTCTTGGTTCATCAAGGTGGTTTAACCAAATCTTCTTGATGGATCCTGTACATATGGGTAGTTGAAGGTATTTTGGAGATTTCATACAAGGAATACACCCTTTGAGAATCTGAACCAGGTGCAAGTGCCGTTGTTGGGAAATCGCCAACTTTAGGTGCACCATTTGAGAAATTTACCTACAACCTTTAAGAGATAACCAATAACCCTACAAACGAAGCTTTCAAATGATTGACCAATTGATCCCTGTAATGTTGCACCTTGTACACATTTGTGATGCCCCCGGGGTTATGATGCAGCGGTAGGGCGACTAGTTGCTATCCCAGGCATTCGCGGTTCGATCCCCAGCTACGGCATATTTGTAGGAATTTTTCCTCCAAATGGGGCGTGAACCCTGTGACGCTGGACTTCTAGACCGCCCACCGCGAATGCTTTCCGATTTACCCTGGCGCCCGGTGAGAAACTTCTGTGGGGTTGGACCGGTCGTCCGAGGTTGGAAAAACCTCGTTAATCATTGTATACATTTGTGACAGTACTTTAATTTTTACCATACTTTTAAATATTAATATTTTATGATGGATCGCGCGCGTTCCTTCCCTTAAAAAAAATATTTTTGCATTTTGGCGAAGTTATCAAGAAAAATATCATACTCAATATTGCCTTTGACTTTGAAACTTCCTAAATTCTTGGGTTTCCTCTCGTACAAAAAAAAAATAACAGCTAATTTATAACAAGCCAATGCTTGTTCATAGTATGAACCTTTTTGTTTTCATTTCATTTCCAGAAACTAGTATAAACACTAAGACGTAAATGCACCATCTCCCCTTGCATATGTGTCTTTACATTTTGGCTCAGGTTAGTAATTTTACTGGTTCCTTGTGAACAAATCGCAATTGGGGTGCAAGTTAATAAGTCATAACAGAGATGGTAGGAGACCAACAAGTAGCTCAAGTGGTGATTGAATAGCTAGATTCAAGTGATCAAGTCTCGAGCATTGTTGGTGATGAGGATTGTTGGAGGAAATGGATATTATTCTGTATTTTACAATTTGATTTGTCTGGTTTTGCTTTTCAATGCAATCTTCTAATTCCCAACAGCGTGATCATTTACACTCCAGTCTACCTAACAACATCTATATTCCTTCAATCAATTATTCAGGCACTAACACTATGCAAGCAAATCATTGGATTTAGACTATGTAAAATATCCAATATCAACATAGAATAGAATGGTCCTCATCAATATAACATGAGAAGATGGAGACATTCAAACATACACCTTTACTTTATACGAACACATTAACCCATAAACCAGGAAATAAATTACTTGAATAAGGCTTTAAAATGTGGGAATAATGAAGACATACTGTGATATAATCAATTCCACAACCTATCTTCTTCTGAGACTGTGGATGATATGGAAGCAATCTTTCTAATATTGTCTTTTCATGCTCAGGACTCAGTCTGTCTCCACTTTTATACCTGCAAAGTGATTGTGCATCCAATTACATATTAGATAGTGTGCTCAAGAAACCTACTAAGCGTTCTAACAAGATTGGCATTGGGATAGAACAGAAAATAGTAATAAAGGGAATATAAATGATATGTGTTTCTAGTTTCATGCTAACAGGATAGAACTTTGCAGTGGAAATGGCAACAATCTACAAAGTTTCATGCCAGCAGTCTAAACCAACTTTTCACCTATTCTTATCAGACTTGGGAATCATAGTAAGGGAGTCAACTACTTAAAGATATTCACCTGTATAGATCTAAACTGGAAGAATGCATATCAATATAGTTATATAGGTGGCCCCAATATATGGCTTCTGAAAAAAAAAACATTTTCAAGTTTTTATCATAAAATCTAAAATTTTTAGGGCCCTCCATACGGTAGTTATTTGTAAGTCACCTTGTTCCGTGCTTACACTATCTTTCTTAAAGACAACCCAATCAGCACAAACTTTACTTAAACATGGGTTGTCTCCTTACTGCAATCAAATCCACACCAAAGAACATACTTGCATTTTAATAAAAGGTAATAAGTAAAGTTGTTTCAAGTATTGCCAAGTCATGTCACTTTCAACTAAATTTTCAGTAATCATCTAATAATAATAATTTTCAGATGTTAGAACTAATACACTTCTCGCCCAAATGTTCATTCCTCATTTTTAGTCTTTAGTTTTTAGGTGCCGGCAAATCATTACATTTCTCTCTGATTTTAGTGTCTACCTTTCAAAACAGATTACCACCAAAGTTATGGTATAATAAAATTATCCACTTGAAGTATCACCCAAAACCATTCGCTTCTCTTAACCTAGGCAATTCATCGAATAAGAAATGGCCTCCAATTACATGCTGTTCTCATCGCAAATGGCACTAGCAGTTGTAATACAAAAAATAAACTGCAACCAAGCAAAGAAATATGTTTCAGTGAGATTAAAACACAGACTGGCTTTAACTAATAGAACATATTCAGACTCGAAAAAGCGATAAGATGTGTTTCAAATAAGAAGCTTCACCTACTTTCCAGAGTGTAGGATCATCCTAACGAAGCTAACAAGGGGAACGGTGTCCTCCAAAATCACGTCCTCCCAATCCAACCAGTCCTCGTCCTTCCGCCGCCGGTTTCTTCCCGGCGGCCTCCGATCTGCAGAGGAAAAAGGCTCGTCCGGTTGAACTTCCTGCGATGGGGAAAAGTCGAGGGGCCTCCTTAGCAGCGCAGGATCGTCAGCGGCAGCGTGGCTCTTGACCCAGACACCATCTGCAGTAGACCGGAGGGTCAAGCATGCGAAGCCAAGAGGGACGGGGAGCAAAGAGGAGGGGAGAAGCAGAGAGGAGAGAGGAGAGTGAGATAGGTTGCAGCGGCCATGAATGAGAGGGCGGAACGGGGTGTAAGCGGAGACGGAGGCCATGAGCGCGATCTACTTCTCCGTTCTGCTAATTTCAGCCATAGTTCGATGGCGCCGCTCAACTTCTTCGGGTGGATGGATAAAGGATTTCAATAATTTGGTGAGAAAAAAATCCTCTGCGCTAGTATGACGTGGCGTCTGGGAATCTAAGTCCACGAAGCATAAATCCCCACGTGGATCAACTCGTTCGGTAGAATACTTGACTTACAGGAGTCCGGATCTCTGTGCCAAGTACATCCCTGTGCCCGTGTGCCAAATCGCCGGCGAGTCGTCCGATCGACGATCGGACACCACCAATAATTTTTGATCGTCGTTCCGAATAAAATGATATCCTCGGAGAACGGTGAACCCGTCAAAATCGTCGCATCAATCGTCCCGTCGGATTCGACGGTGAATACGGTAACATCACAATTGTGACGATTTTGACGGGTTCACCGTTCTCCGAGGATATCATCTTATTCGAAACGACGATCAAAAATTATTGGTGGTGTTCGATCGTCGATCGGACGACTCACCGGCACTCGCCGACGGTTTGGCACACGGGCACAGGGATATACTTGGCACAAAGGATCCGGGAGGGCAGATCCTTTATCTCAAAAATAATTCCTATCCCACTTGTCTCGCTCCTCGACGATGATCGGTGAATCATCCGATTGTCGATCGAATATTATCGTCGGCCTCTGACCATCACCCTGAACAAAACTATATCTTGTGCGGTACGGTGAACCCGTTGAGATCGCCGCTATTGCGATCTCGTCGGATTCACCGTCGAATCCGATGAGATTGCAATTGCAGCGATTCCAACCAATTCATCATTCTTCTAGGATATCATTGGATTCGGTACGACGATCAAAATCCATCGGTGGTGTCCGATCGACGATCGGACAACCCGTCGACCGTCACTGGGGAGCGAGATAGGCGAGACAGGCGGGACAGAGATTTTTTTGGGACAGAGGATCTCATTCGATCCCCCACTTCATTCATGTCCTTAGTGACAGAAGGTGATTCGCTCGTTCTCGATATCCTTATTAATCCATTTCATAGTTAATACGAAGAAGGTAAATCACAAAAATTACTAGTTTGGATGTTATAAAAATGATTAACGAGATTTTTCCAACCTCGGGCGACCGGCCCGACCTCACGAAACTAGTTCGGATGTTATATTCAAAAAGGCGAAACGCTCACCCCCAGCGCCCCCGCCAGCCCGCCCCAGGACCAACACGGAGGAGATAAATCACGGTTATCACTGGTGTGGTGAGGCGCCTGGGGTCAAGGGAATTTAATGCCAGCAGACCAGGGTTTTATCCCCGTGCGCAACTGGCGACCCTCGACCCTGAGACCTCCGATTCAAGCAGCAGGCGCCTTACCATCCGATCCAAGCAGCAGGCGCCTTACCATCCGATTCAAGCAACAGGCGCCTTACCATCCGGATGTTATAAAAAAAAATGATGAACCAGGCAGCAGACAAATTGAACCTGGGGTGACCGGCCCGGCCCCACGGAAGTTTCCCACCGGTCACCAGGGTAAATCGGGAAGCGCTCGCGGTGGCCAGTCTAGAAGCCCAGCGGCCCAGGATTCGCGCCCCATTTGGAGGAAAAATTCCTGCAAAATGCGCCGTAGCTGGGGATCGAACCGCGGATGCATGGGTTAACAACTAGTGACCTTACCGCTGCACCATAGCCCCGGGGGCACCATCCGGATGTTATAGCTAGTATGTGAGGAGGACGGATACACTAACTTTATCAAATTTTGACACTCAGACCTCATGGTAACAACACCCACATACTAATCATTAGTCCATCCCGTTAGGACGCACTCCATCACTGTCATAGGAGGGTAGCAGATGTGTCCATGGGATAGATTGATGATTAATATATGAGTGTTATCATCTTGAGATTTCGGGATTAAAACCTGACAAAGCCAGTGTGCCTCCCTCCCCATGCACTAGTCACAACATCTGGGCTAGTAGTCTCCGTGATTTATCTCCTCTGTGTTGACCATGGGATAAATTGTCGGGGGTGCTAGGGTGAGCAAATTACCTTTTGCTATCTAGGAGCGTAGCAGATGATTATTACGGGATAGATTGATAATTAATATATAAATATTATTATTTGAAAATTTAAGGTTAAAATCTGATAAAGTTAGTATGCCCCCTCCCTATACCTTATCTATAGCATCCGAATGATTAATTTTCATGATTTACCTTTTTCGTATGGGATATTGAGAATAAATTAATCACTTTTTGCCCCATCAGAACGTAGTGGATGATGAACATACTATATCTCCGACTATTTTTAAAAATTAATGATCTAATTTCATTCCACTTATATGTATAAGATCGACTATAGGAATCACAAAGGTAGTAGATCTATTTTCCTTTTTTTAGCTCATTCATTTTGAAAACCTTTTTTTATTATCATTGTCTCTTCAATCATTTTTTTACGACCGCACAATCATAGGCATTAAATAAAAAAATATAAATCAACTCCAAAATTTTGAAACCAATTTACATAAAAAATTATAAACCTTACTCAGGTGAGGTTTATAATGAAAAATGTATAACATATAGACTATTATAATGATGTATATAGATTATTATATCCCTTATAATTCGATCTTTAAATTATAAAATATAATAATAATAATAATAAATAATCCATCATCAAATAATTATAAATAATAATAATAATAATAAATTATAAAATTAATTTATAAACGATCATCAAATAATTAAATAATTAAGACTAAAAAATTTTTATATTGATAACGGATAATTAATTTCTATCTTTATCTAATTAATTAGTCACAGTACGAGGGCCATTAAATTATTATATTGATTGATCTCGGCCTAATTTACGTACCGCTCAGTCGGTCGATCTGGCACCACCTAAGGTCAAGTCAGACCCATTGTGTGCGAGCAAACTGATACAGAGGGCGGGATAAGATTCCCAAGGCTCACTCGGGGTGGGGGCGCCTGATTGAGCGGACAGCAAGTCGCACTCCGACCAGAGTCTCAAAATCGGACGTCGAGTGTCCGACCCCATCCGACACCCAAGACACCTGTTGCAGTAGTCCCGAGCACGAGGTCCCGACCGCCGAGCCTAGAACCTTCTGGCCACGCCTCGCCGAGTCCTAGTCGGCACCCTCTTTTCAACTCAATCATGTGACTTGGGATTAGGCAAATTAACCACATCCGAGCACTCCCGGGCTCGGAGGATGCTTTGCGTCACTCGGAGATATTACTTTAAGGACCCGATGTCAATCGGGGCGCCCGGTCTGTGGTCTACCTCAGAATCTGCCCTTGCAACATCCGCTTCCTAACATCGTACTTACGAACGTGGTACGGGGGTCGGCACAGACCTTACCTATTTATAGCGCACGTCGGGATATCCCGCTGACTCTGTACTTCTGTCCTACCCCGGCACCCCGCACCACGCCGCCCTTCGCTGTGTCAAACTGAGCGGCGTCGATCGGCGTCATCCTGTGAGCTGACAGCACCCATGCCCTTGTCCCATTCGGGTACAGAAGGACGACTGACGCAAACAATGAGTTGTCAGCTCCCTCGGCTATATAAGCCCCTGCACTCTTCATTCCGCAGGTACGTGCGCGATAGCTTTGTCCACCGTTCCGTTACTTTGCTTTGTTCTCATCAGAACTGACTTGACCGTCGGAGGGTCTTGCCAAGGACTTTTCCCGGCGGGTTTGTTAATGGTCATTTTCTTACATATCGGAGCCGACATCAGTAGCTCGCGACACTCGGGGAACCACCCCGCTCTTGGGAGTCCATCTCACTCTGCGATAGGAGCTCGAGTTGTGGCCCGAAAGACACTACTAGCTGGGTATTATTGGCCAACCCTGCAGAAGGGCGTCGACCGAATGGTCTCGACCTACTTGTCTTGCCAAAAGCACCATAATCTTCCTCACCGACCCGTGGAAATGATGAAGGCATCGGCAGTCTCCTGCCCATTCGACCAATGGGGCATGGACATCGTGGGGTCATTCCCGACCGTCGTGTTTCAAAAAAGATTCTTGCTGGTGGCGGTCTACTACTTCTCCAAGTGGATAGAAGTCGAAGACTTGGCACGTATAACAGAGCAGGCGGTGATCAAGTTTTTGTGGCAAAACATCCTGTGTCGATATAAGATTGGTCACAAGCTCGTCTCAGACAATGGGAGACAATTCCATGGTCGGAAAATACAAGAATGGTGCTCGACCTACGGCATTCAGCAGGTTTTCACTTCCGTAGCATACCCGCAGAGTAACGGCCAAGCAGAAGTGGCCAATCGGGAGATCTTGAGGGGCTTGAAGACCAAGCTAGACCATGCAGGAGGCACCTGGGTCAACGAACTGCCGAGTGTCCTGTGGGCTCAGCAAACTACACCGAGAGAAACTACAGGCCACACACCATTTCAGCTGGTATATGGAAGCGAGGTCGTGGTGGCCGTGGAGGTCGGGTGTGAGTCCGGCCGACGAAAAGCTTACGATGAGGATAACTCGGAGAGAAGGCGGTTGGAGCTGGATCTGGTCGAAGAAATCCGAGAAAAAGCAGCTACTCGAATGTTTGCCTACCGCCAGAGAATGAAATAGAGATATAATCGAAGGGTGTTGCCGACGGCCTTCCAGGTCGGTGACCTCGTGTGGAAAAGGATAAAACCAGTCGGGGATGTCAGTAAGCTAGAACCTCAATGGAGAGGGTCCTTCAAGGTCGTCCAGAAGTTGGCTTCACGAGCATATTACCTAGAGAACGAGCAGGGAAGAAAGCTGGATCGACCTTGGATCTTTATACATCTCCAGTCATATCGAGAGGCAGAGTGAGAGCCTGTAAGATAAGTATATTTCACAACTGTAATGACAGGGGAAGAATGGAGTTCTTGGTCAACTTGCAGGTGCTCTAGACTCTCGCCTCCGAGCGAGTTATAAGCGGGCATGCTCCCGCACACCCTTCGGCTCGGCCCCCAGTCCGGACGCGTGGTGACCCACGCTTCCGGGGATTTAGCCGACCTAGTGTCCAGATTCTCGCCTTTAAGCGAGTTATAAGCGGGCATGCTCCCGCACTCCCCTCGGCTTGGCCCCCAGTCTGGACGCGTGGCGACCGACGCTCCCTGGGATTTAGTCGACCGAGTGTCCAAACTCTCGCCTCCGAGCGAGCTATAAGCGGGCATGCTCCCGCGCAACCCTCGGCTCGGCTCCCAGTCCAGACGCGTGGCGACTCACGCTCTCGGGGATTTAGCCGACCGAGTGTCCAGACTCTCGCCTCTGAGCGAGTTATAAGCGGGCATACCCCCCCCCACTCCCCTCAGCTCGGCCCCCGGTCCGGACGCATGACTACCCACGCACCCTGGGATTTAGCCGACTGAGTGCCTAGACTCTCGCCTCCGAGCGAGTTATAAGCGGGCATGCTCCCGCGCACCCCTCGGCTCGACCCCCAGTCCGGACGCGTGGCGACCCATGCTCCCGAGGATTTAGCCGACCGAGTGTTCAGACTCTCGCCTCTGAGCGAGTTATAAATGGGCATGGCCATAGGCTCCCCTCGACTCGCCTCCCGGTCCGGACGCGTGGCGACCCACGCTCCCCGGAATTTAGCCGACTGGGCAACCCAGCTCTAAGTGTACTGATCAAACAACATTCTACTTGGCTCGTCTCCTCCGGTCGGACGCGTAACGACCCACGCTCCCTATGGTCAGGCCCACAAAGCCACAAGCCTTACTCCC
Organism: Boesenbergia rotunda; assembly: GCA_024364735.1. Taxonomy (NCBI): domain Eukaryota; kingdom Viridiplantae; phylum Streptophyta; class Magnoliopsida; order Zingiberales; family Zingiberaceae; genus Boesenbergia; species Boesenbergia rotunda. The sequence goes on from JAGFNQ010003440.1 coordinate 294,225, forward strand.
CGAGCGAGCAGCATTATACTTGGTCGAGCACTTTGTGATCCCCATTACTTGAACTTGAGCCGACCGTGAATGATAGTCCCCCCAAGCGGGTATACGACTTGAGGGATAGTCCTTAGCCTTTACCTAATCGAGCTCTTGGGTTCTTTGGCCAAGTTAACCGAGTCGACTTCACAAAGGAAGGGAGAAAGAAGGGGCTCAAGTATATGTCTGAGTAATCAACACTTGGAAGCAAAAAATAACAAACACATTTGACAAGGCATAAACGAAAGGAAATTTTCATTAAGAATAGTTTCGTTACAAAAACTGAGATAAGCCTCTACAGAAAGAAAGAAAAGAAAGGTAAAAACCCCGACCTCACTCAAAGGGTCGGAAGACCTCCTCTACCCCCTGGGTCAGCCCGAACAACTTGACAGTGCTGACCGGGAGATCGGGTGGAATGTGTCCGCCCTGCTTAAGCTGCTCAATGGTGTTGAGCATCTACTGCTTAAGCATTGGGCGCACCCTCCCTGATAGCTGCTCGCTGAACTCCCGAGAGTTGATATAATCAACTCTCCGAGAGTCCCACCGAGCAGCCTCCCCCGCCTTGTAAGCTCGGAGCTCCTCGAGCTCCAACCGGGCGGCTCCATCTCGACCGTACGACCTCCCAGGTGAAAAATGTCTGCAGTTCGGGCTCTAATATTTATATATTTTTTTTACTTAATTTTTTTGGAAATTATTTTAAATATAGAATTTTTTCTTTTCAGTTCTTTATATTGACTTTTTCAAAAGGAAAGAGAAAAAGAAGAATTTGGTTTTCAAATTATTAAAATAAAATAGTCTTTTTAAATTTTTTTTGTTTAAATCAAACCCTAAGACTCAGAGGAGGACTAACTTGTGGTCAACAAGCCTCCTAGACTGTGTCAGGTTTAGGGGAAGTTCAAATTAAAAGAAGTATTGGAAGTTTCAAAAGTACTAATAGTTTTCAAAAATACTAATAGTTTTCAAAGTATAAATATTTTTCAAAGTATAAATATTTTTCAAAGCATAAATATTTCTCAAAGTACAAATATTTGTTAAGTAGAAAATATTTTTCAAAGTACAAATTGTTATTTTTAATACTAAGTACAATATTTTTTTGAAAAAAAATTATATGTTAAGTGCAAGATTTTTTAAAAAACAATTGTTTCCAATATTTTTCAAAGTCCTGATGGTTGAAGTGCAAAACATCTTTCAAAATGCAAGTTTTTTTCAAAGTGCACCATATTTGGCTAAGTGATTTTTTTTTAAAAAGTGCATAATTTTTTTTAGTGAAAGTCCTTTTATAAATGAATTTTTTGGCAATATAAAATTCAAAATATTTTTTCTAAAAAGTTTCCAAGTGCACAATACTTTTCAAAGTATGAATTTTCTTTTGGGTGCAATTTAAGTACTTAATTCTTTTCTAATATTTAGTCCTTTTTCAAAAAGGAAGATTTTTGAAATTGTTTTGTCAAAAATGATATGTTTTTCAAAAAATTATGCTAAGTACTTTGCAAAGGAAAGAAGTTTTGTTGGTGAGATTCATAGATCAAATTCAATTCAATGGAATCTTTCACTCACATTTTTTTTCATTAAAAACGCTTTATAAAACCTTTTTGACCCCCGAATTTGACAATACTAGATTAAGTGGATTGGTCCTTTTTCTTGCTTGAAAGTACTAGAGTTGGTTCAATACAGATTTTCAAATTTATCAAACTAGCTCTAATTCAAAATTGAATTATAATAGTCAATTTTTCTTGCTTATCATTTTTTTGATATATGGCAAAGGGGGAGAGAAAGGAAAGAAAGAAAAGGATAAAAAAAAAATTTCAAAATTTTTTCTCTTTTGCAAAAAGCATTTCTAAGTACTCTCAAAAATTTCTAAAGCACCTCAAAATTTTCAAAAAGCAGTTCTAAGTACTTTCAAAATTTCTAAAGCACTTCAAAATTTTCTAAAGTGCATTTGCTTTGAAAATTCTCCTTAGTAAACAAAATTTGTTGAGCAAAACTCTTCTGAATTTCTTTGCAAATGGTTCTAAGTGAAATTTTTTAAGGGAAAAACTGTATTTAAATTTTTTTTCCCTAAATGTTTTTTGCACACAGTATTTTCAAGTAAATTTATTTTCTAAGTGTGGAAAACTTGCAAAAACTTTTTTGTAAAATTTTTTTAAGTTTGAAAAACGTGCAAAAACTTTTTTGAAAATTTTCTAAGTAAAGAAAGCTTGCAAAATTTGTTATCTAAGGTTGCAAAACTTTTTCAAAAATTTTCTAAGTATAGAAAGCTTGCAAAATTTGTTATCTAAGGTTGCAAAACTTTTTCAAAAACTTTTTATCTAAGTACAAATACTTCTGCACCTAGTCAAAATCTAAAGCACTTAGAAGGTTTACAAAAACCCACATATCATTGAAAAATTCAGGGGGAGAATATTCATTTCAGGGGGAGAAAATTGTTTTTTTTGTATTTCTTAACAATTGTTTTTGCTTGTTAGAATTGCTATAATATGTTGTTTTAACTTAACTTTTTGAACCGTGTTGTCATAAATCAAAAAGGGGGAGATTGTTGGTGTCGGAAGCATCAAAGTCGAACCTATGTTTTGATAATGACAAAGGGGTTCAGAAGTTAAGATTTGATTGTGATCTAACAAGCTTATTAAGTGTGCAGGAAAGTCCTAGGTACACTAGGCACTAAGTCCTGATTTTATGAATTGGGCACTAAGTCCTGGCAGTGGGTTGGACAACTAAGTCCTGACGTAAGGTTGGGCACGAAGACCTGGTCGAGGACTGGGCACCGAAGACCTGACGAGTGAAGCTGGGCACTAAGACCTGGTCGAGGACTGGCCACTGAAGACCTGGTGAGTGAAGCTGGGCAAAAGTCCAACTGGAGGAGCCGGTTGGCAAAAAGGTAAATTCTCCTGAGAGGAGTAGATGAGGACGCGTTCCCCTTAGGAGGGAACATTAGACGTCGGTTCGACCTAGAGTTCCATTTGGGAGATCCAAAGTCAGAACCAAGACAGCTCAGGCTGTAAATAATATTCTAATCTTATCATTTGTATGTTTGTATGTCTTTGGAACTAATCCTGGTTGCAGGAATGAATGGAAGGAGTTTTCTGCACTCAGGCGCCTCAATGGAGTGAGGCGCCCTAGCTAGGCTAGGCGCCTGTATTGAGACAGGCGCCCTGGTGAAGGGTTAAACTGAGCATTCAAAGCAAACTACCACGTAAGCCTCTGGACCAAGTCAAGCTAGGCGCCTGTGTTAACACAGGCGCCCCAGTCACCTTAGGCGCCTCAATGGAAGGGGATAAGCGCTGGCCGAGTCTGCGGATTGGAGTTATCGCAGGATATGCCACATGTCAGGCCCCCCTTCAACACAGGCGCCCCACTGACCAGTATAAATAGGGGTTCACCCCCAAGGCTTCAAAAGAACTTGCAAATCTCGCTCTCAACACTTTCGTTCAAGCGCTACGCTCCGACAAGCTTCGTACTCGCGATTCAAGCGCCGACGACGACCCACTACTCCAAACTTCCAACCTCTCCGATCGTCGGTAAAAGTTTAATTCTTTAAGTGTTGTAATTTCATTTTCAGTTCTACATTTGTACTCTAACTTGTAAACTCTTTTTGAATATAGAATTGCCCATCGTAAATGGTCAAGGACAGTGAGCCTTGGAGTAGGAGTCGACCACGACTCCGAACCAAGTAAAAAGAAATCGTGTTAGCGATTGATCTTACTGTTTCCGCTGCGTAATTGTTCTCTTTGTCCCAAATTTTTTACGATCGATATTCATCCCCCTCTATCGATTCAATCCGATCCCACACCCGGCACTCCGCTTGGTGCCGAGCCCTGGATGAGCAATGAACGAGACCGCCAGGCTATAAGCAGAGCCAAAAAGTTGCAAACAATAAATCAAAGTTCATTACCAAGACAAAAAGAAGCAAGAGGAAAGATACGAGCGCCCAAGAGACATACCTGACTGGCCTCAGACAGGAACGTGTTTGCCCGGCTGGTCGGGCCCTGACAGTTGGCCTCCTGGAGGCCATGAGTGAAGTGTTCGCCCAAGGGCCCATACAGATGGACCTCCCTGGGCCTGCTCGGCTTGTCCGTTGGTCGGCCTCCCTAGACCCATGGCAGAGTCGGTACGAGAAGGCATCACCAGATGCAGCGCCCGGTTGCTCGGTCCCTCAGCAGGTGGGGGGATGGAGTCCCCCTGGATTGGCAGCATCGGCGCACTAGCCGAACCCGCCCGAGCAGGAGCTGGGGGCGGGGCCAAATGGTTGGTCGCCGTTTTCTTCTTTTTCTTCTGTCGGGAACTGGTGGAGGCCCCGGCTGCGGTGGTAGTTGGGGAAGCCGGATCTGAATCGGCGCTTCGATCCCTTCGACGCCTTAAGGCCAAGGGCTGGTCATCTACCTCCACGATCTCTGGGTTGGCAGTCGGCGCCGCTTAATTACCGGAGGAGGAGGACAAGTTGAGGGGAGTTGCAGCGGGCGGAGCTGTTTCTCGTCGGGCCAGCTGCTCGTCGACCCGGGATTCCAGTTTAATGTCATCCATGCCGAACCCTTCCTTGAGAACAGCCGTGAGCATCATGTTTGCTGCAAAATAACAAGGGTTTAGTTAGATATAAATGACCAACGGACGAAATGAAAAGCTTACCTAGTGATCTGGGTCTGCGGAAGCGCATTGAGCTGAGCCCAAACACATACAGGATGTCTTCACTCAACAAATGGACGCTGTGGAAATGTTTGTTGGATCGGGTTGGACCGGCTAGACGGGAAAAAAAATATGAAAGTGGAGGCGCTCGTCTTTAAAAAAAGAAACTTGGTCGCAACTTAGAACGTTGCTTCCAAGGCAGTGGACGCTCAATAAAAATCTCCTTGTGGCGGAGAAACCTTACAAAAATAGCACGCTAGACTTTTAGAGAGTTTACAAGAATGAATTAATTGAATTAATAAAATGGTTGAAACTTTAAGCCTATTTATAGCCTAAGAGAATAAATCTGGATTGTTGATTGTTGAGGAATTTTCTCTTGACCGTTGATCCATGGATGTAATCTGGATGGTTGATCTTGGATGGGATTAAACTGCATTCATTGGATCTGATTAAAGGATAAAGTTATCCTTTAAGAGATAACTTTGTCTTCTGTTCGCAACAGATAAATAACTTTATCATCTGCTCATAACAACTTTAATCATATCTCTTCCTTATCCTAGTCGGTAAGGCTGGTGATATACGTAGGCGTGGTTGCTGTTTGAATCTTCATAGCAATAAATAAAAAAAATTTTGTTTCAGGTGCCTGGTTTGACTTGGTCAAACTGACCAGTCTTTTGGTTTATCTTCTGGGTGATTTTCGGCCAACCGGAGTTAGGCTCACCCAAAACCGACTCCGTCCTTTCGCCCCTCGAGCGTCCTTCCTCCCGGCTTCTCGTCCCTCGGACATCGTGCACGTCCTTCTCGCTCCACCGGCGTATTCTTCCGCAGCTTCCGCGTCCCTCGGATTGTAGCGAGCCCGTCGGCTCACTTCCCCGCACAATTCTTCTCGTCCGCTACGTCTTACGCTCGACTTCCTCCGTATCTAAGCTCCTGCACACTTAGCAGAGGGATTAAACATACCAGGACCTAACTTAAATTGGTCGATCACATCAAAATCAACCAGCAGTACTTACAATCTCCCCCTTTTCGATGTGCATCAATCTGAGTTAAGTTAGGGTAATCAAAATAAAAAAAACATGGATATAATGTAAACAGTTTAAGTTCAAAAAAACTTAAATTTTGAGTAAATTAAAATTCTACCACTTAACTTAATACTATTCCTCCCCCTTTGATCACATCAAAAAAATGAGAAAATATAATTAGGGAAGAAGAAAATGTTTGAGTGCGATAAAAAATATCCAAAGTGAAAAAAATCGCATTGTCATAGATTTTTCAAATTTTAAAATGTTATATTTTTTCAAAGTTAATTCTATTTTTTTTTAAAATGACTTAAATAAAATCTAATTTTTTTTGATAAAATCCACCGCTGATGAGGAGTTCCAAAAAAAATCGGACGTGGTCAAAATATTTTTCTATCGATTTTTTTTAAAAAAATCATATTTCAATAAACAATTCATAAAAAATCGAAAAAAAATCTGAATATTTTTGTTAAAGTCGAAGATGAAGATATGAGTTTGGACAAAAATTTTGAGTTTTAAATTCGTTCATCAAGTCCAAAAATGACAAACCAACACATAAGAGTTCTTGAAGAATAAATTTTAAAAAATTGGAAAAAATACTTCGAAAATTTAAAAAAAAATTGTAATGAGTCTTTCCCCTAAACTCTTAATTTCAAATTCTGAGAGAAAAAAATATTCAAAAAATTTTAAAAGAAGTTCCAGTAGATAGACAGCATAATTGTGCATAAAAAAAAATAAAGACATAATTTTTGTTAGAGAAACAAAATGGGCACATATATAATAACAAAAAAAAATTATCAGTTTAATACAAATTTAGGAACACAAAATAAGTTCCTGTCTACAAGATTAATTGAAAACTTAGGCGGAATATAGCTTTTGGGCACCTTTTTAAATTGGCCCTTATGATTTTTAAAATACCAATTTAAATTATCAGGAAAACTATTTTTCTTTTGGTATAAATATGCAATATCAAGTTCTAATTTTTGCACCAAGTTTTTCAAATTATCATTTTCATTCTTCAAAATTTCAGACGAGGATGTAAGTGTTAATTCATTTTTTAATTTTAAACTTTCTTTTTATAATCTACAATTAGATTTGAGCAAAGCTTTAACTCCTGCATATAACTGATCATGAGGAAGAAAGCAAACCTCACTTACCGGGTCGCTTTCGAAAAGCGAGGTTCCTCCTTCGTCGTCACTTTCTTCTGACGTTTCTCCCCCTTCATCAGTGCTCCCTTGATGATTTGCCATCGGCGCAAGTCCCGCGTATTCTTGACCTTTCGACTCTTCTGACGAGGACTCATCGTCGAGTTGGATCTTCCTTGTGTTCAGTGCGGCGATGTCTGATTTCTTATTCTTTTCTTCATGCAATTCCAGGAATTTCTCCCAGAGCTCTTTTGCCGAGTTGTAATTCTCGATGCGGTTAACTTCTTGCGCGGGAAGAACAACTAGTAGATGAAATTCAACTTTGTCGTTTGCTTCAAAGTTTGATTTCTCCTTCTTGGTTCACGACTCTATTTCTTTATCCTTGCCGTTGTTGTCTTTAGGAACTGAAAAACCATTTATCATAATTATTATCAATTCAATATCAGTTTTAAAAAATACCTGCGTTCGGCGCTTCCACATCGTGAACTCCCCCTGAAATTTCGGTGGGTAGATTACGACTCCAACCATTTTTCTTGAAATTGTTGCAGTCAGCGGTTAGTCCTTCTGCGGCGACCTTGGCTCTGATACCACTTGTTGGATCGGGTTGGACCGGCTAGAGGGGGGTGAATAGTCGGGAAAAAAATGAAAGTGGAGGCGCTCGTCTTTAAAAAAAGAAACTTGGTCGCAACTGAGAACGTTGCTTCCAAGGCAGTGGACGCTCAATAAAAATCTCCTTGTGGCGGAGAAGCCTTACAAAAATAGCACGCTAGACTTTTAGAGAGTTTACAAAAATGAATTAATTGAATTAATGAAATGGTTGAAACTCTAAGCCTATTTATAGCCTAAGAGAATAAATCTGGATTGTTGATTCTTGAGGAATTTTCTCTTAACCGTTGATCCATGGATGTAATCTGGATGGTTGATCTTGGATGTGATTAAACTGCATCCATTGGATCTGATTAAAGGATAAAGTAATCCTTTAAGAGATAACTTTGTCTTCTGCTCGCAATAGATAAATAACTTTATCATCTGCTCGCAATAACTTTAATCATATTTCTTCCTTATCCTAGTCGGTAAGGCTGGTGATATACGTAGGCGTGGTTGCTGGTTCGAATCTTCATAGCACTAAATAAAATTATTTTTGTTTTAGGTGCCTGGTTTGACTTGGTCAAACTGACCAGTCTTTTGGTTCATCTTCTGGGTGATTTCAGGCCAACCGGAGTTAGGCTCACCCGAACCCGACTCCTTCCTTTCGCCCCTCGAGCGTCCTTCCTCCCGGCTTCTCGTCCCTCGGACATCGCGCACGTCCTTCTCGCTCCACCGGCGTACTCTTCCGCAGCTTCCGCGTCCCTCGGATTGTACCGAGCCCGTCGGCTCACTTCCCCGCACAATCCTTCTCGTCCGCTACGTCTTACGCTCGACTTCCTCCGTACCTAAGCTCTTGCACACTTAGCAGAGGGATTAAACATACCAGGACCTAACTTAAATTGGTTGATCACATCAAAATCAACCAGCGGCACTTACAATGTCAGCCCCCGATTTTGGATAGGGTCAACTGATAAGAGGGAAGGGTCCGATAATTTTTGGGGAGAGGGGGAGATAGAGGCAGGTCAGAGATCCAGGTGGTGGGCCAGCTCGGGGCCAAGGTGGTATTTATGAAAAAGAAACGCTCCTTCTAACCCTTATTCGAGGTGGGAAGCTTGGATAGAAAGGAGGTCTTGGCTCGGGCCTGGAAAAAGAAGTCGCCCGGCTCTTGCTTCTTGGGGTATAAGAAGTAGAAAAAAGTGCTTGGCCTCGAGGGGGATGTCATACAGAGTGAATGTTAGTGATATGAGAGAAGTGTCCTAAGGCAATCGCCTTATGATTGTAAACATTTATTTCAATAAATGATAATTCACTATTTGAGTATACATGTTTGTGTATTTGATTGGGATCTTAAACTCATCTACTGAATGTCCGCCATACAGTTCACAGCATAAGAGAATTTGTGATGGGATCACAACTAGTGATTATCTCTAAATGTGCAAATGTGAAGTGTTGGAAATATCCCTAGTCGATGAATTGATAAATACGGACATTATCAATTCTGTTGAGACTAGCATGAGTTATTCTCTATTCAGCTGATTCTCACTGGCTGGTGACATTGGGATGTCCGGAGATAAACATGGATGCTAGTTAAGGGAACTAGTTCATTGGAGTGACTAGCTGTAAGACTTCATATGGGAATCTACATGTAGATATGTCAATGAAGATCTTACTGCGGCTTAAGTGCGATGTTCCTTTGACTTGCGGTGTTCAAGTCATCTTGGTCATGGAGACTTATACTTTGACATCTTAAGCAAGCATCTCCAAGGAGGTGTGGACCCAGGATGATCGGGTATAAGCCGAAGTGCCCGAAGATGTTTGAACAGCCTACAAAGGATTCACCACTCCTTGCGAGGAGATGTATACCCAGGCCTATCGTCGGATTGTTACTCAAAGCCTCTGGCCAGAGTATATCATGTTTAGAGTGAGAGTCTCTAAAATACATGAGAGTAATTAGAAATCCAAAGGACGAGTAAGACATTACTTGGGCTAGGTGTGACGTAGTCAGCCTAGTGGGGACTGACACCATTGACCGTGTCCTGAACCAAGTGGGTATAAGGTGGTGAAGGGAATGGGGCACGATTCATTAGAGCTGCTGAAGGGTTTCAGAATAATTTCTTCTGAGGTCAAACCGTTGATCTTTCGATTAATTGGGGATCATGATGTACTACTAGGTGTCACTCATGATCGTTCTATAATTAGTTAATTATAGACGGCCAACATAAATCGAAAGCCTATTTAGTCACACGCACTACGAGTAATCCGAGGGATTTAAAACGAGTTGAAAATTGGATTTTCCGATCAAGAGAAATAAGTCGAATCTGAGTTAGTCAGAGGCGCGATGGAAGTTAAAATGGCTAAGTCTTTTGAAGGCTTTTTGGGCGAATTAAATGAGTTTAATTCGCGGCGGTCCGGGTTGGTTTGGCCAGCCAAAGAGGGTGCCAAACCCTCCTTTGGTGGCCGACCAATAAAGAGGAGAAAACCAATTAATTTTGGTTTAATTGATAAAATAAATCAAGTGCGATTTATTTTATAAATTATGGATAAATAAATTTGTATAAAGAAATTTATATAAATAAATTTATAGAAATTTATTCCTTTTATGGAAGATTAAAATAATCCATGAATTGGTTTATTTTAATTTTATAAAATCAATTATGAATTGATTTTTCCATAATAAGAAAGTTTATAAATTTCTTATAAAAATTTATTCTATAATTTAAAGAGAAGAAGAATTTGTTTTATTATAAATTAGTTATAATAAAACTTGGTTTAAACGGAATAATTCATAAGAGAATTTATAGGATAAATTTCTTATGATAATTAATTAGTTTTATTATAAAGTTAGTTATAATAAAATTCATAAGAGAATTTATAGGATAAATTTCTTATGATAACTAATTTGTTTTATTATAAATTAGTTATAATAAAACTAGGCTTAAACGGAATAAGCAATAAGAAAATTTATAAGATAAATTTCTTATAACTAATTCCGTTAATTCCGTTAATTCGGTTTAGAGGGAGACTTAGCAAAGGAGTTGCTACTATATAAAGGAACCAAAGGCTAGCCCTTATTCCTAATTAAGAGATTAATTATTTTCTCCCTCTCTCTCTTAATCCCTCCTCTCCTCCTTCTCCTTCTCTTCCCTTAGGGCCGGCGCCCAACCTACATCCAAGGTGGTGGAGGCCGTGAGCTTCAAGAAGAAGAAGGAGAACCCGAACACGAAGAAGAAGAAGCGGATAGCGATTCCTTTCTTCCCGGAATTCGATTCCGTTACTTCGTTGGTTAGTTTTTCATTATTTTCTCTTATTCTTCTAGTTGTGCCTTCCGAGAATCTAGTAGTTCTCGTCGGCACAAAACTCGTGACTTTGTGAAGTCATCCCGAAGAGAACTCGGCGTGGACGCGAATAGAGGCGAAGCTTCCAAGGGACGCTACGGTTGGATCTCGTCCCTTTCTTCAAGTTACGCGAGGTATAAAAGTAAATTAGTTTACTTTTCCGCAAACTTTTATTTTATGATTATGTCGATACACTATAAGGTTGCATGCTAGATAAGAAGTTAAAATAATTTAGGAAATTATTTTATGCAAACTCTTCCGCTGCACGTAAAAATTTAAAATTTTACGAACTCGTATCCTCGTCGACATGCACTCGGTCCCAACAGTGAAAATAACTACCGAACCGCACATCAGGCCGATGACGTTCGGTGAGAGTTGGGAAAGAGGGATTTGGAAGAAGCGACAGATAGAAGAAATAAACGAATGAATTGGGAAGCGGAGCCCGACTTGAAGGTGGTCCCGGCAGATAGTTATATAACTAAGTGGGGCGGTGTCGGGACGGTCGATCAGGTCAGGTGGGCGAATGCTTATAGTCGGAAGAAATCTGGTAGTCGGCTCGGATTTGTTCGATATCGTGGTGATGGAGCTCGGACACCATGGTGGTGTGCAACGGGTTCGAGGGGGAAGAGGGAGAGTCCATGGCCAAGTAAAAAGGAAAGAAACTGAGTGAAAAGGAAAGAAACCGAGTGAGAAGGAGAACTAACCGAAGGAAAGAAAGGTTACCGGAGAAGATGACCGGAAAGGGGGAGTCACCGAAACCCTAGCAGAGCGCGCAGGAGCAGCAGGACGACGTCGGAGTGAAAGGCGATGTTAAAAACGGCAGGGGTAAAGGCCTATTTATAGGGTCGAGCAGACGAGGATAGCCGTCCGTTGGCGATCCGGGGAAAAGGTGGGAAGAAACGTGGGCAGTCTGATTAAACTCAGGGTAATTCCCGAGGCTCGGCGCTGCTCGCGCGAGCTGCCCATTTGCTGTGTCAGGCAGCGATCGCTTCGGCGATCGGGAGACCAGTAGCTAGCGGACAATTGGGCCCGCAGTTAAAACGACAATTAATGCGAGAGATTCGAATCGGCTCGGCGAGAGTCGGAGACAAGATTGATAAGACGGTCGGACGGGACACGTTCAATGCCCCGTTGGGCGATCGAGCTTTAGGTTACACATCTCGGTTGAGCCGACGCTCACTTGGAAGTGCCAGGCTCGTTCTACACTAGGGGTCAAGTCAGTCGGACTCGACACCTCCTTCGACTAGACTCGAGGGGGATGCTTATGATCCCGGCCTAGCTTACGTGCCGCTCGGTCGGCCAGCCTGGCACCACCTAAGGCCAAGTCGGACCTGCCACGTGCGAGCAGACTGATACAGAGGGTGGGGTAAGATTCCCAGGGCTCACTCGCGCGTGGGGCGCCTGATTGAGCGGATAGCAAGTCGCACTCCGACCCGAGTCCCAGAACCGAGCGCCGAGTGCCCGACCCCGTCCGACACCTAAGACACTTGTTACGGTGGTCCCGAGCACGAGATCCCGACGGCCGAGCCTAGAACCTTCTGGTCGCGCCTCGCCGAGTCCTAGTCGACACCCTCTCTTCGACTCAATCACGTGACTCAAGATTAGGCAAATTGACCACATCCGAGCACTTCCGGGCTCGGAGAATGCTTTGCGTTACTCGGAGATATTACTTTAAGGACCCGATGTCACTCGGGGCGGTCGGCCGACGGTCTACCTTAGAATCTGTCCTTGCAACATCCGCTCCTTGACATCGTACTTACGGTCGTGGTACGGGGGTCAGCGCAAGACTTACCTATTTATAGCGCATGTCGCGGATATCCTGCTGACTCTGTATTTCTGTTCTACCCGGGCACCCCGCACCACGCCGCCCTTCTCTATGTCAGACTGAGCGACGCCGATCGGCACCATCCTGTGAGCTGACAACACCCATGCCCCTGTCCCATTCGAGTACAGAAGGACGACTGACGCAGACAGGAGTTGTCAGCTCTTTCGGCTATATAAGCCCCTCCACTCTTCATTCCGTAGGTACGCGCGCGATAGCTTTGTCCACCGTTTCGTTGCTTTGCTTTGTTCTCGTCGGAACTGACTTGACCGTCGGAGTGTCTTGTCGGAGACTTTTCCCACGCGAGTTTGCTCACGGTCATTTTTTTGTAGATCAGAGCCGACATCAGCAGCTCACGGCACTCGGGGAACCACCCCGCTCTTGGGAGTCCACCTTACTCTGCGACAGGATCATTGATAATAGACTTTGTATTAGCACTTTCACAATAATATTTTTTTTGCAATATATAAGATTAAATGATAATTTAGAAATATATCGAAATATTTTTATATTGATAATAGAAAATATTTTTATAATATATCGAAATTTTAGAGGGCGTTTGGTAAGCGAGTTTAGACGGCGGAATTGGAATAAAATCTATTTCATTCCCATTTATGATACTTGATATATGAAAATCAGAATCAAAATATGATATGATATTCCTGATTTTATAATTTAATCTCCATTAAATTATCACTAAATTTATAAAATTTTTAATTAAAATTTATTATCATTTTGATTATTGAATGTATACCAATAGCTTCCATATTCTTCATTTCCCTACTTTCCAACCGTAAACGTGCGTGATTCAAACATCTGGCGCTAACCATAACTTAAGTGAGATAACGCATTGAGGCCAATGGGAATTAGACGCGCATTTCGGTTCGCGGATCTTAACAGTCTGTTAAGTCAGCCGCGAATCCGAGAAACGCGACGGCTCGCTGCCCTAAGCCACTTCGGTGGATTCGATTTCATCGTCTCCTTGTCGCTGCCGCTGGGGGTCGGAAAGCCGAGACAGCCACACTATTTGTTTCAGCTCTAATTAGGGTTTCTCTTATTGCAACGCGTGGTGCTTCAGATGCCTTGGGGGAATTGGAATTTAGCCGTAAGTTTCTTTGGCGTGTTCTAGGTTTTGCCGATCCAGTTTATGAACTTTTTCTCGATATTGTTTTTCAGGAGACGTTTTTTTTCCAAAGAATTATGGGTTTCGCAAAGGAGTTTGCTTTGAGCTGTCTTGCTCAATCTTAATTACGTAGAATTCAATAACATGATCTTTGATGATACAAACTGGATTTCTTCTCGTACTAAATTCGTCCGTTTAGTGGAATATCTGCTGCGGATCTTTTGAAATTTCGATCATCTTGTTTTATATGGATAAGTTCTGAGAGGTATCAACATTTAGTGGCGTTATTTTCTTTTACCCTTGACAGGTGTTGTTATCATTACTAATCTCTCATGCTTATTTTTGTTGTCCAGCAGCACTTTGGCGCGAATAACAATCCACTCAAAGGACGATAACCAGTTAGGACTATCAGTCAAGTAGTACCAGCTGCTGTAGCGATTTAACAATCCCTTGAGAATGTCGGAGTTCGTCGACCTGGAGGCACAGGATGGAGTGCGGATGACATGGAACACATTCCCGGGCACAAAGAAGGATGCTTTGAGCTGCGTGATACCAGTTGCCGCTATGTACACTCCTCTAAAACCTATTCCTGATACGCCAGTGTTGCCTTACTCGCCTCTTAGGTGTCGGATCTGTCGCTCCATACTCAACCCTTTCTCTGTTGTTGACTATGTTGCCAAGATTTGGGTATGCCCATTTTGCTTTCAGCGGAATCACTTTCCCCAGCATTATATGTCAATTTCTGAGGAAAACCTCCCTGCTGAGCTTTTTCCTCAGTATACAACCATTGAGTATGCATCCTCCCCAGATACTGGCCCTAAAATGCCTTCAGTGTTCCTCTTTGTCGTTGACACATGTCTGATAGAGGAGGAGATTATGTTCTTGAAGTCTGCCTTGTCCCAGGCCATTGAGCTTTTGCCTGAGAATTCCCTAGTTGGTTTAATCACTTTTGGAACTTATGTACAGGTTCTTACATCTACCTGGTGACTTTCTATCTTGATTTTCAGCTAACTATGGCCCATATAAACTACTCAATTGTATGCAGGTTCATGAATTAGGGTTTGGACATATGCCAAAATCTTACGTGTTTAAGGGATCAAAGGAAATCACTAAGGAGCAGCTCCTGGAGCAAATGTGTTTCTTTGCTGGGAGGCCAAGGCCAAATGTGGGGGTAATTGCAGGGCCTAGGGATGGCCTCTCACCAGAGAGTATTGCTAGATTCCTCTTGCCTGCCTCAGATTGCGAATTTGTCTTGAATTCGGTGAGGTTTCTAATTCTATTATATTCTATGAAGATGTATTATCATTTCTTATAAGATTTTAAAATGAAAAGAAGCATATGCCATATTCATATTGGAGGAGAGAAGAAAGTCAGCTGCATATATTTCACTGTGATAGCCATGCTCTTTTTACATATTGAAGTATTAACATATAAATAGGATTCAGATAGGCAATTTCCTGACTGTTGGCATCTTTAATAATATTTGAAACATATTTAGTTTCAGGCAATCTGGTTTTCTTAAGAATATGTTCCAGAAAGTAGGAACCTTATTTTAACATGTCAAAATGATATAATAAGAAGCCATCTTGGTCCCAATTAGTTGGGATCAAGCTACATGAATCTTATCCCTTGTCCAGAGTACAGTTGATCTATATGCAAGACTACGTCTCCAATAACATGCTAAACATAGTTATGAGATCTGGAATTTTGGAATTTGTTTATTTGGTGGAAATAACATTTTCCTCCCTTTCTTATTTGGTGTGTTCCGAGATTATTAATATTTTAGCAGAAAAACAATAACGTTGACATGCATTTTTGGGTCTATTTGGATGAAGGTACTTGAAGAGCTTCCAAGAGACCCTTGGCCTGTTCCAGCTGACCAACGTGCATCAAGATGTACAAGTACTGCACTAAGTATTGCAGCTAGTTTGTTGGGGCTCTGTGTTCCTGGTTCAGGGGCAAGGATAATGGCTTTTGTTGGTGGGCCATCTACCGAAGGATCCGGATCAGTAAGTCTCATTCATGCTAATTGGCACCAAGACTTTCATAATCTTCTAATTTGGGAGTAGAAGTTCTATGGACTTTTCTTTTGTCAATCTAGATGTTATGTGCAATTTTTTTTCAAACTATTTTTTTGCTTATAATTGTACCATGTGTTGGTACGCTGTCTCAGTTGATATCGTTTTTACTGTTTTAATGGCTTGATCAATATGGTGAGTTTTTTTTTTTTGGTTTGAAATATTGTTACCTACCGAAGATTTTGTTTCTGGTTAGAACATATAGATTTGTCACTGTGCTGTGCTAACACTTGACATGGTTCAATGATGGTTGAGATAAAGTTTGTTAACCTTGAAAAATAAGATTGACTTTTAGATGATCAATTAAGCTACAATTTTAGAGAAACATACTAAAGAAAAATGTTGCTCGAATTCATCTTACGTGTGCCAAACCATGTTCAATGTTGACATGTTACCATACTCATCGACACAATTGACACAGGTTTGTTACTTGTGTCAATCAGTATCAAATTTTGATAATTTACAAGAATGATACATTTTGACCATGCCATTTGGCATGACATAAGCTTTCAAATCATGCAAATAACAACTGACATGTTCCCGTGATTTGAGTGTATGTGTTAGAGACAATTTGTTTTAAGGGAAGCAAATATATATCTCACTTATATCATGTAGAATTCTTACAATACATTTGTCCGTATGGAGTGGGCAATCCTCCTAATACGGAAAATAAATAACAATGTTTTTGCGATAACTCCTTATTAGCCCTAAGTACTATATATAGATATAAATAGATGGTAGTTATCAATGGAAGTTACAACCAACTTCCTTATTTTATGCACTACAGTACAAGTGTTATGCTTTCTTGGTTCTTTTAGAATATGCATAAATGATGTTCTTCTTATGTGGCACCATAGGCTGATGATGTGGCATGGAGATCGTATCAATACCCCCCTTGTTCGAAAGAAGCCTTGTCCTCAAGGTGGAATGAGGGAAATTGTGCAGCGAGCAAATCATAATTCTCCCAACTAGCTTCTTCAAAAGGTCTATCGAGCCATTGGATTAAGAGTTCCAAAGAGGGACGCGTGCCTTGATTGATCCAGCGATGATTAAGTACAGTGGCAGGTGCTAGTAACATCTCCCATTCGGAATTGATAGGAAGCAGCGGTGTGGGCGAAGTGCTATGTAGTCCACAACTGCGGCGTTGGAGAGAAACATGAAAAATTGGATGCACTTTGGAAGAAGGTGGAAGAGCACGCTCTTATGTAACTGGTCCAACCTTTTTAGTGATAGTATACAACCCAAAAATTGGGGTGACAACTTTTCATACCAGCGCTTGGCCAAGGAACATTGTCTATAAGGTTGGAGACGTAAGGAAACCAAACCACCACCTGAAATTGGAGATCACGTTGTTTGGAATTGACGTGTTTCCTCATACGAGACTGAGCTTTGAGAAGATTGTCCTTCAATGTGTGTAGCATAGCATTTCATGTTATTAACTAGTCTTCAAGATCAGCAATATTAGTTTCACCATGAATGTAAGATTGCATATGCGGAGGATCTCTACCGTAAATAATGTGAAAAGGAGAAGTGCCAGATGAACTATGAAATCCAGTATTATATGAATATTCTGCCCAAGATAAAAACTTGAACCAAGAATAAGGCTGTTCATTGGCAATAGAGTAGATAAGTTTCAAGGCAGCGGTTCACAACTTCAGTTTGTCCCTCAGTTTGCGGATGGTAAGCAGAATTTGTACGGAGTTGAGTGTGACTGAGCTTGAATAGTTCTGCCAAAAATCACTGAGAAAGATCACATCTCTATCAGACACAATAGACTTAGGAATCCCATGGAGACGAACAATTTCCTTGCTGAATAGGTGAGCAACAGATTTGGCAGTAAAGGGTTGAGATAGTGAAACAAAATGGGCATATTTACTCAATCTATCAACTACAATCGGAATACTATCATAACCCGCTGACTTCAGCATAATGAAGTCTAAAGAAATTTCCTCCCAAATTTGGTCAGGTATAGGTAGTGGTTGTGGCAAACCTGCGGGAGCTAAAGCTTGATATTTAGACCATTGGCAACTAAACAGTTTGGAATCCAAGCTTTAACATCATGCTTCATGCGTGGCCAATAAAAACTTTGTGATAAGCGATGCTTAGTCTCTAGGTAGCCTCCATGACTAGCAGTGAGAGTCTCATGAAATTCAATCAATAATTTTTGCTGTAGTGAAGACTGCTCAGGGATCACAATAAAAACTTTGTGATAAGCGATGCTTAGTCTCTAGGTAGCCTCCATGACTAGCAGTGAGAGTGTCATGAAATTCAATCAATAATTTTTTCTGTAGTGAAGACTGCTCAGGGATGACAAGTTTGGTTTTGTAGTAGATTAAGCGATCAATGATAGAAAAATCTAGACGTGTCTTTGTATCCGAGGAAATATCTATTATTAGGGTATGTGTATAAGGATCTTGTAATAATGTCTGCTGCAGCTCCAGAAAATCCACAGGGAAAGGAATGACCTTTGTCAAGGAGGCAGCATGTTGAGGTAGGCGAGATAGCATCAGCTCCTGTATATTCTGTACCTTTTTTGTAAATGATGGAGAAATCAAACGGCAGCAATTTCAAGAGAAATCACTGTTGTTCACGTTGGTTGAGCAAAAACTTGAGACTACAATGATAAGAAGTGACAAAGAAATGTCGACCCAACAGGCAATGCTTCCAATTTTGTAATGCCAATACCAATGCCAATAACTCACGGTCGTAAGTAGATTTGAGTCTCTTTGAAAAAGATAAACCTTTGCTGAAATAAGAAATAGGATGTCCATGTTGGGAAAGAATGACTCCTATACCATCTGATGATGCATCACATTCAACAGTAAATGCTTCATTAAAATCAGGTAAATGAAGAACTGGAGCAGATGTAAGGGCATGTTAAAGTGTTTGAAATGTTGTAGTATCTGTTGAATGCCATTTGAAGTTATTCTTCTTCATGAGATCAGTTAAAGATTTGGCAATAAGACCATAGTTCTTGATGAATCGCCGGTAATAACCTATGAGGCCAAGAAAGCCGCGTAGCTCCTTCACAGAATTTGGTATAGGCAAATGATGGATAACCTGTAATTTATCCAAATCCATCTCTACACCCTTGCATGAGATAGTATGACCAAGGAAGGATAGTTGTGGTTGATGGAATAGGCATATGGATTTTTTGTAGCATAAAAGTGATTGTCCTCCAAAAGCTGGAAAGCGATGGACAGATGTTGCTGGTGTTGTTTAGGGTCAACACTATACACTAAGATGTCTTCAAAGAAAATCAAGATAAACTTATGTAGATAAAGCCAAAATAACTCATTCATTACTGCTTGAAATGCAGACGGGGCATTCGTAAGACCAAAGGGCATGATAATAAACTCGTAGTGTCCCAAATGAGTTCGGAATATAGTTTTGAATATATCAACAGGATGCATTCAGATTTGATGATAGCCAGAGCGTAAGTCAATCTTGGAAAAAACGGTGGTAACATGTAATTCATCCAATAATTCATCTATGTTGGGATTGGATATTTATCAGGGATAGTAATTTGATTAAGGCACCTATAATCCATACACATGCACCAAGATTGATCTTTCTTCTCCACTAAAAGTATGAGACTTGCAAACGGACTAGTACTTGTTTTTTGAGAATGAGGATAGCGGTATGGTCGGAGGTTTGGTGTTGTAGCCAATGGTATTAACGGGATAGAATGTGAGTGGTTTAAAGGGCGAAAGCGCCTTAGGTTCTTGAAACATAGCCTCAAATAGGCCTAATACCGGAGATGCTGTAACCAATGGTTTGGCCAAGAGTGTTGGCAGGTTGTGCTCTGGTTTTTGTAGTCAGTTGCTTGACAGATTCTACAGGTTGCTTCTTAGCCAAATATTGGAATGCAGCTCCTGAATGAGATGATGTTGTTACCCCCTGAAGTTTGTACTGTTTGCCCCTACATGGAAAATCAAAAACATCTCATTCCAATTTACTTGCACAGTGTGTAAAGATGCTACCATTGTATTCCCAATACCAGATCTGCGCCTCCAACCAAGAAAGGATAGTAATCTTGGAGTATAGTCAACTCCGGTAACTGCACTTCAACTGCGAATGATTTCACCATTACCAATCTGCACACCAAATGTAGGCATTGATTGTACCAGCAATCGAAGGTCATTGACTAACTTGTCAGAAATGAAATTGTGCGTGGAATCGCTGTCAATGAGGATCAGCACTGGACGACCATAGAGAGTTCCTTGTACTTTCATTATAGTGCCAGAAGAACTACCGAGAATAGCATGCAAAGAGATTTCTGCCATATCTTCCTCTCGTCCCTTTATTTCAGTTTCATTTGTTTCCTCTAACCGGATAGCCCCATCTTCGCTATTAGCAATTTCTAATAATGAAAATGATGTTGGTTTGCAGCAATGTCCATGACTGAATTTTTCATTACAACCGAAACAATGGACCTTGTCTCAACGCGCTTGTTTTTCTACATCCCAGAATGTTGTTGGTGCAGCGGTGTTTAAAAGATGAGTTGATGGGAAAGATCGATTAATGTGAAAGTTGGTATTCTGGCGGGGAATGTAATTGGTGTTGTTTCGACCCTGCACAACTACTATAACACCTTTGGAATTTTTATTGAACTTTGATTTTGTTTCATATTCCAAGGCTAGACTCATTGCTTTATAAACACTCCGAGGTTTGTGGATGCGAACATCAGTTTTTATTTCCTCCCTTAATCCATTCAAGAAAACACCTAGGAGGTAATGTTCTGGCCAATGTTGAACACGAGCAACCCTTTTAACAAATTTGCGGCAATATTCTTGAACATTGTGAGTCTGCAAAATACTACAAATATGTTCATCAGGATTTTGAAATTCGGCCGGACAATTATTCTCTTGTAAGGCTTTAACTAAATCTTCTCAGTATACCAATGGTCGCTCACTATTTATCTAGGTGAATAGATATAATGCATCATCCTCTAAGTACATGGCAACCACATTTACTTTCAAGTTCTCAGGTGTTTGTTAATAACGGAAATATTTTTCAGCTTTGAGAATCCAACCTCGAGGATCACTTCCTCCATTCCGAAGTGTTGTTTACATGAACAATTATGCTCCCATGAATTGTCATATTCATCAGTACGGATTGAATGTTGTTGATCATCATTCTTGCTGCTCAGACCACCCATCATAGGAATATGGGCTTTTGATTTGAGGAGGACCACATCAATGGCTAACTCATCCAAACTATTAAGTTTGGAATTGATAGCCGTAAGTTGTTGTATGATGGTCTCCGATATAGGCGGAGGAGAAGAATGTGCAGGAGCAACCCTTTTAACAAATTTGCGGCAATTTTCTTGAACATTGTGAGTCTGCAAAATACTACAAATATGTTCATCAGGATTCTGAAATTCGGCCGGACCATTATTCTCTTGTAAGGCTTTAACTAAATCTTCTCAGTAAACCAATGGTCGCTCACTATTTATCTAGGTGAATAGATATAATGCATCATCCTCTAAGTACATGGCAACCACATTCACTTTCAAGTCCTCAGGTGTTTGTTAATAATGGAAATATTTTTCAGCTTTGAGAATCCAACCTCGAGGATCACCGCCTCCATTCTGAAGTGTTGTTTACGTGAAAAATTATGCTCCCATGAATTGTCATATTCATCAGTATGGATTGAATGTTGTTGATCATCATTCTTGCTGCTCAGACCACCCATCATAGGAATATGGACTTGTGATTTGAGGAGAACCACATTAGTGGCTAACTCATCCAAACAATTAAGTTTGGAATTGATAGCCGTAAGTTGTTGTATGATGGTCTCCGATATAGGCGGAGGAGGAGAATGTTCAGGATCATCTGGAGTCGAAGTTGATCGAATATTCACCATTGTGCAACGGATGTGGGTAAGGATTTTGATGGCACTGATACCAAATTGTTAGAGACAATTTGTTTTAAGGGAAACAAATATATATCTCACTGATATCACATAGAATTCTTACAATACATTTGTCCTTGTGGAGTGAACAATGCTCCTAATACGGAAAACAGATAACAATGTTTTTGCGATAACTCCTTATTAGTCCTAAGTACTATATATAGATATAAATAGATGGTAGTTATCAATGGAAGTTACAACAAACTTCCTTATTTTATTCATTGCAGTACAAGTGTGCTGCTTTCTTGGTTCTTCTAGAATATGTATAAATGATGGTCTTTTTATGTGGCACCATGGGCTCATGATGTGGCATGGAGATCGTATCAATGTGTTGATGTAACAAATCTAGAATTCTTCCCTAAATATTCCATGGTATTCAAATCTTGACTTAGTTTTTTTTAAAAATTTTTTATGTGTCAATATTTTGGGAACACTTCAAGGACTGTGATGTGAACAAAGCTCATTGTAGGAGAGTAAACCTTTGAGAGTTTAAACTGTTATTTGACAGGCTTTCATAAGGGATATAACTCCTGTACAATTGTGTATCAGTTTATTGTAAAAATTACATTTTGCGCAATTTTCTTGATAATAATTTAGTATATCAAGTTTGTAATATACCTGTCTGATATATTGTTTTTTGTGCTGTTTATGAATTGCCTTTCTTTTTCTTCTTGAGAATGTGAGTAAACCTGAGGATATCATAATGCTTGCAGATTGTATCAAAGAATCTTTCTGAACCAATTCGTTCTCACAAAGATCTTGATAAAGGAGCTGCCGCACTTTATAATAAAGCCGTCAAATTCTATGAGGTCCTTTCAAAGCAACTTGTTCACCAAGGCCATGTACTGGATTTGTTTGCTTGTGCACTTGATCAGGTCTGTATTCACCTAGTTATTTAAAGCGCCTCATCTTTTGGTTTCCACCTGATTATTTGATGTGATAATCATATTGAACTGGAATGGTGTTGTCAAAGTGTTCAGGGTTTTACTTTTTGCCTTCATGGGCCACTGTTTATACTGCCTTGTTCTTATGCTTTTCACTGGATATTTATTTAGTCCATTTTTAAAATTTTTTATTTTTTTTATCTTGTTTAAATGGGATTAAACATTCAGAGTGTACACTCTCAGTAATATTCAATTTGCTGGAGCTTTCATGATTTTTTGTTTTAGAGTGACGCCTTTTTTTAAGTCATACTTAGTTCTAGGGTACAAAATACTACTGCATATCAGGTGGTACAGTTGGTATTTATTGGTCCAAGCAAAGATGGTGATGTACGAAGAGGGAAATAATATTATTGAATTGAAAAGATAATCTAATACATCCATCCTCATCCCTTTTATAGATTGGGAATATGATCAGATCTTTGTAAAAAATCCAACGGAGTTATTCAAAATTCCAATAAATTTAAATTTTAAAAATTAAATAACAGAATTTAAATAAGAAAACTTATAAAAGTCTAATGGCTAATTAAAACCTTAACCGTGATTTATTAAAAGCTAATTATGTTATTCCCCTTCACTAAGAAGAAGTCTATTCCTTGAGTAGGGGAGCAAGATGCTCCGTCAAGTCTTGCGACACACTTAAGTACGAAGCAAACGATTAAGGGTGTCTTTATATAAGATGATTTTGATGCTTCTTGTTAAATCTTAGCAAATAAGTTGCGTCATGTGATGCAACTTCTCTTCTGTGATCCATGTGACTTTTGTATTTGAGATTCGTGTATAGTACTTATATGGGGAGCTACCACACTGCATATCTATAACACACTCATTGATATGGACCTGCTATAATGGGGGAGGAACAGTTGCCGCTATAGTGGTCAGAGCACTGCTTGTAGATAAATCAACTAACAGATAAGGTGGTTTTAATGTCCCTTGGTAATATGTTAGATCCTATATATTCAGAGTGTAATGCTTAATTCAAGTGATGAATCAACAATATAAATATTAGGAGCTATGTTCTCGTAATACGAAAAGGATTAGTGGATCAGGCATGTATTATTGACATGCAAGTTTTATCCTAATATTCACATGTATTATTCTTAAAAAAAAACTCTCAGCTGATTCACAAAGGTGAAAAGTAGTAGAGAGGGAAATAATTGTTGGTGCAACAGAAGCAGTTTGTAGAGCTACAGGGCAGGGGTGAATAGTGATCTGCAAATTAAAATGATCTTTTTTCTTGCTAAGGATTTTAGCAAGGACACACATTAAAAATAAACACAACATAAAAGAAAGAGGCGTAAAGAATTACTTGATTACAACCCTCGGCTTGTTAGTCCAAGACTATGAAGAGCACTATGAAAATCTCCTTCTTCGAACACAAGTCGAAGGTGAAGAAGCCCCTTACAATTGAGCACGAAAACAATAAAAGTGAGCTAGACAGAAATGAATACGGGTGTGTGTTCTTAACTTCGAGCCTCAGCCCTCCTTTTATAGCCTTCGCCTGCGATCTGACCATTTGCCGACGTGGCACCTTCTGGGCGCCTAGAAATAGTCTGGGAGCTAGGACTCGTTGAACTCGATACACTCGGTAACGGTCCACTCAACGGCTCTAGATGACTTTGGGCATTCCGGCCACATGATCGTTTCGCCATTGGCTCTTGCTGACGTGGTCACCCAATCCGGGCGATCCTGGGCGCCTAGAAATGTTTCAGGCGCCTAGAATGGTCAACTTGCGGAGTTGATCATTTTCTTCTCCCGTTATCCCCAATTTGATTCCGTTATTCTTGAGCAGTCTTCCTCCCGACTTCTCGTCCCTCAGAATGCAACCCTTGCGTCCTTCACACTTCATCTGAGTACTTGTTCGTAGCTCCTTGTACCTCAGATGTATCGAGTCTGTTGACTCCCTTTCCATGTTATCCTTCTCGACTGTGTCTTCTACCGTCTCTGATGCTCCTTAGCCATCGGGTCCCTATATGCTCTCCTAAGTCCCTGCACACTTAGACATACAGATCAAAACATAACAAGGTTCGAATTTGAACTCATTTGACAACCGATCAAAACATAACTAGGGGTCCTAACAATAATTGGTAATAAAACTAAATTGTTCGGATAATGAGCTTGACTATTATAGAGAGTTAGTTTGACTCAGAATGACAATGTTAAATGGACTTTTACTTGTAGAATGTTTTACAAAACTATTGTAAGCAAACACGACAATGAGTAAGATAGAATCCCAAATTTCTATTTTCCCCCTATTTGACATTTGAATAGATTCCCTAAACTACGACTAATAACCTCTCAGTTTAACCATCAGGATGTAGCACAAAATCAAGAATTTGGCTTTGATACCACTTGTTGTTGCACGAAAAATCATGCCGCTAAAAATTCAACATTTGGTGCATGAATAATATTATGGAATAATTCAATTCAAGGTTGTAAGTATGACTGGGAATGGTGATTTCACTGTCAATATGGGTAGTAATTGCGGCATGTTCTAGGGGATACAGTATGGCATGCCAAATATATGAGATAAAAATGATCAATCATTTTGACTTTTTGTTGTGTTACATTATGTTGCAGTATGCATAGGCAATATAAACATGTACATGAAAAGTTGGATATACCTTGTGAATAGATGTAATAACTTTTGTTCTTATAATGATTTATGTAATCTTACTAACACCAGAAAATATTGGCAGGATAAATAGTTATGTGCATACTGAGATGAGCATGACCTGAATGCTTAATACTCTTAAAACTTCTTTTGGTTTGTTGTAGTGTTTGAAACTATGGATGTGTTAATGCAATGGATTCCTTTAAATATTTTTTGTTTTCTTTGCCAACCTCGGCCATCCAAAGTCTTTTTTATAGTGAAATATTGGAATTGTTGACCATTTATTATAGTTTTATGCTAATCATTTGCAAAGTGTCTTTTTAGGTTGGTGTGGCAGAACTTAAAGTTGCAGTTGAGAGGACAGGAGGTATTGTTGTTCTTGCAGAGAGTTTTGGACACTCTGTTTTTAAGGATTCACTTCGTCGAATTTTTCAATCAACTGATTATGATCTTGGTTTGGCTTTTAAGTAAGGTTTCTCTCTGAAAAATGTATCTTATGATTGTAGTCTTATTTTTTCTGATAACCCTAGCTTCTTCGTCCTTTTGTGAATTTTAAGTAATTTTGCACTCCATAAAATAATATCAGTTAACACCACTTGCATCTGATTTATTTTTTGGTGTCCCCCTTCTGGAACATTTTCACAGTGGTGTGTTCGAAGTTAATTGCTCGAAGGATGTAAAAGTTCAGGGTATCATAGGTCCCTGTGCTTCTCTTGAAAAAGTGGGTTGATTGTAAGGCTCCCTTTGTATCATTGCTTAGATATTAAATTTAATGTAGTTCTTGGTGGTTTTGCCAGAAAGGACCTCTTTGTGCAGAGACAGTTGTCGGTCAGGGGAACACAACTGCTTGGAAGATGTGTGGACTTGATAAAAAGACATCATTATGTCTGATATTTGAGATAGCCAGGAAAGATGGTCCAGAACCAATCTCTCAACATACGAGCAAGCAATTCTACTTCCAATTTTTGACATAGTATGGGCAATCCTTGGATTCTTTTTTTATCATTGTCTCACTACCAGCAACCAGGGGCGATGTTGATTACGTTACACATTATTTTTGCAGTTATCAACATAGTGATGGTCAAATGAGATTACGGGTGACTACTCTGTCTAGAAGATGGGTAACTGATCCTGCTGATGTGCAGGTAAACCAATCATAGTTACTAGAAATGATAATTAAAATATACTGTGTAGAATGATTAAGTGTAGATTCAATAAACAATAATTAAGAGAGAATGGATTGTTGAAAGGCAACTTATTGAAGGTAAGAATCGTAAGATGTGTCATGGGAGACTAAAGAAATTTCTACTTAATGTTACTAAAGTTGACTTAAAATATCTGAATATTACCAGCAATGTATCTAACCCAGTAGTCGACCCCTAATAATCGAGATCACGAACTCTTGTTTATTGAAAGGCTTAAAGTTAATGGTTGTCAAAGGAGAACTATAACTACCAACTGTGCGCGCGCGCGCGCGCGCGTATTTGATTTAAGATACAGTCAAGTTCTGTATCTGTTTTAATACATTGCTAACCCACCATCTCTATCTTCTGTAGGATTTGCTTGCTGGTTTTGATCAAGAAGCTGCTGCTGCAGTCATGGCGCGTTTAGTTTCTCTTAAGATGGAAATAGAGGTATTTTACATAGTTAATTGCATTTAAGAAACTAATAATGAATTTAATTTAAGTTAGCATTTGCCTAAAGTTATGATACCTATCACTCCCGTTGTATTTATTTGGGTAGCTATCTCCAATTGCTTTCTCCATTGAATCTTTGAAATTTATAGATTAAAGTTAGGTTAGGCTAAGGAATTGCCATTTTTGCACTTGTTAAGTAAAGAGATCATACTATAAAACATTATCAAACCATATGGGCTGCAAAAATGCATTGAGGGCAGTGATGTGGATTGTAAATTAATTAAAGCAAAGATTCCACTCAATCTTTCATGTACAGTGTCACACTCCAAATATCATATTCCCCCTTCATTACTGTCAACGTCCTCTGCAGGTGACATTATCTCAGTATTCTCATCCAGGATAATGACCTCGAACAGTTCAGATGCACCATCTCTGTCCTCATTCCCTGATACTCAACCTGCTCATACTAACTGTTGAACTGTTCGTGCTGCCTCTTCATGACTAAGCAGAGAAAGGTAGGAGTACCAATGCTCCATCATGAGGATCTTTTGTTTCCTAATTTCTCCTACATCCTCTGCCCTGTGTGCTTGCACATTCAAGCAAACTAGGTGCAATGGCCAACTTTGCAGTAGCAGTGGAAAAGTACAATAACCAACAGATTTTTCTCTCACGGCTACATACTATAGCCATCCTTCTTGACCTTGCTATTGGTCCGTCCTTGTTCTGCTCATGCACCATCATTACACAAGTGTGTCTTTAGCTCCTATAATTAAGATTTCATTGAAGTTTCCACTTCATGTCATCACAGTATCACCTGAAATCCTCTCATCCATCCATCAACAGCTTAAAGTTGCTTCTGCTGTATATCTGATTTATCTTATATAGATCCTTCTTTGTCTCCCATTCAGCATGATTTCACAGGTCAAGTGCTTGGAAATCACAGTTTCTTTCTGTGGATCTTCAGCCTTATCACATAGAAAGTGTGTGAAAATTTGAACTCACGACACTTTGCATCTTCCTAATTGTTCATTGCTCTAGCTTATATTCAGCCACTCATCATCAAGTACGGCCCATATTTGGGGGGAAAAAATAGAATGGCTGAAAATCTCTTCAGCAGCTTGGGAAAAATAGACTAAGATTCAAAAAGGAAAGAAGGAAATACATTTATTGATCTAATTATCTTTATTTTAGAAAGGGAGCAACATATTTCCTTTTATGATGGGAATACGTTAAAAAGGAAAGGAAGCAGCATAGTTTGTAGACCTGCATTGAAATTATGAGATTTTGTTCTTTATTTTCCTAGCAAGCTAGATGTTTATTGGTATCTATGCTCTACCTTGAATGGTGTGTAAAAGTTTAGTGTAGTCCCCACCTTGGTTGTTTAGCTATTAGGTATTATTTTCAGCTCTTTAATAGGTCCTTTTTCATTGAATAATTTCTATCATATTCTGGTAATTGCCACTTTATTACTAAGTTGGAACATTGAGCTTCTAATTTGAGAAAAAATATAGAGCAATATTTTTTTTTGTTGTTTTCATGAAATATCCTTTTCAGTTACTCTCTTGTATGTTTTCTTTTTCCAATTTCACTACCTTGATTCTCTTAAGTATTTTCGAATGTTTAAAAGAACATAAGGCTGTGTCCTACTTTATGGTTGCCTTATCGGTTTGCTTTCTTCTTCATTTGATGGTTGTTACTACAACTTTGTATTACTTCTTGTTTTTGTAAGGATGATTTTGATCCAATAAGGTGGCTTGATCGATCGTTGATCCGATTATGTTCCAAGTTTGGGGATTACCAGAAAGACAGCCCATCCTCTTTTAGTTTGTCTCCACGTTTATCGATATTTCCTCAGTTTATGTTTCATTTGAGGCGTTCACAATTTGTGCAGGCAAGACCATTTCTTTAGGCAATGTGCTCTGTCATTTTTTTGCAATTAATTACTACTGCCTACTAATGGTATTTCATGCAGGTCTTTAACAATAGCCCTGATGAGACAGCATACTACAGGATGATTCTCAACCGAGAGAATGTTGCAAATGCAGTTGTCATGATCCAACCATCACTGATTTCTTACTCCTTTCATTCTTCCCCTGAACCAGTTCTTCTGGATGTAACTGCAATTGCTGCTGACAGGATCCTTCTTCTGGATTCATATTTTACTGTAGTTGTATTTCATGGAGCAAGCATTGCACAATGGCGAAATGCTGGCTACCAAAATCAACCTGAACATGAGGTTATATATAGCTACTGCCGCTTGAGATTTAGTTTTGATTGCCTTCTTGTACCCGCTTTGGATTTGACACGAAAAACATAGTTTTTAGAATTTTATACATTAATAATCTGTTGGAAAAAATAATGACGATCTATACCTGTTTCCTTTTCCATTACTTCTTGAACAGGTGTGTATTTGCTTGTTAGAGATCTGTGACTTCTAGGATACAATAATTTGACATCTCATCCTTTTCTTCAGAAAGAATAGGAATTGTATAAGGTTTAGTTTTTTCCCTTGATCACGTGAAATAATGCAAGCTTTGGCAACATTATCAGTTTGTCACCAGTAAGATGTTGCTCCTTTGCAACTATGGTTAGGGATAAGGTTAATTTCATGTACC
Source organism: Boesenbergia rotunda (assembly GCA_024364735.1). NCBI lineage: Eukaryota > Viridiplantae > Streptophyta > Magnoliopsida > Zingiberales > Zingiberaceae > Boesenbergia > Boesenbergia rotunda. Next base: position 323,699 of record JAGFNQ010003440.1, read on the forward strand.
TGTCATTAGCCCTGTATTGGTTGGATCTTAATCCAGTTAGGTTTCTCAATTTTTGCCTAAACTGTTGTTATCAGGTTTTGAACATCCTAATTATCTCGACAAGTTGTCCATATTATTTATTGGTTTTTTACTCTGATTGCCTTTCTGAAGCTTGACACTCTTATTTGTTACGAGATATAAACTTAATTATGTGCTTAATGCACTACATTGTCACTCTTTCTTGTATGATCTGTAAGTATAAGGATTCACAAATTTGATGCACTACATTGAGATGTCCACTGTACTACCTTGCATCTCATTTTCCTTATATGGATTTACTGGCGGGCTCCATCTACTAGGTCCTTAGATCCAATCATTATATGCCACTCATCTGTTCTTATTCCGTGTAGTCGAACAAGTAACAATTTCAACAGAAAACTGAGGATATAATGATATATGGATTCAACATTCAATGATCCACCAATAGACCACAACTTCTAGGATGATTGAATGATTTCCAGTTCATGGTTAGTTAACTAGCCCACCTCTACTACTTGATTATTTCAATCTCGATTTGAGATAAGGTATTAATATATACATACAGGACCATGGATTTATCATGTAGCAATCTGCAATTTGGCAAACTTATTACTTGTCATTGTTTTATTTTTCTTCCTTTTTGCTGGGGTTAGTGTTTGGTATTTGGTAATTGATTTAATAGATCATGACTTAAGCTAGCTAGTTGTATGTTAGCAGCAAATATACATACGTCAAATCTGTTTTAGAAAAAGGATAATTGTTAGAGATGCAAGCATTACCATTTACTTGCTACAAATGGACTCTCATGTTTTGGATCATTTGCTGTGAAATTTCAAACAATAGAATACACTTCAAGCTTGTAAAAACAAATTATTTTGATTTATCTTGATGCAACTAATAACTGATGTGACGGAGTATCAATTTGTTGATGAGGATGCTCACAATTTTTTTTAAAAAATTTTTTTGGGAAGAAACTTAAGAATGCTGCATTTACTAGAGGCACAATGCGATAAAACTATTAAGGATATATCCTTATTATGGACTTTGGCTATCAGGCAAATCAAAATTATAGGGATGCCCATAAATAAGACGCCAGATGAAGCAATATTTACTAGTATGAGGCTGTAAAAGGGAAAAAAACAGATCTATTTAGAATGTGGAAAAAGGCAGTATGTACTCGTCTTTATTTTACCATTGACAAATCAGTATATCATATTGGTTGATCTCTGGTATATACCAAAATCATAGTCATGACCTATGCGCTAAAAGTTATTAGATATTTATCCTGCTTCTCCAGCTGCTGCTTGTGCGTTCTTGCTTTTATATAATTACTCTGGCTGCTGCTATGCATTGTATGAATGCTGAATGTAACATCAAGTGACTTGATGAAATGGTGCTTTTATTCACCAGGGTTAATTTTCATTTTTTTTTCTATTTATTTAATGCTAGCCTCATTTAGATGTTCGCTGATTGTGCTTGTTTGATCTTAATGACATGTGTTTTGTGCAGACATTTGCTTATTTGCTTAAAGGTCCACGTGAGGAAGCAGATGCAATAATGAAAGAGCGATTTCCTGTTCCTCGTTTAGTTGTTTGTGACCAGCATGGCTCCCAGGTTACTTTCCTTTCTCTCCTAGAGTTATGCTGAGAACACAAGTAAATACGAGACTACTAAATCTTAAGTCTTGAATACAACAAAGGAGACATTGCTTTTTTTAACCAGTTGTTGCACTGTTGGGTTTTTGTTAGGATATGGCATCGTTGAAAATTTAAAATCCAAAATAATATGTTTTTCGTTCTTTTGTGGAAATAAGTGACATGAACTGGCTTTAGTAGTTAATATTTTAAAAGAAAGCAGCTTGGGTAGGATGGTTATACTTTGAACAATGATTGAATAAAGGTGAAGAAATCTCACTGTTTATTGAATTGCAGTAAAGGAAAACCCCATCTCTTTTCTGCTGATTATCCTTGTGTCTTCATGAACCAAAACCAGATGCATCGTCTAAAACTGAGATATGAGTTGCAGATTTTGGTTGATCCATGCCACCATATACTGATTCCTACCTATTGTGATTGATTTCTGCTGAGAAAATCCATGAAACTAGCAGTATGTTGCACAGCATGCATGTCATTTCTAATACTTCACAAATCTTACATTTGCCATCATATTGGACGAAAGAGATTTATAACATCAATTTATTTTACTCCGTGTATTGCATTCATGAGAACTCCAACAACAACCAAGTCTTATCCCACTAGGTGGGGTCGGCAAACTCATGACTTGAGAGCTCCTCCCAAAACTTACATTCCTAGGAAATAGTTACAATTTCATTACTTTTTTCTGGATCATTAAATTATTTTTGCTGCATCTTAGAAGGGAAGTCTTGGCGCAACGGTAAACAACCTCTTGCAATAGCGGGTAAGATCGTGTAGAATAGATCCAATGTAGTCCGACCTTTCGGAGATCCTGCATTGGACCAGGCTGCCCTTAGAATACTCTGGTGCTATTTTCAAGCTTTGAACTGACAACGCCTAAATTTGTGGAAGTCATCAAACTTGAATGAATACACATCTTCTGACGCTATCCAACTGATGTTAACTGATTAGATGAGTAAATCCTTATTATTTCAGGCTCGTTTCCTTTTGGTGAAACTGAACCCATCCGTCACATACAGCTCCAACAATCCTCCTCCACCTGGTGGAGATATCTTATTCACAGATGATGTTAGCCTTGAAGTCTTCCTTGATCATCTTCAGCGGCTTGCAGTTCAGTAATTTGTAATGTATGCGGCGTTAAAATTGTCTCAATTGCATGCCTGATTCATTGTACAGTAGGAAAAAGCACATGGTTAGTTCCTAGTAAGCTCGAGTGCATTACCTGTCTTGTTTGTCTATTGATTTGGTTAACTACATGTAAAGATTTGTATTCAAATATTATGCTCCCTTCCACCTTTCACTTGTCTTTTAAATGTAATTTGATATGGCAATTTCCCTCTTTAGTTCCAATATTCTAATCTTTGTTGGCTGCTGAACAGATAGAGCTCATCTTTTTGTTTTCTTGGTTTATGTACTTCAAGCAATCTCTGCAATTTCTAACCATCCCCCATTACTTGGCCGTATAGTTTAGCCCCAGGTTCATTTGACTCTATGTGAGAAAGGTGCCTGCACATACTGCTTCTTATATGTCTAAGGTCAGGTCAATATACCTCCTTGATTGAACAGGTAACATTGTAAATCTTGTAGTTGGGAATGATCTAGGAGAATTTGGATGAAACAGAAAACAAGTGAAAACAAAAAATAGAGAAGTTTTGTTCGAAGCACAACTGCACAAGCGAAAATGTCACTCTTCCTGCTGCTCACATTTTTTCCCCCCTAACGAAATATTGCCCTCAAATTTCACTCCTTTTCTTGGCTACATGAATTTATTTACCTTACGCATGATCACAGCATGTTAGATTTATTAATTTTACTTTTTTCCCTTAAGAACTTAAAATATTAGTTCTAATATTGTGAATTCAGTTGTGATATGGATGGTCGGTTCTGCTATTAATTTGCTATTAAGTTGGCACATATATATTTTGTCCAAGTAGCTTTTAAAGGTTTTCCGAATTAGTAGGGCACTTTTCATAATTTCCGACTATTTGAACTTTAGGATAACAAAACTGGAAATTGACACTACAATTTAACCCTCATCTCATCTCTCAGATTCTTTTACGTTTAGAAATCTATAAAGTTCAATTCTATCGAGAAGTTAAATTGAATTTCATTATTTAAAAACAACTTAAGTAAAAGAATTAAATTCTCATAGAAATTAAAATCCAACCAAATTAAAAAATTAAAATTAGACCAAGATGAGTATGATTTAGTATGTGAATTAAATTCTAACAAATGAAAATAATAAAATAATTTTATATAAATATAATATTTAATCTCTAACCTATCGAAAGATAAAATAGTAAAAATAATTAAATTCATTCAGTTTTAAACTCATTTCAAATAAAGAAATTGAATTTAATTATTTTTATTTACCGACTCATTCAAAATATAAAAATTTAATTTAATTTTCATTGAAATTTAATTTTTGATAGAATTTAATTCAATTTTATTACATAAAAATTTTTCAAACACGATGTTAACGAGAACGAGATGACATGGCGTGGGTTGAAGTCGTTTGTATCTTGATCCATCCTCCATATGCGAGGGCAGATCCTCTGTGGCAAAAAAAGCCTCTGTCTCACCTGTCCCGCTCCCCGACGACGGCCAACGAGTCGTCCGATCGTCGATCGGACACCACCGACGGCTTCCGGTCGTCGCCCTGAACAAAACTATATCCTGGGAGGTACGGTGAACCTGTCGGGATCGCTACAGTTGCGATCTCGTCGGATTTACCGTTGAATCCGACAAGATTGCAATTGCAGCAATTCCGACCGATTCACCGTTCTTCAAGGATATCATTTGATTCGGTACGATGATCAAAATCCATTGATGGTGTCTGATCGACGATCGAACGATTCGTCAACCGTCGTCGGAGAACGGGACATGCGGGAGAGACTTTTTTGGGATAGAAGATCCCTCCGTATGCCTACAGGAGACCATACCTCGACACGTGCACACCGTCGTGGGCCAAACGTGGCGGCTATTCAAATCTGATCGATGGCCGGCATCTCCATGGAAAGTAACCAAGAAAAGGCGATAAAAACCCGAAGGAGATCTCTCAATTCCCGTACTCCGTTTGAGGTCAGTAATATATGTTCCATCAACGTTATATACATTCCCTCGCGCACTCTTCCATTAAAGCATGTCGATGACAATTAGCATGCGGTCCATGTCATGCTCCACCACCCCACGCGATATCGCCGCCGTCATCGGCGTCGGCCCCAAGCTCGGCCGCTTCGTCGCCAGCAAGTTCGCTCACGAAGGCTACACCGTCGCCATTCTGGCCCGCGACCTCGGCACTCACCCACCCACCCATCAATCCAATCTAGCTCCTCTTTCTACTTTCGGCAATTTACCAAAAGGCGCATCTAAAATTTGATATTTATCATGGTTTTATTTTCATCAAAAGGCGCATTCATTTTAGTGAACTTCCTCTTATACCCCTCCTGCTATGTACTGCCTTTCTCTTTCTCTCTCAGTAATAAATTCCGACACATCTGCACATGCTTTTTCAGACTTTTATTTTAAAATAATATATTATGGAATCGACGCTAAACTCAAAAACATAAAGTAAAATTGAAAAAATATTTCAATTAAAAAATATCTCATCTAACTTATTTAAAAATATAAATAAATAATTTTTATATTTGATTAATATAAATTAATATATTAAATAATATTTAATAAATATATTAATGTAAAAACAAATTGAAAAAAAAGAGCGTGGGCCTGAAATTTTTTATTTCAGATCCACGTTAGGCCTGAAATCTTTTGATTCAGGTCCGACGTAAACTCAAATTTTTTTTCTATTTTAAAAATATATTAATATATAAAAAACCTATCAAAACACTTAATTTCATATTAAAAAGCAGGATCTGAAGTCACGCTAGGAGGGCTTGAACATAGATGTGTTCAGGCCCTCCAGGCCTAAGGAATGTTCAGGCCCTCCGTGGGCCTGAACACAATCTTGGATAAATATAAGTAAATTAAATAAAAATATCAATAGTTCTAGTTAGAGTTGAACTAAGAGATGATATTTTTGGTGTCCAAACTTCTAATGATTATAAATTATGTTACAATAGGAGATTTTTAGGTCTATCAGTGAGTTTTCACCAAAACCCACTGATAGACTTAGGATATTTGGATTTCTCAAAATCCAATATCAATAGTTAGAGTTGAGCTAGGAGATGGTATTTTTGGTGTCCAAACTTCTAATGATTATGAATTATGTTGCAATAGGAGTTTTCTAGGATAAATCAGTGGGTTTCAGTGAGTTTGTAAATTCTAAATAGAGATTTCATCTCCTAGCTCAACCCTATCTACTGATATAGGGGTTTCAGAATTCCAGATATGGTAGGTCCATCAGTGAGTTTTGCTCAAAACTCACTGATATACCTAAATCACTCCTATAGCATTGGTGATACAGTAAGGTTAGGGGTTTGGGCACCCAAAATCTCATCTCCTAGCTCAACCCTGTCTACTGATATAGGTTTTTCAGAATTCCAGATATGGTAGGTCCATCAGTGAGTTTTGCTCAAAACTTGCTGATATACTTAAACCACTCCTATAGCATTGGTGATACAGCAAGATTAGAGGTTTGGGCACCCAAAATCTCACCTCCTAGCTCAACCCTGTCTACTGATATAGGGTTTTCAAAATTCTAGATATGGTAGGTCCATCAGTGAGTTTTGCACAAAACTCACTGATATACCTAAACCACTCCTATAGCATTGGTGATACAACAAGATTAGAGGTTTGAGCATCCAAAATCTCATCTCCTAGCTCAACCCTGTCTACTGATATAGGGTTTTCAGAATTTCAAATATGGTAGGTCCATCAGTGAGTTTTGCTCAAAACTCACTGATATACCTAAACCGCTCCTATAGCATTGGTGATACAGCAAAATTAGAGGTTTGGGCACCCAAAATCTCAACTCTAACTATTGATATTGGATTTTGAGAAATCCAAAGATCCTAGGTCTATCAGTGGGTTTTGGTGAAAACTCATTGATAAACCTAAAAATCTCCCATTGTAACATAATTTATAATCATTAGAAGTTTGAACATCAAAAATACCATCTCTTAGCTCAATTCTAACTATTGATATTGGATTTTGAGAAATCCAAATATCCTAGGTCCATCAGTGAGTTTTCACCGAAACCCACTGATTCATCCTAGAAAACTCCTATTGCAACATAATTCATAATAATTAAAGTTTGGACATCAAAAATACCATCTCCTAGTTTAGCTCTAACTATTAATATTGGATTTTGAGAAATTCAAATATCCTAGGTATTGCAACATAATTCATAATAATTAAAGTTTGGACACCAAAAATATCATCTCCTAGTTCAACTCTAACTATTAATATTGGATTTTGAGAAATCCAAATATCCTAGGTCCATCAGTGGTTTTTGGTGAAAACTCACTGATAGACCTAAAAATCTCCCATTGCAACATAATTTATAATTATTAGAAGTTTGGACATCAAAAATACCATCTCCTAGCTTAACTCTAACTATTGATATTGGATTTTGAGAAATCCAAATATCCTAAGTCCAACAGTGGGTTTTGGTGAAAACTCACTGATAGACCTAAAATTCTCCTATTGCAACATAATTTATAATCATGAGAAGTTTGGACACCAAAAATACTATCTCCTAGCTCAACTCTAACTAGAACTATTGATATTTTTATTTAATTTAATTATATTTATTCAAGATGGTGTTCAAGCCCAGGGACGGCCTGAACATTCCTTAGGCCTGGAGGGCCTGAACACATCTATGTTCAGGCCCTCCTAGCGTGACTTCAGACCCTGCTTTTTAATATAAAATTAAGTGTTTTGTTAGGTTTTTTTATATATTAATATATTTTTAAAATAGGAAAAAAAATTTGAATCCACATCGAACCTGAATCAAAAGATTTCAGACTCAACGTGGGCCCGAAATAAAAAATTTCAGGCCCACGGTCTTTTTTTTCAAAATTTTTTTTACATTAATATATTTATTAAATATTATTTAATATATTAATTTCTATTAATCAAATATAAAAATTATTTATTTATATTTTTAAATAAGTTAAATAAGATATTTTTTAACTGAAATATTTTTTCGATTTTACTTTACGTTTTTTAGTTTAGCGCCGATTCTATAATATATTATTTTAAAATAAAAATCTGAAAAAGCATGCGCAGACGTCTCAGAATTTGTTACTGAGAGAGAAAGAGAAAGGCAGTACATAGCAGGAAGGGTATAAGAGGAAGTTCACTAAAATGAGTACACCCTTTGACGAAAATGAAACTATGATACACTTTTTGATAAATATCAATTCTTGGATGTGCTCTTTGGTAAATTATCATTCTACTTTAATTTCCGAATTAATAATAATAATAGTGTAAATCTTCTGAATTTGTCTAGCTAAGAGATCACCGGCGAGGCGAAGGCGCAGGTGTTCGCCATCCGCATCGATTGCTCCGACTCCAAGTCGGTCCGCGAGGCCTTCGATGTGGTGCTCTCCCTCGGCTTCCTCGAAGTGCTGGTGTTCAATGCATGCGAGCCGCCAGCCTCGTGCCCGCCCATCGGTTTCACCGACGTCACCCTCCAATCCTTCGAGCGCTCCCTCTCCGTCTCCGCCGTCGGAGCCTTCCACTGCGTCCAACATGTACCGAAACATATTCATCATTTTCACTAGCTCATGTCATGTACGTACGCAGCTCAATTATCTTCGGGCTCGATATCAATTGGGTGATTCCCGGCATGGTCGAGAGGCGCAGAGGCACCATAATCTTCACCGGTTCTTCCGCCTCGGTTATTGGATTTTCAGGCCACTGCGAGCTAAGTAAGATTAATTAGCAACCTTACCGTGCTAAAGGCTGAGAGGGCGTTAATTACTTACATAACTGGTGTTGCAGGCTGTGGTAAATTTGCTCTGAGAGGATTGTCTCAATGCCTTGCGAGGGAGTTCCAATCGTCTGGAATTCACGTCACGCATATCATCATCGACGGGGTTATTGGTTCTCCAAGGTCAGCAGTGGAAAAGATTTTGCATCGAATCAATTCTTGTATCTTACTTACTGTTTTTTGCATATTGTTTTTTATGAATGCATGTAGTAGATCGTCAATCGGAGAACAGAACACGACGCTGGATCCAGACGCATTAGCACAAACTTACTGGCACATCCACACGCAGGAGATCGACCTGCGAGCGTCCATTGACAGGCCCCTGTAGGTTACACGATTCATCATCATTCATCCATTAATTTGTTACCTGCAAAAGAAAAATGGTTAATACTTTTGATTCTTTGAATCTATGTAGCAATCATTGCTGGGCCCATGGGAATTAACGAGGGCAAGGAAAGGAGACAACATGGAAAATGTGGAGTATATGGATATGAGGAACGAGTCGTGTCACTGCCGAGTGCACATGAAGTGTACTGGAGAGCATATGTCGTGCAGTGATGTTGTTTGTACCCGTGGCCATATTTTAGAATTGTCACTAAACGTGCAAATGCACATCTATCTTCAGAATTAATAAGACGAAATCTAAAATTGTCATTTATATTCACTAAAGATTAACTTATGAGTGTGCATAAATTATGCTTTAAATTTATATAACAATGAAAAAAAATTATCTATCTTCAAAATTAATGACACCAAATCTAAACACTTAAAATATTAAAAATTATCATTTGCAATCATATTAGTTGGCATAACTAGTTCAGCTGCTAGATAGATACAATCAAATCAATAGTTCAAACTAGCGAGCCCCAAGGACTAACTAGAATAGAAAAAAAAAGCGATACAGCATTATCTTTTTTTGCTAGTAGCACTATCAATCATTTATACTTTTCGAGTGAAAAGGAAATGAGTAGGGAATGAGGAATATTCTTTCATTCTGAGCTGAACTAATGGGAGTGTCTACAATAATCAAATTACCGCTATAGATTCTATTCTCTATCTACAAAAAAAAAAAGGACGATGTTTGAGCGGGTGGCAAGAACAGGAGACATGGGTACCAAGATGAACCACAAATAATACATGACATCAGGGATTCAGGGTCAAAAAACAAAACCAGAAAAAATAGTTAAGATAGTGATAAATCCATCCAAAAAAACAACCACAATATTCTTCCATAAACTTAGCTTATGGATAGTCTTAATTCTTCCATGAACTTTCCTTAGCTACCCATATATGGATAGATTGCCTTAATTAAAATTCAAATGATCACAGATGGATTCAATGGTTCAAAGTAAAACAACCACAATAATAGAAAATCACCTAGAAAAACAACAACAATAATAGAAAATCACTGACAAGGTCCCACACACCTTTTTTCGCATTTGGAGGAAATGCCCACTGTAAAGTCAATTGATGGCAGTCACAATGAGAAAGCAGTGGAGAATAATGAATCTGGGAATATTGCAAAGGCCTCAAATATTTATGAAAAGGTGAGTTGCCAGGTCCCCTATGACTATGAGTAGCCCTCGATCCTTATAAGCAACAGTTGGATTGAGGCATAAATTGGAACCAGATAATTGATACCCCACAGATTGGAGCTGGATGCAACTTAAATATATAATCCATATCATTTCAATCTAAAAAACTAGGACATTTAAAAATCTTGCACAAATCTCTCTCCACAATCTAATAGCGCTGTCACTTACCCTTTCCATGGAAGAACTCTGGTACTATCTCATAGCACACATCAACTCACATTATATCATTTAAGAACACTAAAGGAGTCCATCCCTGCAACTGCAAGTTGCAATTATCCAGTAATGTAAGCATCAATGAGGCAAGGGAGCTACAAATTCAAGTCAGTCAACCGTCAACAACAATTTGATTCCCAATAATCACTATTGGAAACAAAAAACAAATTGATCCCTGTCTTGCTACTAGTTGAGTTCTGCCAACTTCTTTCTGATTTCTTCAATGCTAAGAGTGCATGGCTTTTATGTCTTACGGCTGTCAGACAGTAGCTAGCAAAGCCAGATAAGATATTCCCATGGGAAATTTTTAGTTATATAAATCCAATAAAATTGCCCTATCACTAATATTTGGCACTGGGAAACCCACACCTGGCAAAAACTGCAGCGACGGATTCTTAAGTCAGGTCATTCATGATTCAGTTGCAGGAAAAGTAGCCTTCACAAATTCAAGTGGCTAAGCTGGTGTTTCAGGCATGTTGGGTCTTTGATGCTAAAGATTAGGGCATCCATACAATTGGGCCTTTGATGCATCCCCGACCAAAGGCGTCAACTTAATTATCAGATCACCCATAAGTTTCCTGCAATTATCACATGATTAATAAAACTTGCACTTAGCATAACTTCAAAAAAATCTACACTTGAACTCAAAATTAATCACGACAGAATCACTCAGTTTTCCTTGCATACACATCAAATGAACCTAACATCTACAACCATTAGTGCAGAATGCATCATAACTGACAATTTCAAGGATGGATGCTCTCATATCATGAAATGATTAAATTGATTGGAAACCAATCATAAAAATTGACACAATAACAAACACAAAATTACTAGAATGCAAAACTCAAAGTTTTTCAGAAGATCCACTGGAAGAAGAAACCATTATTTAATATAGAACCTCTAGACCCTGCACCACAAATAACTCTTTGTCAATAGTAATTTCCATTTCATCACCGCCACAAACCACAAAATGTCCCTCCGAGGCAATCTAGAATATCCAAATAATTTGCCAGTACTTTTCAAATTTAACTACTAATACATTACATCAAGAGAAAGAAATATCCTTCTATTTTGAAAAGAAAAAAAAATATATCCTTCTATTTTATGGCTAATGCTATGAAGAAGAATTGAGAAGTACTGGAAGGAAAAACAATTAAGTTCTGAATGGCAACTGCTAGTTCGGTATTGGACTGGTACAGCCACATTTTACTTACCTATCTAATCAGTAACAAAAACAATTGGGAATTTCAGTTTAGCCCCTGAAGTTAAAAAAATTAATTTGGATCTTGAAATGTTGAATATCTCAATTTGACGCTCAAAGCTGTCAAATATATATGAACATGACTTCCTAATATCAAATGCAATATTTTCCAAAAAGTACAAAGGTGGTACATGGTTGATGGTTGAGCCGTCACATAATGATGGTACATAGGCAGCTCAATTTTTTTTTAAAAGAAAATATAAACAAATGGACAATAATGTGTAACATTGTCCCAAAAACTGAATTAAGCCACAAAGTACTTACAATGAATCTTTTGGATGGCAAAATGGATCATTTCAAAGCTAGTTGCCAAAGGATAGTTAGACTTATAAGATGATTGACACATTTTTAGCAATGATTTATTTTTGTCTTCTTTCTTTCTTGATTGTTAAAATCAGCAAATGTTTTGAATGAATGCCAAAAGTACCTTCCTCTAGGTGGTAATATTTCTGAAAAAGTTTATGTCATGCAACCTCTAGGTTATGTTGCACATGAACAAAGTATGGAAAAGAGATGATTTATGGTCTCAAGCTTAATCCTCAGATATGGTTTGAATTTTTTATTAAATGGGCACTCATATTTTTTTAAAGTGGTACAGAGCAAATTTATTCATTATTTGACCAACATATCACCACTATGAATGTAATTTTGATAGTCTGTGCTGATGATACTTCCCTAACTAGTAGTCGTGCAAAGTAACACAAAAGTTGAATGATATTTGGGATGCAAGTATGTCATAGAGATTTGAATGCCATGTTATTTTTTTTAATTTTTTTTTTCTAGTGGAAGTGTCAGATTTATTTAGGTGCACAAGGGCTTAAATAAAGAAATCATGATTTTGTAGAAGAGGATGGATATGTTATCAACAAAATACAATAGATCATCACTGCCAATACCCCCATCAAAACTATTACACCATAAACAATATTTAGAAAGTGCCTAATGGAGATTGCGACATATTATGGCAATTAAGACCATTAAATTTCAAACATATGTCTTCAATTAAATAGATGGGAGTCATTATTGTTTTATAGTGCATATCATGTTCGATAAATTTAGAGGAAACATTTACAAGAATCAGGAACTATAAAACAGCCAGCCAAATATTCTGCATTAATATAGAACAAATAAACAGCAACCCAAAAGCACGGGCATGTAAAGGGCGAGTTGACAGAATTCCTGTAAGTCAATATAATTAGCTAGCTGTATCACAACCAGTTTTCCATACCTGAAAAATTGCTCATCTTGCTCCTGAGCTATGCTTATGCTGTCGTTCATAGAGATCATCCGCCAACGTCTGCCGTAAGGTCTTACCCAAGTAGGATAGAGATCTCTCGCTATCCACCAGGCTAGCCGATTGTGAACTCTCTGGCGGATCCCGCCACATGTACCTCCCCTCATCCTCTGGCTCCTTTGCGAACTGACACATGTTGTGAAGAACCACACACGCAACCACCGTTTGAGCAGCATGATCAAGCCCCACATTGAGATTCCGGAGTATCTTCCATCTTCCCTTCAGCAATGCAATCGCTGCCTCCACCGACGCCGCCCTACCTTTAGCAACAGCAGAATCAAACATCTCTCGTGCGTATGCACCTGAAGTACCGGCCGATGACACTGAAGACGCCGGCGTAGAAAAGGGGGTGAGGAGGAAGGGTAGGAGCGGGTAGGACGAGTCACCAATGAGGTAAGGGCGGGCACGTTGACCGCGGACGGTGATGATATTATCCCGAAAGGGGAGGGGGTTGTCCTCGTCGAGGAGGCGGTTGTACAGGCTGCTCTCGCGGAGGTGGGATGCGGGATCCGAGGAACCGGGTGCCCGAACACAGGCGTCCAAGAAGATCTTGCGGTGGTCGCAAACGGCCTGAAGGAGGATGGAGGGGAAGGAGCGACTCGTCGAACGGAGGAGATCGGCACCATAGTCGGCAGCCGAATCGGAAGGTGAGGAGGGGCGGAGGCGGACGGGGGAGGATGCGATGGCGGCGGCAAGGTTAGGCAGGCCAGTGAGATCCTTGAAGGACTGAATGGTGGAGAGAAGGTGGTCGGGGGTGGTCGGAAGGGTAACGTAGTGGGGGTATAGACGTGTGGAGAGAAGGCGCGTGAGGGCGTGAGTGCAGCGGGAGACGATGCTGGGGGAAACGCCGAGGGATTTGGCTAGGGAGCGTGAGGAGAGGCCTCGGGAGAGACGGGAGAGGGAGATGGAGAGCGCGCGGTCGAGTGGGAGAGAAGAGGGGAGCGCGGCGGCGTCAAGGTGGCGGAGGTTCTTGAGGAGGGTTTCGAAGATGGGGTAGGAGATCCCGTACAACGATCGGAAGCGGGTGTCACGGGAAGACGGATCCATGGAGAGAGCGCGATCGGGGGAAAGGAAGAAGGCTGACGAGGCGGAGGCGAGGGAGCGGGAAGGGCGGGGCGGCGGGGAAAGGGAGGAGGAGCTGCGACAGCGGCGGCGACGGCGAGGGCGGCGATCGCGGAGGGAGGAGGAGGCGTAGGAGAGGACGGAGGCTATGGCGAAGAAGAGGAGAGGAGCAGCGGCGGAGGAGGTGGAGGGGAAGGAAGAGGGCGAAGGGGGAGAGGAGGTGGGATCGAGGTAGGTTTGGAGGTGGAGGAGGTTGGAAAGCATCAACAACGAAGACAGATCGTCCATTCTTCTCCTCCTCCTTCCTCACTCTCGATTCTCCGAGCGCCCCGCAGAAAGAGCAAGAGAGACGAAGTGGGAGTGGAAGGGAAGGGGAAAGTGGGCTAGCCCTGTTTGACGTTGGATCAGATTGAACGGGACAATGGCCATCGGCCGAGACTCGGCCCCCTCAACTTTGTCCGCCTACCAATTGCTCGTTAACTAATGTAAGGTAATGTCATGTCGCCCTCAGAACTATAGCGGATAGAGTCTTTAAACGAATTAATTAGATATTTAAGATTTAAAATCTTAGTGATCGATTTTCGACTTATTTTGATCATGAAATTTTTAATAAAATTAAATTGATCTATTTCAAAATTAATCGATTTAAAAATTTTAATAAATTATAAAAAAACAAAAATGTTAGGTCATGTCACTTAGAACTACAGTTCGTCAATTATGACACACGTTTGATTTAAGCTCCCTCTTAAATCATTAATGGCGTTCTATCTACACGTTTGATTAAAGCTCCCTCTTAAATTAATTGATCCTGTCGACAAGCGAAGATCGATTTTTCCTCGAATGACTCGGTCTAACCAAGCCGACCCGGTCTACTATAGCTTGGGAGGTCAGACCGAAACAAATCTCTTAATATGGTGGAGTGGTTGCAAAATGACAGCGATCCCTTCTCTGAAGTTTATATAGGGGGAAGAAAGGGTCTTCCCACATATGAGCTGTCACGTCTCATTAAAAGAAGATCAATCGACAGATCACGATAGTGACAGCCACATTAATGTTGGGAAACTGTCACAGCCGCTTGACACCATGTCGGAGTTGTCTCTTCTATCCCTCTTTAATTATTGGCGGCTGTGTCAGGCAATGATTATGCCAGAGGGGATTATCTTCTGAATATTTGATAAGAAAGGCTCATGCGATAGGGGAGGCTCGCAGTCGTTCGGTGTTCTCCGTGTGATCGCGAGTACCTGACCTCTGACAATAGACTTCGAGGGGATGACCTCGAATGACCGGCCCCGAGCATCTCGACCTCGAAATGACCGGCCCGAGCATCTCGACCTCGAATGACCGGCCCCGAGCATCTCGACCTCGGATGATTAACCCAAGGATACCGACCTCGGATGATTGACCCCAAGGATACCGACCTCGGATGACCGACCTCGAGGGTCCCGACCTCGGGGGCCCGACCTCGGACCGACCTCGGATGACCGACCTCGAGGGTACCGACCTCGGATGACCGACCTCGAGGGTACCGACCTCGGATGACCGACCTCGAGGGTCCCGACCTCGGACGACCGACCTCGAGAGTACCAACCTCGGATGACCGACCTCGAGGGTCCCGACTCTGGGGTGACCTTTGTTCCGATCAGTTTACTATCAGTTCAGATCGACAATCAAACCCGACCGAGCTCTCGATCCTCTTAAAAATCATACACCCGGATCATTAATCATTAATGGCGTTCTATCTAGGTGTAGAAAATCTCGCTTCTTGTTTTTTGCTATGTTTAACAGTTTTAAACACAAATTATTATAAGAGTTTTCTCTTAAATTTTAAATTTTAATATATAAATCTGCTTTAGAAGAACAATGAAATTCATTCATATTTTTAAAATGATCGAAGACTAAAAAAATAGTTATTTAGCAGCTTAAAATAAAATTGATATTTGATAATTTTTTTCTTTTAATTTTAAATTTGAATAGATGAATTGAATACTTTTAAATTAATCACATAACAAATTTTAATAAAATTATTATATGAATTTTAATATACACCAGCATTATATATATATATATAATGCTGGTGTATATTAAAAATTCATATAATAATTTTATTAAATAAATTTTATTAAAAATGCATATATATAAAATTTTTAGTAGACTGTGGATTTCATATTTCACTAATTAAATAACTTGGGAATTGCTCAATCGACCGTCCAAAGTGTCCATTATCTTTGGATTTGCCATCTTATTATAGAAATATATTATGTTATGTGTCATAATTAAGATTGGAATCTTAGATATCTGGTTAATTACTGTGGGTCTGAATCGTTTATCGAAAATGGAAAATAAAAAATAAATGATTGGTATTGTAGCAATAGAATACTAACAATTTATTTTCTTTACTTTAAAAATTGTTAGTAGCATACACAAGTAGTGTCCCACCCACCTCCATTTTATTCTTCATGTAAAAGAGTTGACATCCATATTATAAATTCTAGTTGACTTTGGAAGCAAGGATAGGTTCCCCTTACGTATGGACCAAATTCTCATTTCTATAGTAAAAATATATTCTAAAACTATGTAAAAACGATACTTCATATTTAGGGTGTTAAAAAGGATGATCACTTGGCCATTTTTTTTCCTTCTATAATAAAAGAAACAAAAATTCTCGGATCACTCCAGCCAAAGGGTGAGAATAAGTGCTCATAATCAAATCCACATGTCACTTCACATGCCCCCTTTGTTTGCCAATATTAAAGTAAACTCCAGGGCATCGTATTTTCCATATCTATCTTGCCAGTTATTCCATTAATCCACTCCCTATATATCATTTCAACAAACAAATGACAACATCTTCTTTAATTGTAAGCTCGAATTTGGGAAATACGTTTAGAAGTCGAGTTCAAGGTGTTGTTGATCTTTTAAATGTTGCCATGCTTAATCAGTGATAGTGAACAAAGGTCATTGTGATTTCATCTCAGAGCCTTTTACCTTCCTCGAGTTGGATACGTTTCAGCTACCTGAAAAGTGTGAGCCCTCCTACATCGAGGAGAAAGTCCAGTTTCCCGGAGCTATCTGCTGCCACTCTTTGATGGTGGCTTCTTTTGAGTGGCCCAACGATCGACTAAAGCCAATGACCCCCGAGTCAAAATGTACACACTCCTGCCAAACTTGCACCAGAGAAGGCACTGATGGAAGATAAGGAGGGGGGTACAGTGGCGAACCAGACAGGAGTGTGAAAGAGAGATGAAAAAGTGATCCATCAGGGAACAGATCGCGTGCGTATCTCTGTGCCGGACTGAGACTGTCTTGCTCTGCTAAACCCCACTCCGAGTCTGACGAGCATTCCCCAGCCACTCCTTCCTAGGAGAGCACTCCCTTCTTTGTCTCCTAAAATGCCTACAGAAAGGTGCCAAATGGATCTTCCGCCTCCCAGGCACTGCCACACGCCATTTTGCAATCATTTCATAAATCTTAGAGAGTGATTTTGGGTGATCGATCGAGGAATTAGAGTAATCACTTGTTTTTAGAGCCTTCATTAACAACGTTGGGGAAGTCATGGTGTCTTGTTCAGTAGCAGGAAAATTATGGAAAGTAACAGAGCGGAGGAATAATTAGTTTAAGCATCAGAATTGGGGAGGAGGTTGCGGCGGACGAGAGATGGGTGCCCAACCCGAGTCCGATGGCACGTGGCTGCCGTATGGGAACAGGCCGGTCGAGTCGGCCGCCGGCCCTTGGTTGCGCTGCTGGGTGTGCATGTCGCCGGAGAACGGAACAGAAAGCGGCTCGTCGTCCTGAGCCGGGAGGCGGTGGAAGGTCGGGTTTGCGAATGCCGCCACCACCAGCGCTACTGTCTCCGCGGCCACCAGCGGCCCGGCCACCGTTCCCCCCACCACGAGCCCCTGCGGCCCCGCCAGAGAGATCGAGATGCTATCGCCCCCGGCGGCGGAGGACAGCTCAGCCATGGCGGGCGGGAGGAAGGTGGCCGAGACGGAGAGGATCTCGAAGCGGCCGCGCAAAGTGACCATGGCCGGCGCGGCGGCCATGCCGCCGTGGGGCTGGCGGAGGGAGACGTTGGCGACGGCGCCGGTGCCAGAAAGAACGCAGAAGCCGAGGTTGCGACGGCGGGAGAACACGGCCAGCGAGTCGGCGACGTCGTGGCCGGAGGAGATCTCGAGCACGTGCGGGCGCATGGCGGCGGAGGGCTCGGCTTCGCGCGTGATGACGACGGGCGGCTTGGGCTTGTTCTTGGACCCCGGGGGCCGTCCCCGCGGCCTCTTCGCGGCCTCAATAGTCGACTCCCCTCCTGCCCTCCCCTTGGCCTCCACGTCGGGATGCCGCCTCTTCACCTCGCCGCTGCTCCGGCTGCTGTCCACCTCTTCGCAGGGACTCCCCTGTACTCGAAGGGATCTGTCCTTCATGCCGCAAGCAAACTGTAGAAGTTTTGAGTGCTCGGTTGAGGGAAAGGATATGAGGCCGGAGCAAGAGAAGATCGAGTTAAATGGGCACTCGTAGAGAGACAGAGAGTGTTGGGGAAGAAGTGTGTGGTCGAAGTCTGTTGATCTCTATATATCGATCTTTCTATTACCTCCTTCGGCTTTCCTGTGTTGTTCTTTCGACTCTTTTTTGACAATTGTAGGAAGATAGAAAGAGAAAGTGAAAGAGAGGAATCGCACATGACTGCTTCCAGGAGGAGAGGGATAAAGATGACCCTGCTGGGGCTGGACTGAGAGGGAGAAAGAGCGGTTTAATCAATGAAGTCCTCCCTCGCCTTAATTTAACGAAAGCTCTTCATCTTCTTCAAAAAAGATAAAGATGACCCAATATTGCTTGACTCGCGCTTTGTTTACATGGGCAGAGAGCACACAAATATATTATAAGGTGGGAGAGGCCTTTAGTTACCCTAATCTTGTGAGAGATTCCTTCCGTGCATGACAACGCTTCTGTGACCATTTTAGGATACTTCGATTTACATATCATTCATTAATATTTGTCTATCACTTTAAATTTACCATTTAATTTCAGTGCGTGTATGTATTTTTAGGGGGAAATTTTCATAAACTCTTCATCATCAAATTAATCTTTGTATGCAATCCCCGTTCAAGTTTTTCTTTGCATGCAGTCCCTGATGGGATTGACAAGACAGTTTGATGAGTATTATTTAAAAAAAATTGAGTATAAAAGTTAGAAATTTGAGTATGTAAGGTTGCATGACCACATCAAGAAACTGTATACTCAATTTTCACTCTTTTATACTCAAGCTTCACTCTTTTATACTCAATTTTCACTGATATATACTCAATTTTCACTCTTTTATACTCAATCCATTAGGGAGTGAATGCAAAGAAAATTTCAAAATGGGGAATGCATGCAAAGATCAAATGGGCATTGGAGAGTTTTCTATAATTTACTGTATTTTTTTTTGAGGGGAAATGTTCTAAATTCCATAATAATAAATTTAATTTTTTTTCTGCCTTTATATTAGAATAAAATTTATTTTTATTCTCTCATGTAAACTTTCTTTTTCAACTCTCTAATGCATAGATATTTACTTAATTACTCCATATTTTTTTAAAAAAAGTCAAAAGGAAGTATAATGTCTAATTGAGTATTATTTAATTAGAATTTAGTATATTTTCTATCAAATTGAGCTTATTTTTTTTCCACCTGACCGATTGATTGTGAGCTCATACAAATCGATTGAATTAGGTCGAATCGATTGGGAATTGATCGACTGAGTTTGTCACGGGAGAACAAAAATTCTTATTCTTTTTTATAGGTACAAAAGTCTAAAAGAAGATATAATTCCTCTTAAATTTAACGTCATTTAATTAGAATCTAATATATTTTCTATCAAATTTAACTCAATCGATTCGGCCTAATCCAATAGATTGATATGAGCTTCCAATTGATTGGTTAGGCAGAAAAAGAATTATGTTCGATTTGATAAAAAATATACTAGATCATAATTAAATGATGTTGAATCTAAAAATATATATATCTCATTTTGAACTTTTTATATTTTAAAAAATGAAGACAATTAGGTAAATCAGTATTCATCAGAGAGTGAAGCAAATATATATATATGTTTGGTCAAGAGTGGAAATATTTTTTGTTGACCTAAGGATTGATAATAAAATTTAAATTGCAGTTGGGAATTTTAAAGCAATTTAAAGATTATTAGGAAACCCTAAACCTTTTGCATATAATTTTTTTTATCAAATTAAATTAAAATATTTATATTAAATATCATTGCCATCCATGAGAGACTCTGCGGCTCGAGTTAAGTGGCAGAATGGTTTGAGTATTACTTTATGGGAGAAGTAAAGATGGAGAAATATTCATACCACTTGGCTACTACTTTCTTTATAGATGAAAACGTTTGGTTTTAAGAAAATTAAAAATTAAAATTACTGGTGTGTTCATCGGAATTCCCCTTGTTTTGCCTAATTAATTTTATCAATCTCATTAAAATTACTGGTGTGTTCAGTATCGTCATAATACAGAAACAAGCTCCTCTCTGCCAACGTCTCATCAAAATTTCACTGACGAAGGAACTAGCATTTGGCCCACGACCTGTCATTGGTGTTGGGGCATCTCCTTTGAAATGCCAATGCCGAGAACCGAGAGGAGAAGTGAATCCATCAGAATTGTCAGAGATGATTATCAAGGAGTACTTGTTCGAGCTAGCTAACGGAATCGGATTCTCCAGACATATGTTCTCATAACTCTTCTGCGGTGGAGTCCTTTCTGCTCGCCGTGCTGCTAGTGGAGCTTCCATCGAAGAGTGAAGAATTGTCGCGGGTTGAAGCATTCCGGTGAACTAAAGATTTGACCAGTAGTTTTTCAAGAGTTTCATGGATGCCACATCAATGCCATGTTAAAAATAAAAATCTCCATATATCTCTCTTTATTATAAAAAAAAAAATTCTCAACAATTCTTTAATGTGTCCCTTACTTTTTCATTATATTATATTATATTATATTATTTAATTAAAAAACTAAATCTTTTACTAATCAATTCTGAAATGATTTGATGAAGTCTAAAATTAAATTATATTAATACTCCTCTTTCCTATCATTAAAAAACAACTCCCCTATTAAATTTAACTTTAAAAAACCATTTTAATTAAAAATAATAATAATAATAATAATAAATAATACGGTTAATTGGAGAAAACTCCCCAATCCCAAACTGGCCTTTGCATGTACTCCCCACTTAATAAATTCTTTGTATTCACTCCCTGATGGATTGAGTATAAAAGAGTGAAAACTCGGTATACATTGTAAATATTTGAGTATAAATTGTTTGAGATTGAGTACTAATTTAAGAAATTCACTACTAGAATTTTTGCATTCAACAACACATAATCGAACCTGATTTTTTGATAAAGTGTTGTCTTATGTCAATTTAACAACAGTTTTAGTATTAACCGTTGTTGTTGTTGGTCTGTATACGTAAATAGACAACAGTAATAACAAAATGTTGTCGTATGTATACTCAACGACAACAGTTATAAAATAACTGTTGTCTATAGGCGGGATTTACAACAACTGATGTGATAAACTGTTATCTATTATGACAATAGACAACAGTTATATTAAACTGTTGTTGTTGTATTGTTGTGCTGTTCAAGCAATAAACAAAATCAACGGTGGATATCCAACTGCAAAAAAATAACGAACTATTGAATCCTCATTCTCTTATTTTTCGATCCTTAATCATCTTTTTTTCTCGTCGCACAAACCCCTAATCTTTTCTCTTCCTCGCCCGCCAACCACCCAAACCCCCGACCATTTCCGCTTCTCTCACACAAACCCCTCGCAGCCACGAGTCGACGCCTCTCCCCCTTCTTCATCGCCCGAGTCCAAGGAAGCCTCGAGAGCGGCGCTTCCTTTCACCCTCGCGAGGTGAGCCTCGACTCCTCTCGCTCTCTTCTTCTTCATCGCGCAAGCAAGGAGGCGACGCCTCCTCACTTACCTTTTCTTCTTCCTCGATCGCGTGCCCTAGCTACTGACGCCCAGGCAAGCAGTACCCTGCGTCAACACCGCATCTTCATCGCTAGCTACGACAGGCGAATTTCTCCTTCCCGGCTGAGTGCCACTGCCAGCGGCCCTCCTAGTGAGTTGAGATCGCTATTGATTGTTTTTGGTACCGTGAGTTGGAGCTAACCTAGTCCTCTTCCTAGGGATTTCTGGAAATTAGGGCTCTTGCATGTGGCTGGGTTTCTTCTGATCAAAACAGAAAGGGGCAGAGGAAAGCTTGGTGTGTGGGTTTTCAGGTAAGGCTTGGTTGTGATCTTCATTCTTGGATGTTTCCCTTTGGATTCCCAAACTTGTACGTGAGCTCTATTAGATTTCCAAATTGCATTAGCTAGGTTTAGTTGAGCTTTGATCATTTCTTTTATGTAGGACCCAACTAATTCCTTGATAACTTCATTCATTCACTAACTGTTGATGAGTTTGAAACTAAGAACATTGTCCAGTAGAGCATAATTTTCTGCCAACCCTATTAGTAGTTTACAAGTAGATTTATAGCATCTTATGCTCTTTGGTTTGTTGTAATGAAGTTAGGTTCTCAAAGGAAATAGCACAGGCAATATGGATAGGTTCAACAAGAAACTAAAAAACGCATCAAATGCCTTTGCATATGCTTTGTATATGATATTAAGTTGTTCTTTAGAGTGATATCTATAACGAATGCAGACATACATAGATATTTGATGACTGCTATATAACAAAAAGAAATTAAAAACAGTGAAGCAGAAATTGAGTAATGAGTGTTTACTGTTTGACATACAAGGGAACCAGTAAGCTTATGTTCCAGTCTTAGTCTAGTTTCTTACTATACATTATCTATTACAATTACTATATGTCTAAAATACACCTAACATTTTTTCTACAGGTTTTATGCTATATCTTGTATAGGCTTATAGATTCTTTCCGTCTGGCCTAATTTATTTCAACATTAAGGGCCCAATTACTTGAAAGGAAGATATAAAGGAAAAAAGGGAAAGCATCACAAAATTTCATGGGGAACTCTATCATTTGTGGACTTTTGTTTATCACTTCTCATCTCCCTTGTATATTCCATCTAAGTATCCAAACCCTAAATGTCAAGAATTTAACATAAGTTTAAACATTGCACACAACTTGATACTTTAGCCACACACGATTTGCATTACTGAGCATTGCAATCTGAACATGACTTGGTTTAATATTACATTGCCTACTTGCAAAGGATAATAAGTTACAGATCTGTCAAATTGATTATTTCAGAATGTTTATGAATACAGATATGACACGAAACAAGGGTTTTATATTATCAGGACCTGCAGAAATTAATGTTCAAAGGAAACAACTGAAGGAGATAATTGATTCTCTACTCCCAGCATGCACAGAGCCTGATTTGGTTACTGGGATGCCTTTTAGAGCACAAGCAATTATTGCAAATCCTCCTGCTTATGGTAAGATATGCACATTAATTATTAGTCTACATGCGGAGCTTGAACTTCAATTAATAATTTAGTAACACTAGAAAGTTGGGTTGTCTTAGATGTTTAGCATCCAGATGACCCAGTAAAAGCATAACATGGTGCTTTCTGCCTCTGTTATTCAATTATTCGATTATTCGAAACTTTCTATAAATGAATATAAATTGATTTTGAAGATTTACTCTAAATGACATCAAAAATGTATGAGAAAACTCCCTCTGTTTTCTGCCTTAAGTTTCTTTTGACATGCTTGTTTGTGACACTTGAATAAGAGAGTTCTTTTGGTTGATTCTAAACTTATGCTTTATATGGTTGCAATGCCGTTGAACGTAGGCAACGGTAGTGTTAGAGTCTCTATCATACATTGTGGTTAAAGTGAGGTTATGAGTTTTTAACTCAGCAGTGCATAATATTTAAATTTGTTTGATTTATATAGATCTCAATAGAAAAAAATTGCTCAATTTTTTTTGTCTCTTCTGATATAATTGATTCCTACAGGACATTTGCATGCTGCTGAAGCTCTTGGTGTGCCTCTCCACATCTTCTTCACAATGCCATGGATGTAAGCTTCCTGCAGAGTTGTCTCCTACTTATTGCTGTTTTCACATACAGTGCTCTATGCTTTCATTATCTTTGATTGATTTTCCCATGCTGTTTTAAAATGCTCTTTATGAGGCATCATATTTATATCTAGTGACTGATGCAATACATGTATTCCTTCCCGTGGCAATTTGCTAGAACTTGTATATAGTGAATGCATGGTGTAATTAGACCACTTGACTACTAGGTAGCTTGCTATCAAAAGATTCCAAGATAGAAGATTCTCTATCATTACTGAATTTATTTTTGTATTCCAAGCATTCTATTTATTGTTAAGTTATATGGAGGAAGCAAAATATATAGTAATTTTTGTTGTGCAGTTTCATGAAATATGATGCACTACTGATGTGGGATTTCCATAATTTTCATATGCAAGTGAAGTTATTGGAGAAGCACAGTGTTAAGCAATAAAATTGTTTAATTCGTTCCAAGGAAGAAAAGGAAGAAAACAAGTACAGTGGGAAGTGATTAAGGTATTTGTACTTCTATTTAAATCAAAATTTTTTATTGTGTATAATATTGGTATTTTAAGCATTAAAAATATGAGTTATCTTTGCCTTAGGTTCCTAGGCAACCGGATGCCAAACAATGTGGATATTATGTGATGAGATTTATGAAGCAAATTACTGAAGAAGTTACATCAATCGAGGGGGATGCATTCCGAACGATAGTAATAATTTCTTTATTATCTCAAATATTTAAAGTTATCTAGTTATAAATTTTTTCAAGTTGTTATGTTTTATTCTGTACAATCATATAATGTGTTTTTGTTCATAGTTTGCAAAAGCAGAG
Organism: Boesenbergia rotunda; assembly: GCA_024364735.1. Taxonomy (NCBI): domain Eukaryota; kingdom Viridiplantae; phylum Streptophyta; class Magnoliopsida; order Zingiberales; family Zingiberaceae; genus Boesenbergia; species Boesenbergia rotunda. The sequence continues at coordinate 348,578 of JAGFNQ010003440.1, forward strand.
TACTCCCAAGATGAAATTGATGAACTGCGCTCCGCGATAGCTGATTGTATACAAGATTATATTTGATAATAGGTATGTAAATGTTAGTTACTAAGGTTTAAACTTTTCCTGGTAAATGTTAGTTACTAAGCTTTCGGGTGATATTCCCCTGAATCAAACAATATACATCAACAATATTTTTTTTAGAGATGTTGTAACCTGAGATTATTTTTTATACGTTGGAGAACAATTAGTTTAGTGGACATGAAAGTTACTTAGATGTTCAAGTAGATTCGTTGAACAATAGAGTCGTACTAGTTTGGCCAAATTCCTTTTAATGCTGTGGTCTAAAACCTGCAGAAACTTGATATTTAGTTGCTTTCTTGCATCTCTACTTGAATTTGCAGCCTAGCCTTTCAAGTGTTCTCATTTAAGGAGGATAAACTAATCACCACTACAGATCACTGAACTCATCACTAGGAATTAAACTTTTCAACAAGCTGCATTTACTACTAGATACGATTCAACTCAAATATCATATTACTCGAAATAGTAGTGGACAGACTGAATTTGGCATGACTAATTGTATGATCGTATGAAATTAACATAAATATAAATACATTCATCCAATAGAAATTCCTTCAATACATTTTTTTTTCAATATATTTTGGAGTTTCAGTAGTTCTGCCTAACATCCCTGATTGGATGCAATTCTTCAATATATTTTTTTATTTGCCTAAACAGACACAGTTTGTGATTCAGAATATGATTCTGAATCACAAACAATCAATCAAGAACATGTGTCAGATATTTAATATGGTCGTCTGAGTATTTTCCTTGAAAAGTGGTTGCAAGGCTGTAAATGTCTAGATAAGCCAAGCTAGCAGTTTCCTTATAATTGCAAGTGCTGATACATGCATATCTTTTTTGTTTGTTTGTTTGTTAGTTTGTTATTTTTGTTGTTTGTTGATACATATCTTCATGGATCATTTTTTATTGGACATATGCATTTAATAGAATAACTAATTAGAGTGTTTGTTCTCTTTTTTCCAGCTGCAGGGACTTGTTCGTGATCATGTTCGAAGACCATTAATCTGACCTTCCAAGCTATAATTTTTGTGATTTGAACTTCATTGTAAGTTTAGTTGGGGTCAGAATTATATATAATTTGAACTCTTGTAATTTGGGTCAGAAGATACTTTAGTGGTTTCGTCTGTAGAAAGGTTTTTGGACAGAAGATACTTTTGTGGTTTCGTCTATAGAAAGGTTGTGGTGGATCTTTATTGTAAATATGTTGATGATGTTTGATATATTTAGTTTTTGTTTCGAGGTTAAATTATTGCCTTTTAATTGAAAATATAATGAAAATATCTTTGTTGTCAAATTGGTATGAAACTGTTGTGGAACAGTACAAACGCACAACAGGTTTTTTTAAAGCTAAACTGTTGTTGTAGATAAACGACAACAGTGCTATATAGGTAAAACTGTTATCGAATATAATAGAAGACAACGGTGAATTCGGTATACGACAACAGTTAAACACCGTTGTTAAAACTCATCTAAACGACAACAGTGAAAACCCTAAACGACAACAGTGATAAACTGTTGTTATTGATATACGACAACGATTATAAAACTGTTGTTGAATATAATAAAAGACAACAGTGAAAAACTGTTGTCAAAATGTTGTCGAATGTGATATAAGACAACAGTGGAAAACTGTTGTCAAACTGTTGTCGTAGACCAAACGACAATAGTGATTCACTGTTGTCGTAGACCCCCCCTTTAACAACATGACCTTTAACAACAGTGGTATTTGACATACGACAACAGTGATTCACTGTTGTTGAATGTATTTTTTCTAGTAGTGATTTGAGTACAAAGTTTCGGTGACCCCTCATGTGAAAATCTTGATGTGGTGAGTATAAAAGAGTGAAAATTCAGTATACATTATAAAGATTTGAGTATAAATTGTTTGAGATTGAGTACTAATTTAAGAAATTTGAGTATATTATTTCGGTGACCTCTCATGTGAAAATCTTGATGTGGTGGATGCAACCTCACATACTCAAATTTCTAAATTTTATACTCAAATTTTTTCAAATAATACTCAATCTAAATTAATTCATACTTAAATTTTGATATTGTATACTGAAATTTTTACTATATACTGAAATAATATACACTCAAGATTTTTCAAATAATACTTAAATTTCTTAAATTAGTACTCAATCTCAAACAATTTATACTCAAATTATTACGATTTATACTGAATTTTTACTCTTTTATACTGATAAAAAAATAACACACAAAATTGTCTTGTCAATCCTATCAGGGAGTGCATGCAAAGAAATTTTTGGTTGGGGAGTGCATGCAAAGCCCAGTTTGATGTTGAAGAGTTTTCTCAAATTTTCCCATAATAATAATAATAATAATAATAATAAAAGAAGCAAGGAGCGACTTCCCCAAATAGGGAGCTACTCACTGCCAAAAACCCCTAATGTTCTGACGATATATAAAAGTGCACCAGCTGCTCACTGCCAAAGACCCCTTGACCTTTCAGGATGTTCTAACGATATATAAAAGTGCACCTCGTATTGAATGATTGATCGACTAATTAACCACCTGGCCTCCTTTTACCATACCTTTAGATCTTCCTTGTTCATTCAAGCTCATAAAAAGAAGGATACAGATCTTTTAGCAAAACCTTCTCAAGTTGGATAGACCGACTGAAAGAGTATATACGCATCGACTAACAAGACACTGAGATTACTTATTTGAATAGACGAGAATATTAGAGGCCTTTTATTGTTGAATGAACATGTTTACCGCAAACAACTTAGATCAAATACAACAAAGACATTTATTATGCAATTGTATATCACCACTTTATGAAAGGAAAAATTTATGTATTTTGTAGGTCATAAATCAAATGTTAAGTCAAGAATCTACTCATCAACTATCAAACAACGACAATTTACCAAAGGGCGTATCCAACTATTCGTAATTACCGAAGGAGTACCATGGTTTCTATTATACCAAAGGGCGCATCCCATATAGTAAAGTTACTTTTATACCTCTCCCGCTAAAGAATGGCTTTATCATGTAACGCCCCGAAATTTCCATATTGAAGTTCTTAAAGTCCTTAGAACTATTTAAAAATATTTTAGAAATATTCTAGACATTTTTAGGAATTTTTAGAATATTTTTATGAAATTTTCCGAGTCCGTTTAGTATTTTTATTAAAAGAAATAGAGTTTTCGGCAAAAAGTTGCCTGGACGAGTTTTAAACCCGAGACCTCCCATGGGACCAACGACTTAAGTTGGTCGGGTTAACCAGGAGCCCCAGCAGGGGTGTGCTGAAAGAAAATAGAGAGATATTAAGTTAAGTTATAAGTTGGACTTAAATACCCTAAGTATAAATAGATAATGAAAGAGAGAAATTTTATTTTCTCTCAACTAAACCCTCTTCCTCGCCCAAACCACACGCACGCCGCCCCTCTCCCCCTCTCTTGTGCGCACGCCACACCAAGACCCCCTCTCCTCTTCTAAGGGGGCGCCGGCCAAGGAAGAACCAAGGAGGGCGGAGCGTTTCGTTCGTCTCGACGAGAGGAACGCGTAGGCGCGAACGGTTCATCGAGATCTCAAGTTTCTCCCGAGCCCTAGACGTCAATTTTGGTTGTAAGTCCAAAGAAATCAAGGTAAGTACTGCTCACCTACAGTAAGAGGCGGTTTTTCGCAAGTTTTTCCCGCTAGAAAGTTAAAAATGCAATTTTCCTTTAGTTTATGATTTGCATGTAACCTTAGTTTAATCCTTGCTTGTATAAGTTTAATTAAGTACCCTATATGAGGTTAGAGTCTAAGAAAAGTTATGAGAAAAGGAAAGAGAAGGTAAAGGTAAGAAAAGAAAAGGCCAAGGCCTTAAAGAAATCCCCAAAAGTCAAGACTTAGGGATTTGGGCACACAAGGTGCTCGCTAAAATGCTAAGGCATTCAAGATAAGAAAAAGTAAGTATTTTATTTTCTAAGGCCAGTACCCGGCGTCCAAGGGCGTCGTTAAAGAAATTCAGGTGTCCAATTCCAAGGTCTTGGCCCTGGTAGACCAAGGTCTGCTCTATTAGGATTGGTGGCTCGCTACCCCAACCTTTTAGGGAACGCGCACAAGATGGTACTTACGTCTTAAGTGGATCCAAGTGAGTTATTATTTTCAAGTATATGCTTTAGCAAAGTTTTTCTAAAGTTTAAGGAAGTTTTCTAAAAGTTAAAGAAAGATTTAAAGTTAAAGAATTGCTAAAGTTTCAAGTTAAGCCAAGAAAAAGTGAGTTAAGACTTATTAATGCTTGAGTATGCATGTTTTGAGTTATACATGTTTTAGTGTTTCTTTTAAGCATAAAAGTATCTCATGTGATTTCACATTGTTTAAAAAGCATGCTTGCACATTTCGAGATTTTTGTGAGCTAGATAGTACTTGCTAAGCTTTATGCTTATTAGTTGCATTTCCTCTTGCTGCAGGTAAAGGTAAAGGCAAGCAATTCTGAAGGAAGGCGACGAGGCGGTGCTGAGCGACGTGTGTGTGGTGGCTGACCTTGGAGAGGTCCTTGGGACAAGATGAATAAAAGACTTAAAGTGCATTTGTTACGGATTCTTAGTTTAAGTTAGATCACATAGAATTTATCCAAGTATTTGCATTTTAGATATTTTGCATGTCTTAAAACCACGAGTAAAGATTCCATGTCATTCTATTTAGTATATATATCCTTATGATTGCATTGGATAAGTATGAGCGTGAGTAGTTTCAAATATCGATACTTTGATGGAGCTATTTAATGCATGTGCCAAGATGTTGTTAGTCTCCTTTTGAATTAAGCTTTTATTGCTTTAAATATGCTTAGAAAAAGTTGCATTCATATTCCATAATGCTTTAGTAATGTTATAGATTTTCATAACTTATTTACTTCCGCAAAAGTCCTAATTTCAAGTTTATGAAGTTGTTTTGATTGGCTAAAATGTTTTTTTTCTTTACGAATTTTAGAGAAAGGAAGTGTGCCATTGTATCATGCATGACTATTAAAGTTAGAATATCATTCTTAGATAGATTTAAATAAAAAAAAAGAGAAAAGTTCCGCATTCTTAGTCGTGCATTAGAGTCAAGAAGTAGACAAGGAACGGTCCGTCTAAGGTAGAGAAGGCGGGTCGCTACATATCAAACACATTTTCGAGACAACCGAACCACTTTATCAATAAAATATTAATTTGTGGTTCGGATGGGTAACAGTCGAATTTTTCTCCATTCTCTCTCAGCGCAACAACGTAAATGGAAGGTTTGAAGGTAGAGGACATTGTGCGTGCCCTAGCTGTGATATAGTCGCGAGCTCATCCCCCGAATCCCTGCGGACAACCAAAACCTAGGCAATTCTCAAAAGCGTTTCTGTGTGATCTTGAGGTGGGTTTCAGTGTTAACGTTGAAGTCCAGACTGATCGGCATAATACACCAAGGGGTTAGGGTTTCTGCACGTTTGATTTATTTGATAATGTCAGGAAAAAGGTCTGTGGGTGGTTCAGCGTCTTCTTCCTTGGCATTATCCACCAAGGTATGTTAGCGATATGCTTAGGTCAAACCAGCATAGTTTGTCAACATGTTTAAAATTATTTTGCTGAAAAAATTTGTATTGTATATAAACTGTAGGATTCAGATGACTTTGGACAAAAATTACGTTGGTGCAGTGTTTTAGACCACTTTAAACAATTTTTTGAAGCATTTGAAATTTTAAATGATCGACACATTGCGAAGATCAAAGGCTCGCCTTTCAGTTTTTTCCTGGACATACAAGAATTGCAGCATATCCGTGGAATTTTGGTTAATATATTTGAAAGTTGGGATTCAACCTTACAAGTTTTTAAATTCTCATGTAATAGTTTTAGTTATGAATTATAGACAATATCTATAGTATCTATAGTAAGATAAGACAGTAATATAGATGGCCTGAAATGATTAGTTTTTGATAAAGTTTAATCATTTTATTTCAGGGCTACTGAGGGCCTGAAGTGAAATTGACTTCAGGCCCTCGGTAGGCCTGAAATGAATTCATTTCAGGCCCGACGTGGGCCTGAAATGTATTCATTTCAGGCCCTCGTCAGGCCTGATTTTAATTCACATGGCAGGTTGGCGAATGAATTTATCTGGGAGGATACACCCTTTGCTTTGAATTTGCATTCATTCTTACAAATTCTCAATGGAGAGGTATTTACAAAAGGCGAGGTCATTGATGCCTTTTGTAAAATTTTATTTAGGGGGGCATCCGCATGTGGTAGGCCATATAACAAGTCAATATGTTGTTCAACCTTCTTCACAGTAAGTGATGTATATTAATTAAACAGATATATTGTAGAAGACCTAATATTATGATATGGGTATTATTAATTTTGTGAATGCATATTTGTAGGCATCAATCAGATCGTCAAGAAAGATTTCCCTACAACAAGTGATGAAGACTAATATGCTAGAACAAGGGTTTAGATTTATTTTAATCCCTTTGTGCAGTGATAATACATACTTTCACTTGTTGGCGGTGGATATAGAATCCATGACTTTCAATCATTTAATTCTCTTGCTAGTGGCCGTAAATATAAGCATGAATTTGACACAGCGGTGAGCTACCTTCCTTTATTCTTATATATGGTCATCATTTTGTCTAAAATGTCATTGATGGTGATTAATAAATTCATGATATGTTTGACAGGTAAAAGAACTTAAACAATATACTCGTGAGGAACTTACGGCTATTCATCCGTATCTACAAAGTCATCATCCCTTGGACAAATGGCCCTCCGTCAGACAAAAATGTCCCCAACAAGAACATAGGTAACTAAATGAGGAAGTGGTTAAAAATTTTTAAAAATAAGAAAGTATTGTATAAACCCACTTATTTAAATCTGAAAAAGTGTTTGTTAATTTCAGCGTGGACTGTGCCTTCTTTGTCATGCAATATGTTCGATGTCTCCTATACGATGAGAAGATGGATTTCAAACAAGGAGACATGAGTAGAATCAGATTTGAGCTGACAGTTAATATTCTGAGGGACATGTTTTGTAAAACTTGAGATAATCTGAATGCTGTATTGGTGATGAAAAAAATCCATTGCTGTCGATTGACCTCCATTTGTATGGAAAAATCTCATTATGTGGATGTTGTTATGATTATGTAGATGTTGTTAATCTATATAATATATTGTCAACAAAAACAAAACAATTGGGTGATGTTTATTCAAATCCAGATGCTGCACTGTTGTGTGTCAAGTGATACGGTCAGATATAATAACTAATAATGCACTGTTGTGTGCCAGTTGCTGCACTGTAGTGTGCCAAATGATCAATTCTGTCACATCTTGTAGGTAGATATAGAATATTATTCTAAAAATCATTATATAATCTAATCAACAATATATATTATATAAATCAGATATGGGAGGTCCATCAGTGGGTTTTGAGCAAAACCCACTGATGGAACTAAACTAGACGTATAGCTTTGGAAAAAATTATAATTTGATGTTTCGGAGACCTAAAATACTTTCTCTAACCTCAACCCTAACTACTGATAATGGTTTTTCAGAACTCCAGATATGGGAGGTCCATCAGTGGGTTTTGCTCAAAACCCACTGATGGAACTAAACTACACCTATAGGTTTGGAAAAAAATTATAATTTGATGTTTCGGACACCTAAAATACTTTCTCCAACCTCAACCCTAACTACTGATAATGTTTTTTTTCAGAAATCCAGATATATGAGGTCCATCAGTGGGTTTTGCTCAAAACCCACTGATGGAACTAAACTACACCTATAGCTTTGTACAAAATTAGAATTTGAGGTTTAGGACACCTAAAATACTTTCTCCAACCTCATCCCTAACTGTTAATAATGGTTTTTCAGAAATCCAGATATGGGAGGTCCATCAGTGGGTTTTGCTCAAAACCCACTGATGGAACTAAACTATACCTATAGCTTTGGAAAAAATTATAATTTGATGTTTCGGACACCTAAAATACTTTCTCCAACCTCATCAATGGGTCCATCAGTGGAATTTAGGTCTTACAAACCTCAAATTATAATTTCAGGCCCAAGGTGGGCCTGAAATACATTTATTTCAGGCCCACGGTGGGCCTGAATGAAGATAATTCAGGCCCACCATGGGCTTGAATTAAAAATTATTTCAGGACCACCCTTAACCATATAATATTTTGACTTCATCCCCCAAGTTCGATTACATATTCTATCCCTAAACCCTAAATTACTTTCTCCAACCTCAACCCTAACTACTGATAATGGTTTTGTAGAAATCCAGATATGGGAGGTCCATCAGTGGGTTTTCAGCAAAACCCACTGATGGAAATAAACTAGACCTATAGCTTTGAACAAAATTATAATTTGAGATTTAGGACACCTAAAATACTTTCTCCAACCTCATCCCTAAATGTTGATAATAGTTTTTCAGAAATCCAGATATGGGAGGTCCATCAGTGGGTTTTGAGCAAAAATATAATTTGGACAAAATTATAATTTGAGGTTTCTGACACCTAAAATACTTTCTAGAACCTCAACCCTAACTACTGATAATGGTTTTTCAGAAATCCAGATACGGGAGGTCCATCAGTGGGTTTTGCTCAAAACCCACTGATGGAACTAAACTACACCTATAGGTTTGGAAAAAATAATAATTTAAGGTTTCTGACACCTAAAATACTTTCTAGAACCTCAACCCTAACTACTGATAATGGTTTTCAGAAATCCAGATATGGGAGGTCCATCAGTGGGTTTTGCTGAAAACCCACTGATGGAACTAAACACACCTATAGCTTTGGACAAAATTATAATTTGAGGTTTAGGACACCTAAAATACTTTGTCCAACCTCATCTCTAACTGTTGATAATGGTTTTTCAGAAATCCAGATATGGGAGGTCCATCAGTGGGTTTTGCTCAAAACCCACTGATAGAACTAAACTACACCTATAGCTTTGGAAAAAAAATTATAATTTGATGTTTCGGACACCTAAAATACTTTCTCCAACCTCAACCCTAACTACTGATAATAGTTTTTCAGAAATCCAGATATGGGAGGTCCATTAGTGGGTTTTGCTCAAAACCCACTGATGGAACTAAACTACACCTATAGCTTTGGACAAAATTATAATTTGAGGTTTAGGACACCTAAAATACTTTCTCCAACCTCATCTCTAACTGTTGATAATGGTTTTTCAGAAATCCAGATATGGGAGGTCCATCAGTGGGTTTTGAGCAAAACCCACTGATGGAACTAAATTAGACGTATAGCTTTGGAAAAAATTATAATTTGATGTTTCGGAGACCTAAAATACTTTCTCCAATCTCAATCCTAACTACTGATAATGATTTTTCAGAACTCCAGATATGGGAGGTCCATCAGTGGGTTTTGCTCAAAACCCACTGATGGAACTAAACTACACCTATAGGTTTGGAAAAAATTATAATTTGATGTTTCGGACACCTAAAATACTTTCTCCAACCTCAACCCTAACTACTGATATAGTTTTTTCAGAAATCCAGATATGGGAGGTTCATCAGTGGGTTTTGCTCAAAACCCACTGATGGAACTAAACTACACCTATAATTTTGGACAAAATTATAATTTGAGGTTTAGGACACCTAAAATACTTTCTCCAACCTCATCCCTAACTGTTGATAATGTTTTTCAGAAATCCAGATATGGGAGGTCCATCAGTGGGTTTTGCTCAAAACCCACTCATGGAACTAAACTACACCTATAGCTTTGGAAAACATTATAATTTGATGTTTCGGACACCTAAAATACTTTCTCCAACCTCATCAATGGGTCCATCAGTGGAATTTAAGTCTTACAAATCTCAAATTATAATTTCAGGCCTACGTTGGGCCTGAAATAACTTTATTTCAGGCCCAAGGTGGGCCTGAAATAAAGATATTTCAGGCCCATAGTGGGCTTGAAATACATTTATTTCAGGCCCACGGTGGGCCTGAATGAAGATAATTCAGGCCCACCGTGGGCCTGAATTAAAAATTATTTCAGGACCACCCTTAACCACATAATATTTTGACTTCATCCCCCAAGTTCGATTACATATTTTATCCCTAAACCCTAAATTACTTTCTCCAACCTCAACCCTAACTACTGATAATGGTTTTTCAGAAATCCAGATATGGGATGTCCATCAGTGGGTTTTCCTCAAACCCCACTGATGGAACTAAACTAGACCTATAGTTTTGGAAAAAATTATAATTTGAGGTTTCTAACACCTAAAATACTTTCTAGAACCTCATCCCTAACTACTGATAATGGTTTTCCAGAAATCCAGATATGGGAGGTCCATCAGTGGGTTTTGAGCAAAACCCACTGATGGAAGTAAACTAGACCTATAGCTTTGAAAAAAATTATAATTTTAGGTTTCTGACACCTAAAATACTTTCTAGAACCTCAACCCTAACTACTGATAATGGTTTTTCAGAAATCTAGATATGGGAGGTCCATCAGTGGGTTTTGAGCAAAACCCACTGATGGAACTAAACTAGACCTATAGCTTGGGAAAAAAAATATAAATTTGTGGTTATGGACACCTAAAATACTTTCTCCAACCTCATCCCTAACTATTGATAATGGTTTTTCAGAAATCCAAAAATGGGAGGTCCATCAGTGGGTTTTGAGCAAAACCCACTGATGGAACTAAACTAGACCTATAGCTTTGGAAAAAATATAAATTTGAGGTTATGGACACCTAAAATACTTATTCAAACCTCATCCCTAAATATTTATGTAGGGGGTTTCAGAAATCTAGATATGGGGGCTCCATCAGTGGGTTTTGAGCAAAACCCACTAATAGAACTAAACTAGACCTATATCTTTGAAAAAAATATAAATTTGAGGTTATGGACACCTAAAATACTTTCTCAAACCTCATCCCTAACTATTGATAATGGTTTTTCAGAAATCCAGATATGGGAGGTCCATAAGTGGGTTTTGAGCAAAACCCACTGATGGAACTAAACTAGACCTATAGCTTTGGAAAAAATATAAATTTGAGGTTATGGACACCTAAAATACTTTCTCAAACCTCATCCCTAACTATTTATGTAGGGGGTTTCATAAATCCAGATATGGGGGCTCCATCAGTGGGTTTTGAGCAAAACCCACTGATAGAACTAAACTAGACCTATATCTTTGGAAAAAATATAAATTTGAGGTTATGGACACCTAAAATACTTTCTCAAACCTCATCCATAACTATTGATAATGGTTTTTCAGAAATCCAGATATGGGAGGTCCATCAGTGGGTTTTGAGCAAAACCCACTCATGGAACTAAACTAGATTTGGAAAAAATATAAATTTTAGGTTATGGAGACCTAAAATACAAAAAATATTAAATTGAGGTTATGGACACCTAAAATACTTTCTCCAACCTCATCCCTAACTATTTATGTAGGGGGTTTCTGAAATCCAGATATGGGGGCTCCATCAGTGGGTTTTGAGCAAAACCCACTGATAGAACTCAACTAGACCTATAGCTTTGGAATAAATATAAATTTTAGGTTATGGACACCTAAAATACTTTCTCAAACCTCATCCCTAACTATTGATAATGATTTTTCAGAAATCCAGATATGGGAGGTCCATCAGTGGGTTTTGAGCAAAACCCACTGATGGAACTAAACTACACCTATAGATTTGGAAAAAATATAAATTTTAGGTTATGGACACCTAAAATACTAAAAATATTAAATTGAGGTTATGGACACCTAAAATACTTTCTCCAACCTCATCCCTAACTATTGATAATGGTTTTTCAGAAATCCAGATATGGGAGGTCCATCAGTGGGTTTTGAGCAAAACCCACTCATGGAACTAAACTACACCTATAGCTTTGGAAAAAATATAAATTTGAGGTTATGGACACCTAAAATACTAAAAATATTAAATTGAGGTTATGGACACCTAAAATACTTTCTCCAACCTCATCCCTAACTATTTATGTAGGGGGTTTCAGAAATCCAGATATGGGGGCTCCATCAGTGGGTTAAGGGTGGTCCTGAAATAAGAAAGACTTCAGGCCCACGGTGGGCCTGAATTGACTTCATTCAGGCCCACCGTGGGCCTGAAATAACTTTATTTCAGGTCCCGATGGGCCTGAAATATTTTTATTTCAGGCCCACCTTAGGCCTGAATAAAGTTATTTCAGGCCCAACGTGGGCCTGAATAAATTGATTTCAGGCCCTTCGACGATTTGTGAAAAATCATCTGACGGCTTGAAATATTTGAAAAATAACAAAATCCTCTAATCCCTCTAATTTCAGGTTGATTTGTGGAAAATCAGATAAATATTTGATAATTAACGAATTCCTTTTAATTTTTAGATGTGTTATATATTTCATGGAATAAAAAAAATATACCAAAGTTATATGTAAAATAACTGAAAACAAAAAGTTACCGTTTAGGGCCTGATTCCTCTATTATCAGGCCCAACATTAATATAAATTTAATGGGTCCTTGGGTCCCTAGTGGTAAGCAATCGTCTCCTAGATCCTGATTTGTTGCCATTTGAAGTTAGCGTGCTTACCTCCATTCGAGTTGTAGTGGCCGACATCCTCTTCATCGGACTAGTCGAATGGTACGTAACCTAATTTTTTGTTTTTTTCATTTCAGTGTAGTTTTTGCTTCTGACCTAGGGTTAGCGAGTGTTGACACTCAATGACCGAATATGAGGAGGCCCTTTACGGATGAAATGTAAGTGTCATTTTTTGCGTGTGTCGAATAATTTGTGTTTGATGGTTCCTAAGTTCGGGATGGCTCCAAAAAGATCATCTTCAAAGCAAGCTGCTCGTAAAAATTCAAAGAAACAGCAAGGTCCTGGGGGAAGCCATGGGAAAAAACAACTGACACAAAGAAAAAGCAAATTGCCAAGCGAGTATACCAGTTTTGCCAACAGAGGTCGAACTAAACGAATGAACTGGAAAAGTAGCCTTTGCCATTTCAAAAATTTTATAGATTCTGTTCCACCCACACTAGCACAAGAACAATTGCTTCGACAAACACCCTTTTCATGGGTCCTCGACCTCCCCACTAGTTCTTGTGTAAGACCTCAGGTTCAAAATATGTTTGATAATTAGGATGAAGAAGAAAAGAGCTGTGTTCCATGGGAAAAAACTCAATTTCACAAAGGTTGACCTATCACTTATTCTAGGGCTACCTGACAATGGAGAGGTAATCCAACTTGATTTGAATGAGGCCTCTAGCCCACTGTACAAGGAATATTTTGAAGATTCCAGTTATTCTGCAAAGCATTTGGAGAAACTGATAACGAAGTCTACATCCAATGACAAGCTGTACTGTCAGATGTATATACTGTATTTTTTTTCCACAGTTCTTTTTTGTGGTACAAGCAGCACACTTGCCATTCCAGCAATGTCACTCATTGATTGCGTTGATGATTTTGACAATCTACCAAACTATAATTGGTGCAATGCTCTGTACAATTTCATGGCTCCTCAGTTGGAAGCCATTGGAAAGGAGGTCACATTGAGGCGTACAACACATGTAGGTGATACAAGCCAACTGGCCAAGGCTCCCTTGCTCAAGGGATTTCCAAATATTTTGGCTGTAAGTTAGAGTACATCTGCCTGCTAATATATGATATGATGGATACTAATTACTGAATATAATCATGTTGTAGGTTTGGGTTATTGAACATATTAGTATTGCTGCTCCTCATCATCCTCATAGATTGCCAAGAATTCTTCGCTGGAATTGGCCTAAGGCTCATGTAGAGAGTATCAAAAGGATGATCGACCGTGTGTCCACAAATTTAATTCTGGTTGATTTAATCCCATTTGATATAGAACTGGATTTAGTACCTCACTACTCTCCTCCAACTGAAGTACTTGAGGTACACAGTGAGGTATTAAAACAGGCAGCCGAAGGAAGCCAGGCTGCAGAAGATAGACTACAGGCCTTAGAGAAGGATGTTGGTGCAAGTTGCATCAATGATGTTCTCCTTTATGTGTTTTAATGTTTGACAATGACCTTAAGTCAGTAATATGTTGAACAGACAAAGGGGAGCAAAGGAGAAGTAACCTAAGCCTGAGAAAAGTCCTAGTTAAGCTAGGCATGGAAACCCTAAGACCTAGCGAAGGGCTGCTAGGCTCTGGCGAAGGGCTGCCAGAACGAAAAAGACCTAGCGAAGGGCTGCTAGGCTCTGGCGAAGGGTTGCCAGAAAGAAAAGACCTAGCGAAGGGCTGCTAGGCACCTGACGAAGGGCTGTCAGGAAAATAAGTCCTAGCGAAGGGCTGCTAGGCACCTGACGAAGGGTTGTCAGGGGAACAAGTCCTAGCGAAGGGCTGCTGGGCACCTGACGAAGGGCTGTCAGGGAAACAAGACCTAGCGAAGGGCTGCTAGGCACCAAGCGAAGGGATGCTTGGTATCCAAGACCTAGCGAAGGGCGGCTAGGCAAAAGTCCACCCGAAGGACCGGGCGGCAACCATCTCCTGAAAGGAGTAGGTGAAAGGCGCTTTCTCGGGGGTAAGAGTTTGCGTCGGTTCGACCTAGGATTGCGTGCCAATCCGAAGTCCGAACCAAGTCCTTAAGCCTAACATTGTATGTATATGTGCTTTGTATTTGTGTCTCTTGTAGGTACCAAGAACCGGAGACAAAGCAAGTTGCTGAAAAAGGCTGTTGGGGGCGCCCGGAGCGTCCGGGGCGCCCCCAGGTAGTACTAAACATGCAGTTTCGTGATGCAGTCAAAACAGGTGTCAACCGGGGCGCCCGGAGCGTCCGGGGCGCCCCCAGGCAGTACTAATACATGCAGCAAACGTGTGTTTGCAGAACAGGTGTCAACCGGGGCGCCCGGAGCGTCCGGGGCGCCCTAATTAGTAGTTGTTTTGCTGTTTCGAAGCCAGAACACAGGATAAGCCCTCAAGGGGGCACCCGAGTCATCCGGGGCGCCCTAGTCAAAGTTCTTATCACCTACGGCGAGGTAGGCGCAAGGATAAGAGTTGACCGAGTCTTCCGGGGCGCCCCCGTCGACCAGGGCGCCCCCAGGAGGGCTATAAAAGGGGCTTCGACCCCTCTGCTTCCAAAACACTTTTCCAACTACGATTCTATTCATTCCGACCGACGACAACGCGCTAAAGACGAGGTTCTACGACTGGGAGGCTCCAGGAGGAAGTGCGCGGCACTTCGGAGGTCCAGATCGGCCGAGCTTCACTTTCTGTGTTCGGTTTGCTTTTAAAGTTACTGTACTTATTTTTCAATACTTGTCTTTGTAACTTCTACACTGTAAGACGGGTTTCTCCACCTCCGGAAATTCCGGAAAGGAGACTATTAGTGGACTCAACGCCGAGTACATAGGCCTTGGACGTACTGACCCTGGGGGGTTGGGAACCAAGTAAATAAACCTGCTGTGTCCCCTGTTTTGTTTTCTTTTGCTTTACTTTTATGTTTCCGCTGCACTAACGCTCTGAGTCCAGAAGTCTTACAAAAGTCTTACGAAGTTTTTGACGGTCGATATTCACCCCCCCCTCTATCGACGGCACCGGTCCTACAATTGGTATCAAAGCCGAGCCGCTCTTCACCGGACTAACCGCCGACGGAGCAACGACGCCAGGAGTTGAGGGGGAGCTCAGGGGTGAATCAGGTATATATATTTTAATGTCAAATTTTAAATTCCATATTATTTGTTTCACGTGCAGGGAGAGAGGGCACTACAAAAATCAGTGCCCTACTCGTAAGAATCGTTCGTCACCGGCGGCAAAGGAGATACCAGCGCCAGGAGTCCGGAAAAACAAGGATCACGTGCAATGCTTCAAGTGTGAAAAATTCGGACACTACAAAAATAAATGTCCGGCAAAGGTACGAAAAATGTATGTTCCAAAAACTTTACAAATTCCTGCAATGTCGTTTAATAATTTAGATAATTTTCCTGAGAAGTTAGAATTATTGCATAGTCAATTAGATATTTTAAATAATAAGTTACATAATGTGAATATGGCTAAAATGTCAGAAATAAATTATTTAATCATTAATACCAATTCAATAATTGCTAAAATTAATTCTGATATTAAATCTAAAATAAACTCTGATAATTCTACAGATAATGATGCAACTAATTCTGGATCTAAATCTGAAATCAATCCCGAACTCGAAATTGAAAATCCTAAGGATAAATCCGAATTCAAATTCGAATATCCTAAGGATAAATCCGAAATTAATTCTGAAAATCTCAAGATTAACTCAGAAATTAATTCTAAAATTCTTAAAGATAATCTAGAGATAAATATTAAAAATATTGAAAATATATTTGAGGATAATTCTAAGGATAATTTTGAATATAAAATTCTCCTAGATAATAACTTAATCATAGATAATATTGAATATTATTATAAAACTTTAACTAGTGGTCCAATTTACTCCACCTACTGTGAGGATATTGAAAAACTTAATCTTAAGGAGGAAATAGAATTTTCTAAGATAAAGGTCATAATCAATAAAAATTACAAAAATTCAAATAAATCAAAATTATTAGAGAAACTTGAAAAGAAAGACAAAAAAGAAGAAGAAATTTTTGAAATAATGAAAATGATGAACTTAAACCCACAATTATTAATTAATCATTATAATTCAAATTAAATCCAAATTAATTCGAATTAAATCTCAAATTAATTCAAATTAAATCCAAATTAATCCAAATTAATTCAAATTAAATCTAAATTCAAATTAAATCCAAATTAATTCAAATTAAATCCAAATTCAAATTAATTCAAATTAAATCCAATTTAATTCAAATTAAATCCTAATTAAATTCAAATTAAATCAAATTAATTCAAATTAAATTCGAATTAATTAAATCTTAATTATTTAAATTCAAATTAAATTCAAATTAATTAAATCTTATTTATTTAAATTCAAATTAATTAAATCTTAATTAAATATTAATTAAATTCAAATCAAATCTTAATAATTCTAATTCGAATTAATTAATTCTTATTCAAATTAATTAATTCTTAATAATTCGAATTCAAATTAATTAATTCTTAATAATTCAAATTCAAATTAATTAATTCCTAAAAAATTCAAATTAATTAATTAAATCTTAAATAATTCAATTAAGCTCAATTAAATTCGAATTAATTCATATAATTCAATTAAATTCGAATTAATTCATATAATTCAATTAAATTCAATTAAATTCAAAGTAATTCAATTAATTCACCTTAATTCAAATTAATTCACCTTAATTCAAATTAATTCAATTAATTCACCTTAATTCAAATTAATTCAATTAATTCATCTTAATTCAAATTAATTCAATTAATTCGCCTTAATTCAAATTAATTCAATTCACTTTAATTCAAATTAATTCAATTAAATTCACTTTAAATCAGTTAATTCAAATCAACTCAATTTTAATTCAACTAAATCCAATCAAGATCTTAAATCACTTAAACCTGAACCAAACTAAAACCTTACCCAAACCGTAACAATTAATTCAATAAAATCAAATATGTCAAAGTGGGTTGACATATTCGCAGGTTCACACGATATGTATCAAATCGAGAATTTGATACATTTTTAGAAACAAAAATAAAATGCCTTGACTTGTTTGACTCATGCATAATTGCCATGCCATGCATTTGCTATTTTCCTTAAAATATATGACATGTCATTCATATTTAAATTTTATGCATAATTTAGAAAGGTCATAAGAGAAAGATAATTGAAATTTGGCAACATAGTATTGGGAGGAGGTGAGATGATAGTACGTTGGGGAAACCAACTCTAATAAGATCAAGTCTACTTGGTCTCTTTAGACTGGTGAAACCAGCCGAAGCTACCGATCCAAGACCCAAGCTAGTTAGACCAGAAAATGACCTAATTCAATTTGAAAATGAAATTTCATTAAAAGGCTTTGTCAAGGAAAGGGTGGATGATCCCATAAGGCTACGGCCAAAGAAGGCCTAGTGCCTCGCCAAGACCTGGAAGCCAATTTCTGAAATTCAAATTCAAATTATCTTTTGTCAAATTCGAATCTAACACAAATTTCAATTAAATCTTAGATTTAATAATGGAAAATGATTCAAGCATCTCACAATACACCTATAAGGCAATCATGCTTGTTGTATTGATACATCTAAAATGGGTGAGATGTTAAGGACTAATGAATTAAAAAATATTTTTCAAAATTGTTTTTCAAAATTTTTACAATATTTTCCTAAAAATATATTTTTCAAAATAGAGCTTTAATATAATAATGTTTTTATGGAATTCATGCTTGTTTGATTGATTATATATATTACACATTTTTCAAAAAGGTATATTGTTTTCAAAAATTGATTGACTCACGCAATTAGACACAAGCCTCTTAGGACAGCACTAAAGTTCCTTAGGGCACTTAGATAGAGTCAAACGGCATTGATGCAGGGGCAGTGCTTTTCATATTTTTCAAACTGCACTTTAAAAACATTACTATTATTTGAAAATATCTTTTCGAAAATCATGCTTTAATCGTTATCACTTGTGGCTTTTCGAAAAAGATTTTACCTATTGCAAAAATTAAATGTTTACCTGTTCTTTTGATTCTGATAAACCCTAAAGACACAGAGGAAGGTCCACTTCATAATCTAAAAAGGACTCCTAGGATGTGTCAGATTTAGGGGGAGTCTGAGTCAAATTTTTTCAAGTCTTAAACTATTTTTTTTAGAAAATTCCTTTGATTTGAATCAAACCTTAAGACTCAAAGGAAGAGTACTTGTGGTTAACAAGCTTCCCAGGACTGAGTCAAGTTTAGGGGGAGGTCAAATTAAAAGAATTATTCAATTACATGCTTTTAAAATTCTAAAAATCTATGCTTTTCAAAATACTATTTGTTAAAATTTGTGTGACTTATGAAATTATTTTGAAATAATGTTTACTTAGGTTGGAAAATTCCCAGGACACTTAGGAAATGTCCTTGTGGTCAACAAGGTTTCCTAGGATAGTGTCAGACTGGAAAATAGACCAAGTTAAGTAAAATATTAGATCTTCAAAATTCACACAGTTTTTCAGCACATACTTTGTGAAATATTATCATTTTTCTTAAAAAATTTTATTTACTTGTTTGAAAACTTTCCAGGACACTTAGGAAATGTCTTTGTGGTCAACAAGGTTTCCTAGGATGGTGTCAGACTGGAAAAGAAACTCAATCAAGTAAAATATTTTTTTTTTAAAAAAAAAACTTATGTCTTTCAAAACCAATATTCTTAATTATGAAAAAAAAAATATTTTCAAATGTATTGTTAAGTACTTAATTTCTCAAAAAATATACTTATATTTTTTCAAAAAGGTATTTAAATAATCTTTTAAAAGTACTTGCACTCCTTACAAATCATCTTTTCAAAGTACTTATATTTTAAACCTAGAGCATTTTTCAAATTTATGCAATTTTTTAAAAACAAAATTGCACTAAGTATTTTCAAAACAAAAATTCAAAGTTTTTTATTGTTGATGCAAGTTTTTTTATGCATGACAAAGGGGGAGAGAGTGCTTAAGTTAGAATTTTTTCAATTAGAATATTTTTTACTCTCCCAAAACCTATACCTTTTATTCTATCCCAAGGATAGCAATTTAGCCCTTAAACCAATCTAACTTAAGTTATTGTCAAACATCAAAAAGGGGGAGATTGTTGGTGCAAGTTGCATCAATGATGTTCTCCTTTATGTGTTTTAATGTTTGACAATGTACTTAAGTCAGTAATATGTTGAACAGACAAAGGGGAGCAAAGGAGAAGTAACCTAAGCCTGAGAAAAGTCCTAGTTAAGCTAGGCATGGAAACCCTAAGACCTAGCGAAGGGCTGCTAGGCTCTGGCGAAGGGCTGCCAGAACGAAAAAGACCTAGCGAAGGGCTGCTAGGCTCTGGCGAAGGGTTGCCAGAAAGAAAAGACCTAGCGAAGGGCTGCTAGGCACCTGACGAAGGGCTGTCAGGAAAATAAGTCCTAGCGAAGGGCTGCTAGGCACCTGACGAAGGGTTGTCAGGGGAACAAGTCCTAGCGAAGGGCTGCTGGGCACCTGACGAAGGGCTGTCAGGGAAACAAGACCTAGCGAAGGGCTGCTAGGCACCAAGCGAAGGGATGCTTGGTATCCAAGACCTAGCGAAGGGCGGCTAGGCAAAAGTCCACCCGAAGGACCGGGCGGCAACCATCTCCTGAAAGGAGTAGGTGAAAGGCGCTTTCTCGGGGGTAAGAGTTTGCGTCGGTTCGACCTAGGATTACGTGCCAATCCGAAGTCCGAACCAAGTCCTTAAGCCTAACATTGTATGTATATGTGCTTTGTATTTGTGTCTCTTGTAGGTACCAAGAACCGGAGACAAAGCAAGTTGCTGAAAAAGGCTGTTGGGGGCGCCCGGAGCGTCCGGGGCGCCCCCAGGTAGTACTAAACATGCAGTTTCGTGATGCAGTCAAAACAGGTGTCAACCGGGGCGCCCGGAGCGTCCGGGGCGCCCCCAGGCAGTACTAATACATGCAGCAAACGTGTGTTTGCAGAACAGGTGTCAACCGGGGCGCCCGGAGCGTCCGGGGTGCCCTAATTAGTAGTTGTTTTGCTGTTTCGAAGCCAGAACACAGGATAAGCCCTCAAGGGGGCGCCCGAGTCATCCGGGGCGCCCTGGTCAAAGTTCTTATCACCTACGGCGAGGTAGGCGCAAGGATAAGAGTTGACCGAGTCTTCCGGGGCGCCCCCGTCGACCAGGGCGCCCCCAGGAGGGCTATAAAAGGGGCTTCGACCCCTCTGCTTCCAAAACACTTTTCCAACTACGATTCTATTCATTCCGACCGACGACAACGCGCTAAAGACGAGGTTCTATGACCGGGAGGCTCCAGGAGGAAGTGCGCGGCACTTCGGAGGTCCAGATCGGCCGAGCTTCACTTTCTGTGTTCGGTTTGCTTTTAAAGTTACTGTACTTATTTTTCAATACTTGTCTTTGTAACTTCTACACTGTAAGACGGGTTTCTCCACCTCCGGAAATTCCGGAAAGGAGACTATTAGTGGACTCAACGCCGAGTACATAGGCCTTGGACGTACTGACCCTGGGGGGTTGGGAACCAAGTAAATAAACCTGCTGTGTCCCCTGTTTTGTTTTCTTTTGCTTTACTTTTATGTTTCCGCTGCACTAACGCTCTGAGTCCAGAAGTCTTACAAAAGTCTTACGAAGTTTTTGACGGTCGATATTCACCCCCCCTCTATCGACGGCACCGGTCCTACAAAGGAAAGCTGCAATGAATGTATAGAAAAGCAAGAAGATATTGATACCTTACAGCAACAATTAAATGTAGCTCTTAAAAGTTTGGAGGATGTGAAAATTGAGTTGGCAACAGCCGTCAGGGACAAGGATCAAATAAATGCTCAGAGCCATAGACTACTTGCTGAAAAGGATTCCCTGGTCAAAGAAAAAGATGAAATAATTGCTCAGAAGGAGACAATAATTGCTGATAAGGATTCCCAGCTTAAGGAGAAAGATGATCAGTTCAAAAGAATGATAGTTGATCAAGATAGAATCAAAGATAAGCCTGACGAGACAATCCGACAACTGAGTATACAATTAGAAAGCAAAGGCTCAGATGACCCTCAGTCACTTCCAAAAAAAAATAAAATTAACTTAGGTAAGACCACCCAACGAGGACAAAGGCAAAGAAAAAGAAATTGTTCAGGATGAGGATGAGGATGAGGATGAGAGAGAGGATGAAGCTGAAGATGAGGAGGCTCCTGCCCAATCAATGTCACAATCTACATCGCAAACAACACAATCTGCAGCCTCTACTCAAACAAATTTATCTGATCAACAAGTTGCTAAAGGGAAAGAACTCCAAAAGGTCAAAAGCAACATCTTGAAGAAAGCCAAGGCAATTTTTAAGAAGAATAAAGATGCGGAGATTGCAGAAACATTATTAAAGCTTAGTAAATTAAATTGAGTTAGTTGCTATTGTGGTTGAATCTATTTGTAAAACAATGATGGTTATTCTCATTCATTAATAAAATTTATTCATTCACTTTTAAATAAGGTGCTTACATTATGTTGATGTAGGTATCAATTGCAACCAGTATGGTCCAATGGGACCTTTACATTAGATATGCAATCATTTTTGACAATATTTGATTGGAATGACTACACCTCCGGGGATTGCATAAATACTTACTGGACTATTATTGTAAATGAAGCCAAATCCTGTAACTCACCTTACCACCCCTCCATATTCTGTGGGGTGGGTTTTGAGGTAAGTAAATTAGCAACTTGGTTTATGTTTATTTTCTAGGATTGAGTCAACTAACACTTCCTTTTTAATAAACATAGGAATTGTTTGAGGTGATACATGCTGCAGCATTTGAACAAACAATTGCTACTGATACAAATAAGCCAATTAGATATATCTTCTGTCCTCTAAATAATGCAGATGATCATTGGCATCTATTGATTATTGACCTGGAGGAAAGTAGTTTCCTTCATTATAATTCTCTCGGCACCACAGAAGGGTACACAGCCAAATATGAAAAAACTGTAAGTTTTCTATTTGATATATAAACCTTTACAAAAAAATATGTGATGAGCTAGAATTTTGACTAATGTAATTTCTATGTAGGTGGCGTTTTTCAAAAATTTGAACTGGTCATATTATTTGAATTGGAATAAAGGTTTGCCAGAAATATCAGGGAAAGAGTTTAATCAAATTGTAGTACAAGGACCCACCCAAAGCAGATCGTAAGCTAATGTTTTTTGTTTTTTGGTTTAACACTACCTAATCTTTCATGCTTGAATTTATATGCTAACAACACTGACTCATAATGCTTGTTTCAGGTTGGATTGTGCTTTCTTCATCATGCGGTTTGCTGAAAGTATGGTCTTTCAACGATCTACCAATTTTAGCCAAAAACAAATGAAACCTTATCGTTTTCAGGTGGGATACAAAATAATGAGAGACAAGTTCTGGAAGCAAAATCTGTAATTTTTTTTTGTTGCTACAATCCATATATGTAAGTGTAATGACAAACATTGTATATTTGTAGTTATAATGTATGTAATTGATATTGAAATCAATGGAGCATTTCTTTCGATCCATGGTTTTTTTGTAATCTCTAATCTTTAAACTGTAATTGTTGTCAATTACATCAGTAATTTTTTAGGGAACTATTTTGATTTCAGGCCCACGGTGGGCCTGAAATAACATTATTTCAGGCCCAGAGTGGGCCTGAAATGATTTATTTCAGGCCCACACTGGGCCTGAAATGCTAGTATTTCAGGCCCAAGAAGGGCCTGAAATGATATTATTTCAGGCCCTATCTGGGACTGAAATGACATTATTTTAGGCCCAGAAATGCTATTGTTTCAGGCCCACGCCTCTGGTTGCAAAAAAATTATTTACAGTATGATTAAATATTTATACGCCAATCTTTTAAATAAACGAACATGTTGTGACCACATTTTTAAAAGATAAACAAGAATGAGAGTTCCTAAATACACATTGCATACCACAATTGAATTCTATTCACATCAAGACCTCATATTATCAGAATTTAGCACATCAGGAGGTTTGTATGATGGACCTAGCATATTTGGATTTTTCAAACCTCATTATCAGTAGTCATACTTTACCTAATTATTGGTATTTTAGCTAGGATATGCTATTTTTCGTCTCCAAACATAGTCCTAATTATTATCTAAAACTGTGTTGATACAGTATTAGTTGGCACACAACAATGATTCAAACAAAGCAAAAATCAGAGGGGTTAAACAA
>JAGFNQ010003440.1:380769-401068 GCA_024364735.1 Boesenbergia rotunda
ACTTGCACCAGAGAAGGCACTGATGGAAGATAAGGAGGGGGTACAGTGGCGAACCAGACAGGAGTGTGAAAGAGAGATGAAAAAGTGATCCATCAGGGAACAGATCGCGTGCGTATCTCTGTGCCGGACTGAGACTGTCTTGCTCTGCTAACCCCACTCCGAGTCTGACGAGCATTCCCCAGCCACTCCTTCCGAGGAGAGCACTCCCTTCTTTGTCTCCTAAAATGCCTACAGAAAGGTGCCAAATGGATCTTCCGCCTCCCAGGCACTGCCACACGCCATTTTGCAATCATTTCATAAATCTTAGAGAGTGATTTTGGGTGATCGATCGAGGAATTAGAGTAATCACTTGTTTTTAGAGCCTTCATTAACAACGTTGGGGAAGTCATGGAGTCTTGTTCAGTAGCAGGAAAATTATGGAAAGTAACAGAGCGGAGGAATAATTAGTTTAAGCATCAGAATTGGGGAGGAGGTTGCGGCGGACGAGAGATGGGTGCCCAACCCGAGTCCGATGGCACGTGGCTGCCGTATGGGAACAGGCCGGTCGAGTCGGCCGCCGGCCCTTGGTTGCGCTGCTGGGTGTGCATGTCGGCGGAGAACGGAACAGAGAGCGGCTCGTCGTCCTGAGCCGGGAGGCGGTGGAAGGTCGGGTTTGCGAATGCCGCCACCACCAGCGCTACTGTCTCCGCGGCCACCAGCGGCCCGGCCACCGTTCCCCCCACCACGAGCCCCTGCGGCCCCGCCAGAGAGATCGAGATGCTATCGCCCCCGGCGGCGGAGGACAGCTCAGCCATGGCGGGCGGGAGGAAGGTGGCCGAGACGGAGAGGATCTCGAAGCGGCCGCGCAAAGTGACCATGGCCGGCGCGGCGGCCATGCCGCCGTGGGGCTGGCGGAGGGAGACGTTGGCGACGGCGCCGGTGCCAGAAAGAACGCAGAAGCCGAGGTTGCGACGGCGGGAGAACACGGCTAGCGAGTCGGCGACGTCGTGGCCGGAGGAGATCTCGAGCACGTGCGGGCGCATGGCGGCGGAGGGCTCGGCTTCGCGCGTGATGACGACGGGCGGCTTGGGCTTGTTCTTGGACCCCGGGGGCCGTCCCCGCGGCCTCTTCGCGGCCTCAATAGTCGACTCCCCTCCTGCCCTCCCCTTGGCCTCCACGTCGGGATGCCGCCTCTTCACCTCGCCGCTGCTCCGGCTGCTGTCCACCTCTTCGCAGGGACTCCCCTGTACTCGAAGGGATCTGTCCTTCATGCCGCAAGCAAACTGTAGAAGTTTTGAGTGCTCGGTTGAGGGAAAGGATATGAGGCCGGAGCAAGAGAAGATCGAGTTAAATGGGCACTCGTAGAGAGACAGAGAGTGTTGGGGAAGAAGTGTGTGGTCGAAGTCTGTTGATCTCTATATATCGATCTTTCTGTTACCTCCTTCGGCTTTCCTGTGTTGTTCTTTCGACTCTTTTTTGACAATTGTAGGAAGATAGAAAGAGAAAGTGAAAGAGAGGAATCGCACATGACAGCTTCCAGGAGGAGAGGGATAAAGATGACCCTGCTGGGGCTGGACTGAGAGGGAGAAAGAGCGGTTTAATCAATGAAGTCCTCCCTCGCCTTAATTTAACGAAAGCTCTTCATCTTCTTCAAAAAAGATAAAGATGACCCAATATTGCTTGACTCGCGCTTTGTTTACATGGGCAGAGAGCACACAAATATATTATAAGGTGGGAGAGGCCTTTAGTTACCCTAATCTTGTGAGAGATTCCTTCCGTGCATGACAACGCTTCTGTGACCATTTTAGGATACTTCGATTTACATATCATTCATTAATATTTGTCTATCACTTTAAATTTACCATTTAATTTCAGTGCGTGTTTGTATTTTTAGGGGTAAATTTTCATAAACTTTTCATCTTCAAATTAATCTTTGCATGCAATCCCCGTTCAAGTTTTTCTTTGCATGCAGTCCCTGATGGGATTGACAAGACAGTTTGATGAGTATTATTTGAAAAAAGTTGAGTATAAAAGTTAGAAATTTGAGTATGTAAGGTTGCATGACCACATCAAGAAACTGTATACTCAATTTTCATTCTTTTATACTCAAGCTTCACTCTTTTATACTCAATTTTCACTGATATATACTCAATTTTCACTCTTTTATACTCAATCCATTAGGGAGTGAATGCAAAGAAAATTTCAAAATGGGGAATGCATGCAAAGATCAAATGGGCATTGGAGAGTTTTCTACAATTTACTGTATTTTTTTTTAGGGGAAATGTTCTAAATTCCATAATAATAAATTTAATTTTTTTTCTACCTTTATATTAGAATACAATTTATTTTTATTCTCTCATGTAAACTTTCTTTTTCAACTCTCTAATGCATAGATATTTACTTAATTACTCCATATTTTTTTAAGAAAAAGTCAAAAGGAAGTATAATGTCTAATTGAGTATCATTTAATTAGAATTTAGTATATTTTCTATCAAATTGAGCTTATTTTTTTTTCACCTGACCGATTGATTGTGAGCTCATACAAATCGATTGAATTAGGTCGAATCGATTGGGAATTGATCGACTGAGTTTGTCACGGGAGAACAAAAATTCTTATTCTTTTTTATAGGTACAAAAGTCTAAAAGAAGATATAATTCCTCTTAAATTTAACGTCATTTAACTAGAATCTAATATATTTTCTATCAAATTTAACTCAATCGATTCGGCCTAATCCAATAGATTGATATGAGCTTCCAATTGATTGTTTAGGCAGAAAAAGAATTATGTTCGATTTGATAAAAAATATACTAGATCATAATTAAATGATGTTGAATCTAAAAATATATATATCTCATTTTGAACTTTTTATATTTTAAAAAATGAAGACAATTAGGTAAATCAGTATTCATCAGAGAGTGAAGCAAATATATATATATGTTTGGTCAAGAGTGGAAATATTTTTTGTTGACCTAAGGATTGATAATAAAATTTAAATTGCAATTGGGAATTTTAAAGCAATTTAAAGATTATTAGGAAACCCTAAACCTTTTGCATATAATTTTTTTTTTCAAATTAAATTAAAATATTTATATTAAATATCATTGCCATCCATGAGAGACTCTGCGGCTCGAGTTAAGTGGCAGAATGGTTTGAGTATTACTTTATGGGAGAAGTAAAGATGGAGAAATATTCATACCACTTGGCTACTACTTTCTTTATAGATGAAAACGTTTGGTTTTAAGAAAATTAAAAATTAAAATTACTGGTGTGTTCATCGGAATTCCCCTTGTTTTGCCTAATTAATTTTATCAATCTCATTAAAATTACTGGTGTGTTCAGTATCGTCATAATACAGAAACAAGCTCCTCTCTGCCAACGCCTCATCAATTTCACTGCCGAAGGAACTAGCATTTGGCCCACGACCTGTCATTGGTGTTGGGGCATCTCCTTTCAAATGCCAATGCCGAGAACCGAGAGGAGAAGTGAATCCATCAGAATTGTCAGAGATGATTATCAAGGAGTACTTGTTCGAGCTAACGGAATCGGATTCTCCAGACATATGTTCCCATAACTCTTCTGCGGTGGAGTCCTTTCTGCTCGCCGTGCTGCTAGTGGAGCTTCCATCGAAGAGTGAAGAATTGTCGCTGGTTGAAACATTCAGGTGAACTAGAAGATTTGACCAGTAGTTTTTCAAGAGTTTCATTGATGCCACATCAATGCCATGTTAAAAATAAAAAATCTCCATATATCTCTCTTTATTATAAAAAAAAAAATTCTCAACAATTCTTTAACGTGTCCCTTACTTTTTCATTATATTATATTATATTATATTATTTAATTAAAAAACTAAATCTTTTACTAATCAATTCTGAAATGATTTGATGAAGTCTAAAATTAAATTATATTAATACTTTTTTCACACTGAAAAAAATTTCAAGGTTTATTATATTAGTAATTTCAACTTCTTACCATTTAAATTCTAAAAATTTAAAAAATAAAATCATAAATATTAAAAACATAAATTAAAAAAAAATAATTTTATAATTATAAATCTTAATCCAAAATTAAAAATTTAAAAACAAATTTATCAAATTCAAAATTTTTTTTTTTTTTAAATTTTAACTAAATAAATTCTCATCTAGAGTAAAATAAAATTTATATGTATTTATATATTATATTATACACACAAAGCATGCGTATACACGATCATCAGTATATAATTAAATACTTCCATTCCATACACCTCTTTCCTATCATTAAAAAACAACTCCCCTATTAAATTTAACTTTAAAAAACCATTTTAATTAAAATAATAATAATAATAATAAATAATACGGTTAATTGGAGAAAACTCCCCAATCCCAAACTGGCCTTTGCATGCATTCCCCACTTAATAAATTCTTTGTATTCACTCCCTGATGGATTGAGTATAAAAGAGTGAAAACTCGGTATACATTGTAAAGATTTGAGTATAAATTGTTTGAGATTGAGTACTAATTTAAGAAATTTGAGTACAAAGTTTCGGTGACCCCTCATGTGAAAATCTTGATGTGGTGAGTATAAAAGAGTGAAAATTCAGTATACATTATAAATATTTGAGTATAAATTGTTTGAGATTGAGTACTAATTTAAGAAATTTGAGTATAAAATTTCGGTGACCCCTCATGTGAAAATCTTGATGTGGTGGATGCAACCTCACATACTCAAATTTCTAAATTTTATACTCAAATGTTTTCAAATAATACTCAATCTAAATTAATTCATACTTAAATTTTGATAATGTATACCGAAAGTTTTACTATATACTGAAATAATATATACTCAAGATTTTTCAAATAATACTCAAATTTCTTAAATTAGTACTCAATCTCAAATAATTTATACTCAAATTATTACGATTTATACTGAATTTTTACTCTTTTATACTGATAAAAAAATAACACACAAAATTGTCTTGTCAATCCCATCAGGGAGTGCATGCAAAGAAATTTTTAGTTGGGGAGTGCATGCAAAGTTCAGTTTGATGTTGAAGAGTTTTCTCAAATTTTCCCATAATAATAATAATAATAATAAAAGAAGCAAGGAGCGACTTCCCCAAATAGGGAGCTACTCACTGCCAAAAACCCCTAATGTTCTAACGATATATAAAAGTGCACCAGCTGCTCACTGCCAAAGACCCCTTGACCTTTCAGGATGTTCTAACGATATATAAAAGTGCACCTCGTATTGAATGATTGATCGACTAATTAACCACCCGGCCTCCTTTTACCATCCCTTTAGATCTTCCTTGTTCATTCAAGCTCATAAAAAGAAGGATACAAATCTTTTAGCAAAACCTTCTCAAGTTGGATAGACCGACTGCAAGAGTATATACGCATCGACTAACAAGACACTGAGTTTACTTATTTGAATAGACGAGAATATTAGAGGCCTTTTATTGAATGAACATGTTTACCGCAAACAACTTAGATCAAATACAACAAAGACATTTATTATGCAATTGTATATCACCACTTTATGAAAGGAAAAATTTATGTATTTTGTAGGTCATAAATCAAATGTTAAGTCAAGAATCTACTCATCAACTATCAAACAAACATGTTCATTACTACAAGGCATATAAATAGGGGTGAACAATCGGTTAATAATCGAACCGACTAAACTATTTGAAACAAAACCAAAGAAATCATTTTTAAATCAACCGAAAATCAAAATAACCGAACTTTTGTTTAAATAAAGACTTAGAAGGGGAGGGGAGGAGAGAGGAGATGAGTATTTTAATTTGAGCATATCACAATTTGATTTAATTAGTTTAATTGAATTTAGATTTTTAAAATCGAGACAGATCCGATTTATCAAAATAATCAATATTTTAAGAGAAAAATGAATTTTCAAATTAATCAAATTAAACTTTTATCTTCAGTCAGTTCTGTTGATTAATTTGATTTAACTAATCTTTTACTTATCCCTATATATAAATAAATTTACTGTATTATCAAATCAAATACCTTACTATCATCAATCTCATACCACATGCGCTTTATCTATCCTTCACATAGCCGAT
Organism: Boesenbergia rotunda; assembly: GCA_024364735.1. NCBI lineage: Eukaryota > Viridiplantae > Streptophyta > Magnoliopsida > Zingiberales > Zingiberaceae > Boesenbergia > Boesenbergia rotunda. The sequence continues at coordinate 386,814 of JAGFNQ010003440.1, forward strand.
AGTTATCGAAAAACATTCAAATGAATAATTATCACATATAAAATCGATAGACAAATGATTTTAGACACTTTAGTGGCTAGCTGACACTCATGTTCTTTGATCTGATCCTCTAGAGTCTTTGTTGAGGACTCCAGGAGCTGGACATTGGCAGATAACTCCTTCGTCTGGGTCTGGAGTTGCTCCCGTTCCTGGGTCAGCTTCTGCAGGTCATCGTGGAGGACCTGGTTCTTCTCCGACAAGGAGAGCTCCCGGAGGCGGCAACTGTGCAGTGCCTCCTCGGAGGCCAGCAGGGAATCGAAGCAATGTTCTACTTTCACCCTTAGGGCCCTGTTGACCTCCAGCCGCAGGAGGCTTGGCTCGCGGGCACGTCCAGACTCTGCTTCGGATTCCACCACTCACTGGAGGAAGTCTTCGGTGACCCCTTGGGAGTACAACAAACGCGCGGCTCATAGCAGCGCAGTTAGAAGTGACCTATAATACGAAAGAATAACAGTTAGAGCGCGAAAATATATACATATATATATCTATAAAAGAGGGGGGGGGGGGTGAAGGATCGTGTAAGGCGTGCAGAGGGGGGGGGGGTGAATGCACTTTTTGTTTCTTTGATCTCTACAGAATTGTTAGCACAGTGGAAATAATATGCAAATGAAATCAAAACAATGCTAACAAAAATATTTTTACTTGGTATCCACTCAGATGGGTGACTAATCCAAGATCCACACCGCGAGCACCACTTTCACTATGAAAATTCTCCTTGAGGTGGAGAAACCTTTACAGTCGATCTTCCTCTTTACAGAATAGAGAAATATGAGAGTGAAAGTATGAAAAGCTCTTTAGACGAGCAGCACTTCGACATGTACGGAACCGTACCGTGCACGTGCAAAAAGGTGCTCCTTTTATAGGTGAACAGGATAGACTCGCAGTCTGTCCAGCCCCGCACCAGTCGACTGCCCCAGGGGCAGTCGACTAGTCTAGCATTAATTGCTAGCTAACGGCTAGTTTATGGGGTATACCAGTCGACTGCCCAAATGTCAGTCGACTGGTCCGAGGCTGCAAACTTTCTGTGGGTTTTGGCAGTCGACGGCCAGTCGACTGCCCAGCCTCACAGCTCAGCTCCAGCCACTCCGGACTTTCTCCTTCGCGTATGCCTTCAGGTCTGCTCCCTTGGCTCGCCCCTTGAAGTCTTCTTCCTCTGGCTATCGTCCCTCGGATGCGCACGCAAGCCTTTCCTTGGCTTGCCTCCATGCCACCCTTCACGTGTGCCCTTGAAGTCCACTTCCCGGCTTGCCCTTGGAGCTCTCCTCCCTTGGCTCTCATCCCTCGGATATGTCCACCAAGTGTGATTCTCCAAGTCCTGCAAACTCAATCACACACATCAAATACTACATAACCTTAAACATATTTACACACACGCATCAAAGCATTATCTTCCAATCATTTAAGGGTCGATTGACTCAACAATCTCTCCTTTTTTGATGTGTGGCAATATGTTTAAGTTAGAGATAAATGACAGCCATAATAACAATAGCAACAGATAGCAATTGAAAAGGTATGAGACATAGTAACCCCCTCCCCCTTAACCTATGTCTTCTCCCCGTTTTTAATTCTAATCATAATCCAGGTTAAGTTCCACTTAACACTCAACAACCTTAAAAATGTAAGACATATCAGAACCTAAGAGGTAACCTCCTCCTTAATCCATGTCTTCTCCCCATTTTTAATCATTCAAGGTTTAAGTGAGAAGGAAAATCTTAAACCATCCATTTCAAGTTAAAATTCCAACTTAAACCACCCATTCTCCCCCTTTGACACCATCAAAATGATTGCCTCAAGTAACCACAACCCATGGCATCAAATAGGAGAATTTTCGATTTCTGAAAATTCTCACAGTAGCTGAAATCAGCCATGCCAGTCGACTGCCTATAGGGCAGTCGACTGATACGCTATCAGTCCGAATTTTTCAGCTTTTCTGTCGAATTCCAAAAATTCCAAAAAATTCAAAAAATTATAAAATTTTGCATACATGTTTGAAATATTATACTCTATCAGGGAAAAATATTAGTTCATATAAAATTTCAAACATACATGACTTTTGATAAAAATCCAAAAATTTTGAAAACCACTACATTTTGTATCAAACTTAGAATCCAATTTTGCAATCTTATGACTTTTAAAAGCATGATAAAGTATATAAGTCATAAAATAGTTTTCAAAGGTTTAAAATGTCCAACTATGATCTTTAGGCAAAGTGTCCATTGATTAAACACTTCCTTCCCCATAGTAGGTCTAGTTATCATATTTTGATACTTCTAATAGTTCAACAATGTGCCACAAGCACAAGTGAACCAAATGTATCACCCTAATGGATCAAGCACCCTTTTTCAAAACTAATAACTCCAAGTTCATCCTATACTTCCACAAAGCACATTTCAAGGCCTCTTCTTAAGGATGTAAACTCCGATTCGGGAAGAGGCTTGGTAAAGATGTCGGCCAGGTTCGACTTTGATTCAACATAGTGTAGTTCTATGTCTCCCCTTGCCACATGGTCTCTAATGAAGTGATTGTTGATGCAGTCTGACCCTGATTGTTGTTTTGGTGTTGACACCGATTTTAGTTTAGAATGATGATTATGATTATGGTTAAGTCATGATCGGGGATTAGGCATGTTATGGAAAATCCTAGCTTGGAGGGCTAGGTGGTGAAAAGTCCTAATTCGGAAGGGTTGGGTGAAAATTCCTAGCTTGGAGGGCTAGGTGAAAAGTCCTAACTTGGAGGGTTAGGTGAAAAGTCTCAACTTGGAGGGTTAGGTGAAAAAGTCCTGACTTGGAGAGTCAGGTCCTAGCTTGGAGGGCTAGGTCTGGAAAAGTCCTAATTCGGAAGGGTTGGATGAAAAGTCCTAGCTTGGAGGGCTAGGTGAAAAGACCTAACTTAGAGGGTTAGGTGCAAATTCCCAACAGAGAGAGTTAGGTGAAAAATCCTTAGCTTGGAGGGCTAAGGTGGATGAAAACCTAGCTTGGAGGGCTAGGTTTAACTCTCTGGATCGGTCTGGTGATCGATCAGGGAAGCTGGCACGCTGCTCCGTCGTGGATCGGTCCGGTGACCAATCCAGCAATGACTGATCGGTATGGTGATCGATCAGGGAGCACACAGTGAGGTTGGGAACCTATTGTGCGGCTCCTGATCGATCCGGTGACCGATCATGGAGCAGGCCGTTGCCTTGCTACTTGGCTCCTGATCGGTCGGGTGACCGATCAGGGAGCAGGCAGCTTCCTCACTGTCTTGTTTCTGATCGGTCCAGTGACCGATTAGGAAGCACACAGTGAGTTGAGTTCCCCTACTGATCTGCTCCAGATCGGTCTGGTGACCGATCAGGATCACTGTCAGACCGTTCTGGAGAACGATCCAGCGTCGCGTGTTCCTCACTATGATCGATCAGGACGGAGCCTGATTGGTCTGGTCATGACCTGATCAGTCTTGTGACTAATCAGGAGGCTTCCTGATTGGTCAGGTGACCGATCAGGAGGGTTGGACTGCGAAGCTCAGAAATCGCCCCGCAAAGGGGTGGATCGGTCTGGTGATCGATCCACAACCTAGGATCGGTTTGGTGATCGGTCCAGGAGAGTCCCAAAGAAATCACGATTTCTGATTGAGCGTTGGGGACCGATCAGGACGGAGCCTGATCGGTCTGAACCTAGGCTGATCGGTCTGGTGACCGATCACTTTAATTCAAAATGCACTGTCAGACGCTCTGATCGCGTCTGAACGTATTCGATTTTCTGCGCTTCATCTCTGATACTTGATTCTCTGTTTGATATACTGCTCTAATGATCTGATTAAGCTGCAGGTGACAGGGAAGGATTCAAACACTCAAGGAGAGTCAATGGTAGCCTTTTCTTGGAGCAGGTTTGCCCGTTTTCCATCTCAGGTTGCAACGGCTGGAGCTGCAGACTGGAGCTGCTGACTGGAGCTTGGCTGAGGGAAGCTCAGGAAGTCCAGGGAGAGCTCAGTGGTAGCTGGCGTTGGCAGGTAAACAGCTGGAGGCTGCTGTGGGATGGTGTCATCTGTGCTCAGTGGAGAAACAAAAAGGGCGTAGAGGAGAAGAGCTGAATAGAGTTCGCTGAATCGATTTCTGGCTTGAGTTCTTGCTGCGCATTTGTGTTCTCCACACTTTGCTTGCGTGTTCAAAAGGTTCATCATCTTGAGCAAGCATATGAAATCAACGAAGCAACCGTCTCTTGCTTGAGCACTTGGAGGAAGGAACAAGTGGCTTTGAGTTCAACAGCGAGAAGATACGGAGAAAGGATTCTTGCGTGAGATCGTCGCTGGGTGAAGCTCGGAGGAAGCTTGCTGTGTTCTTGTCTTTGCTAAGTGCTAAGTAAGATCTTTCTTGTGTTTCATTGTGCTTAAACTATATCCTTGATTGAAACGCTGTGGAGAGGTTACTCCACCGAGAAGGAGGTTGCTTTCTATCCGGTGTTCACCGGGGCTTGATCTGCCGACGATTAAGGGATCGCCCACCTTAAGGGCATGCCAAGGAGTAGGGGCAAGTTATCCCCGAACCTTATAAATCCTCTTGTTAGTGTTCTTGTGCTTGCTTATAGATTAGGATTTTGATCTTCTGCATACTTTGTTTATTGTGCTTCCGCTGTGCGACTAACGCTTGAAGTGCAGAACTCTGATAAAAGTTTAAAGTCAAAGTGTTTGGCTATATTCACCCCCTCTAGCCATCCGAGATCCAACAAGTGGTATCAGAGCTTGGGGCTCTATTTTTGCGGATTAACAACCGAGAGCTATCATCCATGGCTTTGAGAGAAGGTTTCTCCTCCACCCGACCTCCTTTCTTTGATGGCGCTGACTTTCAATATTGGAGATCAAAGATGGAGTACTATCTTAAGATGGACATCAACACTTGGTTCGCTGTGAAGGAGGGTTTCACCCCTCCTAAGGATGATGAAGGCAAAGAACTTGAGTCGTGGCGGTGGACAGCTGAACAAACTCGAAAGAGCGAAGCCGACGCGAAGGTGGTTGTCACTCTACAATGCGGCATGAACAAAGACCAACTCATCAAGGTTGGTCTATTCACAAGTGCAAAAGACTTGTGGAACAAGCTCATCAAACTCCACGAGGGCACCCGAGATTCAATAATCGCCAAGAGGGACTTGTTCCTCAATCAACTACAAAATCTCTCCATGAAGGAGAATGAAACCGTAAGTGAGTTACATAGCCGATTCAAGGAAGTTCTCAATGGGCTTCATTCGATTGATGAAAAGGTCGAGAATCGCGACCTTGTGAGGTATGTGCTAAAAGCATTTCCAAGGAATGCATTGTGGTCATCCATGGTGGATGCCTACAAAGTTTCCAAAGATTTATCAATTGTTAAGTTAGATGACTTGTTTTGTGAAATGGAATTGCATGAAATGACTAACAAAGGCCCCAAGGAGAAGGGGATTGCCTTAGTTGCAGGGGACCGATCCAATAAGAAGAAGAAGGAGAAGGAAGCCTCTTCATCTTCATCTTCATCCTCTTCCGAATCCGAGTCCGATTCTGAGGAAGATGACAGCGGCTCCTCATCCTCCGAGATGGCTAATTTTGTGAGAAGAATGATGAGAAGGGGTCGACGCTTCAAGAGTAAAGGTAACACTAGTGAAATTAAAGTTGATAAGACTAATGTTTCTTGTTTTGAGTGTGGTAGGAAAGGGCACTTCAAGAGTGAATGCCCAAAGCTAAAGAAAAAGGAGGAGAAATCCAAAAAGAAAGAGGAGAAATCAAAGAAAAAGAAGAAGGCCTTGAAGGCCACTTGGGATGAGTCATCCTCGAGCTCATCGGGTGAAGAGGAGGAGAAGAGCACAAGGCATGTGACACTCATGGCTCTTGGAGAAGAGAGCAGTGATGAATCTTCCAACTCCTCAAACGCGGCTTCATTATCCTCGGATGATGAAGAGGTTATGATTGAGGGGGAGCATCTATCAACTTGGTTCGTTGATAGTGGGTGCTCCAAACACATGACCGGGGATAGATCATTATTTACCACACTTCACAAGAAAAGTAGATGTAACGTTTCATTTGGTAACAATGGTAGTCTTAAGGTCATAGGAATAGGAGACATTCAAATATCCGAATGTCTTAGAATTTCAAATGTCCTTCTAGTCAAGGGGATGACATTTAATCTCCTAAGTATCAGCCAATTGTGTGACACGGGTTACACAATTGATTTTCAGCCAAGTCAATGTCTAGTTAGACAACATGACACCTTGGACACGGTACTAGTAGGAACAAGAGTAGACAATATTTATCAAGTTTCATTTAAGAGTGCTACTAATGCTTTTGCTAAGTGTTTCATGTCAAAAGAAGAAGAGTCCACCCTTTGGCACTGGAGGCTAGCACATGTGAACATGAAGAACATCCGAAAGTTGGCCAACAAGGGATTAGTTCGTGGCTTACTGACGGATCCGATTTAGCTAAGTTAAAGTTGTCACGAATTGTGGGACCATCAGAATTTAGATATTTATAAAATGCTGGAAATCCTTTTTGCAATCAAAATATGAAAACGTAGTAAAGGGGCCTCAGGTCGTATTTTTCCTCGGGACTAGTTGATGTTGTGTGATTTGAGCTCGTGTTTATGTGTCGTTTGTGAATTTGGGTTTCGAATAAAATCTGGTTTTCGGTTTCAATTAGTAAGGAAGTCGCAATGCAAAAGGAAGGAATTCAATTCAGCAACTTACTAGGCAATGGATGAACTTAACCAATGAACCACTCAATCAAGGCACTTAAAACAATTTTTGGAAAACAAATTTTATTTCGTATGCAAGACAAATGCTAAGCAAAGGTATAAAAGCAGTGATGACAATTTCCGGCAACAAACGAGCTTAACACAATTAATAGCCTGCGAAATTCAGAAATCGAACTTAAAACAAACTCAGCACAACTTGGCTACAAAATTTGGAAACACATAAATGCAGAGAAATTCAGGGCACCCGAATTCAATCCCAACTGATTTCAAGCATCAAGGCACACTGGATACTGCTTTTGACTTGATACCAAGATAAGAGAGGAACAAGCTTGATACAAAAGTAAGCTACTTGTGTGCCAAAAACTAATTTTAAATACGAAACTCTAAACTAACCATTCCAAAATGAAAACTGATTGATTCAACTTGGGAAACAAGGCTGATAGTAAAATTGCTATTCATGAACCGAATGAGAACTTTAGAGCTGAAATTAGGAATTCCCAAGCAGCTCAATGCAGAAATTGAATGTGCAGGGACTGAAACTTGCAGAATTCGAATGTAAAAATTCAGATCATGAAGCTGAGATGGGGCTACGGTTCAGAAGCAAACCAACTGCAAATTAAACTAGATTCGAGCTCAACAATTCACTAATGCAATTTTCAGAAACTTGAATTTGATACGTAGGACAGAACTGACTTCAGAACTGATGGTGTGCAGAAATGGATTTCATACACATTACAAGCTGAGATAATAATTCAGAAATAAAACCGAATAGGAAACAAACTCAGATCTCATGCAGTAACATACTAAATGCTATCTTCAATCGAAGGGAATGAACTAAACACAAATCTAACTGGGAATAAACTGAAATTTTCGAAACGGAACAGAAAATTACAGAACAGCTATTCAGAAAACTTGAACGCAGCTTAAAACTAGATTGAGAAATGAATTGCGGCTAAATAAACTGATCTAAACACACTTGTTCATTACACAAACAAGCTAGCTAATAAAAACACTAAATTAAAACTCTAATTGAAGCAAGAACAATTCAGAAACTTGAAACTAAGTGGCTGATACGAAAAATGCAGTAATGAAGTGGCAGAATTCAAAATTACAACTAGAAACAATGAAATTAACTACGGAAAACTAATCCTCAATCCTCCCTGAGCTCAAGAATCCTCAATCCTCCCTGAGCTCAAGATCTTCTTGGTCGTCAAGCAAGAGTTGGCTTCGAACCCCTAGGCTCAACAAATCAGTGGAAAATAATTTCTGAAGTCGACTCTGCTCAAATCTGCGCTTAACTGGAATTTACCATCCGATCCACTCTATCTCAACTGATGGAGCTGCGATGATGATTTGAGAATCGTCTGAGCTCACCTGAGAACCCCTACAAGTGGCTCAGACGCTTGGAAATGGATCGTGGATGAGAAGCAAGTGATCGGACTGAAGAATTGCCGAAACCCTCAAACAGTCCTTGTTCCAACGCAAATTGAGCTGAATTTTCCAAGGAAACTATCCCCAAGGATTCAAATCTTGATCTAGGATGAAAGTTGAGGGGTCGCGCCCCTTTGGATTGAAGGAAAAAACTGAAGAAATGGAGAAGAAACGAAGAAGACGAAGCTGCGGCGGAGACGCGACGAAGGCTGAAGGCTGCGGTAAGTTTGATTAAATACTTATCAGTGGACGGTCCAGATTGATTTGGATGAATCCAACGGTTGATCTTGCTCTGATCTGACCCAAACTTTCCAGACGTTGATCAAGGGTCAGGATCTACCTCATGGTAGCTCGGATCCTCCAGATTTGCAACGGATGGTCCAGATCAACCTAATCTTTGAATGGACGATCTAGAGCCCTCCGAGCTTGATCCAACGGTCTAATGAGCTCTGATTGGGATGAAACCTTCAGATCTTGATCAAAGTGCTTGATCAACCCTAACCCTAGCTCGGATTGCTTCAGATGGCCCCGGATGGCTCAGATCTAGCCGCTTTTGAATCGGACGGCCCAAATTTAATCTTATTCTTGATAACTCGATCCGGGTCACTTCCGACTCAAGTTTGACCCAATATGCCCTAGGTCCATGAACCTTTCATGCCTACAAAAATAGATCAAGAATTTAGTGGCCAAACAATCCAAATATGTGTAAATTTGTAATTAAATCCAAAATAAGAGAAAGTTCTAAAACCTAGGGCAATTTCACAATTAAGCAATAAAAATATAGGTCAAACATGGATTTCAACAATTAAAATAATCAGCAAAATGGTATCTATCACTTACCAAGCATCAAGTATGAAAAAGACAAACTTTGCGATGCATGTCAAATGGGTAAGCAAACAAAATCTGCACATAAAGGTAAAAGCGATGTAAGTACATCTACCGCTTTAGATTTACTTCACATGGATCTATTTGATTATAGTACTATCATATCATTGAATGGAAGTAGATATTGCTTTGTTATCATTGATGATTTTACTAGATATACATGGACTTATTTTCTAAAATATAAGGACCAAACCTTAGATGTTTTCATTTCCTTTTGTAGAAGAGTTAAAAATGAAAAATCATCAATAATTAAGACAATTAGAAGTGATCATGGAGGTGAATTTCAAAATCAACGATTGTTAGATTTTTGTCAAGATAGAGGTTATAGACATGAGTTCTCCACTCCTAGAATACCACAACAAAATGGTGTTGTAGAGAGGAAGAATCGTGTTCTACAAGAGGCTGCACGAAGCATGCTTAATGAGTACTCACTACCGAGTTACTTATGGGCTGAAGCTGTAAATACAGCTTGCTATGTGCAAAACCGAGTCCTCATTCATAGGTTCTTAGGAAAGACTCCCCATGAACTTTGGTTTGGAAAACCACTTACGGTTAAACACCTTAGAGTGTTTGGTTGTAAGGTATTCATTCTAAACACCAAGGATCACCTTCGAAAGTTCACGGCAAAGGCTGATGAAGGGATACTAGTCGGGTATTCCCTAGTTAGCAAAGCCTCGAGTCTACAACAAAAAATCTAAATTAGTTGAAGAGTCTTCTGATGTTGTCTTTGAAAAAATTTCGAAAGTCAATGGTCAATCAGAAGATGAAGTCCAATTCGAACTTAGGAGACTAAGTTTGAATGAGAGTCCAAATGTTGTTGATGGTGATGAATCCGATGACGGTGAGCCTAGACAACCCATAGATCAGCCGGATACTGAGGCTGAACCTGTGTCTAGTGAACTCATTCAAGAAGCACCACCAACACCTAGGCAAACTTGATTAGCCTCTAGTCATCCCTAAGATCAAATTGTTGGAGACATCCGCCATAGGGTTAGAACTAGATCATTCTTTAGGAATGAGGCTAATGAAGTTGCCTTAATTTCCGAAATTGAACCTAGAAAAATTGGTGAAGCATTAAATGATCCCGATTGGATCATTGCAATGCAAGATGAACTAGGTCAATTCGAAAGGAGTCAAGTTTGAGACTTAGATCCTAGACCTAAGAAGATCACCATCATTGGAACCAAATGGGTCTTCAAAAATAAATTGAACCATAAGGGAGAAATCATTAGAAACAAGGCACGCTTAATAGCCAAGGGCTATAGTCAAATTGAAGGCTTTGATTGTAACGCCCCAAAATTTCCATTTTTAGTTCTTAAAGTCCTTAGAATTATTTAAAAATGGTTTAGAAATATTCTAGATATTTTTAGGAATTTTTAGAATATTTTTATGGAATTTTCCGAGTCCGTTTAGTATTTTAAAGAAAAAGAAAGAAAAAGAAAAAAGGAAAAATTTTAAAAGGGCAGCAGGGAGTTCGAACCCGCGACCTGCACGAAACCAGGCAAGCGCGCGACCAGCCAGGCTAGGGTATCAAGCACAGTAAAGGGTGGAGAGACTTATATTTAAGGGGTAGTTAGGTCGATCCGCCCCATAGGTATAAATAGATAATTAAAGAGAGAAGTTTTATTTCTCTCCTCTCCAAACCCTCACGCCGACCCCCTCTCCTCTCTTGGGCGACGCCGACCAACACCAAGCCCTCGAGGGCCGGCCAAAGCTCTCCTCCGAGAGATATTCCTATATTCGGGATCCCCGCGACGAGAGGAACGCGTAGGCGTGAAGAATTCTCCGAGATCTCAAGTTTCTCTCGAACCTCCGACGCCGTTCTTGGTTGTAAGTCCAAGATATCAATGTAAGTACTGCTCACCTGCAGTAAGAGGCGGTTTTTCCGCGAGAATTTCCCTTAAAAGTTTTTAAAAGAGATATTTCCTTTTTGTTTGAGTTTTTGCATGTGATCTTAGTTCATTATATGCTTATATATGTTGATTAATACCCTATGTGAGTTTAGGGTCCAAGAAAAGCTATGAGAAAAGAAAAGAAAAGATAAAGATAAGAAAAGAAAAGGCCAAGGCCTTAAGAAATCCTCAAAAGTCAAGACTTAGGGATTTTAGCACGCAAGGTGCTCGAGAAAATGCCAAGGCATTTACAGATAAGAAAGAAAAGAAAGAAAAGCTATTTTATTTTCTAAGGCCAGTACCCGGCGTCCAAGGGCGTCGTTAAAGAAATCCAGGTGTCCAATTCCAAGGTCTTGGCCCTGGTAGACCAAGGTCTGCTCTATTAGGATTGGTGGCTCGCTACCCCAACCTTTTAGGGAACGCGCATATGAGATGGTACTTACGTCTTCAGTGGATCCAAGTGATTATTATTTTCAAGTATATGCTTTAGCAAAGTTTTTCTAAAGTTTAAAAAAAAAATTTTCAAAAGTTAAAGAATAGCTAAAGTTTCAAGTTGAGCCAAGAAAAGTAAATTGAGATTTATTATTGCTTGAGTATGCATGTTTTGAGTTATACATGTTCTTAGTATTTTCTTTCAAGCATATTAGTATCTCATATGATTTTCATATTGTTCTAGAAGCATGTTTGCACATTTCGAGATTTTGTGAGCTAGATAGTACTTACTAAGCTTTTTGCTTACTAGATGCATTTCCTCTTATTGCAGATAAAGGTAAAGGCAAGCAATTCTGAAGGAAGACGACGAGGCGGTGCTGAGTAAAGTGTGTGTGGTGGCTGATTATGGAGAGATCTTTGGCACAAGACAATTTAGTTATTTAATTCACAATGTTATAGTTCATTTGAATTTCAAGTTCTTGTTTTATGGAGTTTAGCGAACGTTTAAGTTTTGGATAGTTTACATACTCAATTTCTTAGAGTAAAGATTCCATGTCATTTCTTTTAGCTTGCATATCCTTATGATTGCATTGGATGAGTAGAATTGTGAGTAGTTGGAGACATTGATACTTTGTTAGAGAAATAGATGCATGTGCTAAGATAGTATCAATTTCTTCTTTGAATTAAGTTTCATTGCTTAAATATGTTTAGAAAAGTTGCATTCACATTTCATGATGCTTTAGCAAGGTCATAGGACATGTATTTGGTGTTATGAATGTATAGAAGTCAAGATTGGTACAAACTTTAGTGTTAAAGTTCATATAACTTGTATAGTTTATTTTCTTCCGCAAAAGTCCAAATTTCAAGTTTATGGATTCGTTTTGATTGGCTAAACTCATTTGAAAACTGTCATAGAGTATAGTAATGGTATCATAGTTTTATATGGCTCGAAACTACATGATTGGTGGACCTTTGAAGCAAGTGCCGAAACCTGAAATTTTGATTTCAGGCCCTACCAGTCGACTGGTACAGTACCAGTTGACTGATACCTGCAGTTCGAGTTGGGCGAGGCAAGCTTCTACAAGTATCATTTGTCGGTTTTTGAGATAGAACGTGTGATATGTTAATATGCATGATTGCTTAAGTTAGAATATAATTGTTAGACGAATAAAAAAAAAAAGATTTCCGCATTTCTTTAGTCATGTATCAAAAGTCGAGAAGTAGAGAGAAGTAACGATCCGTCTGATGCAGAGAAGGCGGGTCGCTACAGGTGGTATCAGAGCAGTTCCCATTCTCCAGCATCACACACACATCAGCATCAACCTTGCCGTCTTCAAGTAAGAAAGCTTTAAGTTTCAGTTTTTTTTTAATTGCTCCTTTATTTAATTGCAGTACAGAGAAATGCTTAAGTACTACTCACATGTGCATAGAACAAGGAAGCATGTTTAATCCCTTAGTATCACGGAATCATGTTTAATCCCTAGAATGGATATCAGATTTCTAAGTAAGAAGACAAGTTTATACCTAGAGATGTAGTAGTGATTTCTTATTCCTTTATGCATTATTAGATGGCAAGAAGAGGCCGAGCTCCTAATGCTAATAACAGAACTCCAGTTCAAGATAACAGTGAGCCTGGCACAGAACAGCCAAACCTGATGGCAAGTCATTGGCTCAAATGCAAGCTCAGATTACAGAACAACAGAAGACCATCGCCACACTGATGGCGAATCAGCACCCAGTGCCCCCTACACCACCCACAGCAGGAGTGGGAACTCCAGTAGTGGCTGAAGTTCCACCAGTCACACAGGAGACCCCTGCCGTGAACCGAAGACAAGAAGCATACCTCGTCCAGTGGCAGAGGCTGAAACCCGAAAGCTTCTCAGGCACGACTGAGCCCTGGGATGCCCAGGCTTGGTTCAAGACTTTAGAGAGCACAATGGAGCTTCTTGATTGGCCAGAGGTTGAGAAGGTCAAATGTGCCTCCTTCTGCCTAACTGGAGATGCACGTATGTGGTGGGAGCGAGTCAAGAGTAAGAAGATAGTCAACCAGATGAGCTGGGCAGATTTTGAGCACGAGTTCTATGAGGAATTTTTCCACATGAAGGTTACCAACAAGCACTTCGAGGACTTCATAGAGTTCAGACAGGGTAGCCTACCAGTGGGAGAAGCAGTCGCAAAGTTCAACAGACTAGCTCGCCTCTGCCCAGAGCTAGTCAGCACAGAGAAGGAGCGAGTCAGACTTATGCTCCGCATGCTGAACCCTGAGATAGCACTCAACGTGAACAGCGGGATGCACCGACCCCAGACCAGCGAAGAGTTGGTCAGTAGTGCTTTAATCTCAGAGCACTACCTGAATAGCATCAAGGCACAGCAAGCACAGCAGAAGCCAGTCCTGATTGAGAACAAGACAATAGGAGGCCAGAAGCCTCAGCCAAATAGCCAGAACTGGAAGAACAAGAACCCCAAAAGGAAGCAGTGGCCTGGCAGCCAAAAAGGGAAACCAGAGAATAAGCAAGCTAGGTATCCACCTTGTCCTAAGTGTGGGAGGAACCATCCAGGAGCATGCCTTTTGGGTGTAACTGGATGCTATTCATGTGGACAAGAGGGACACAGATCCAAAGAATGCCCAAACAAGTTTAAAGTACTTCCTCAGCAGTCCGTACAGTATGGAGGCCAGCCCCAGTTACATTACATGGCCTACTATGCTGGAGGGACCTCAGATCAGTCAGGGAGGATTGGAAGCAGCACCAGTTCCAACCAATGCTAGAGTCTTTTCCCTCACGAAGGAAGAAGCTGCCAGCGCTCCACGGTCGTAACAGGTCAAATAGTTATTTTTCAGCATTTAGCTACTACACTGTTTGACACTGGGGCGACCCATTCTTTCG
>JAGFNQ010003441.1:0-124671 GCA_024364735.1 Boesenbergia rotunda
AATTGTTACTAAAAGTTAAATGATAACCTTTTCATTCAAACATGAAATAGATACAATGTTCTTTATTAACGAAGGAACAAAATAACAATTATCCAATTCTAAGACACGTCCAGTGGGGAGCTTTAGCAAATATGTTCCGATGGCAACAGCAGCAATCTTTGCTCCATTTCCAACTCGCAAATTCGCTTCTCCTTTGACGAGTCTTCTTCTATTCCTTAGCCCCTGTATGTCATTACATATATGTGAGCTACACCCAGTATCAAGTACCCAGGTATTTGAGGAAATAGAGTGACATTCAATAACGAAGATACCTGAAGAGGATGGGGCATCGGATGCCTTATTCTTCAAGGACTCAAGATAAACCTTGCAGTTTCTTCGCCAGTGACCCTCCTTGCCACAATGATGGCAAGTTCCTTTTGGTTTCTTTTCAGTCTTTTTGGCCTTTTTCTTCTTCCCTTTATTCTGTTCTTTGGCCTTCCTCTTAGAACCTTTCTTCGAGGAACCAACTAACAGTACCGCTTTTGATCCGGCTTTACAGAAGGCTCCACAGTCTTCAGCAGGTTGAGCAACTCAGGAATGGTGTCTCTAGTTTGTTCATCCGATAGTTCATCACAAATTGTGAATAACTTTTGGGCAAACAATCAGAATTAAGTCAATACTTAGTTCATGATCCATTGCAAAACCGAGTGTGCTCAGTCGCTCAATGTACCCCAACATCTTTAACACAAACTGCGAGGCAGAAGTGCCTTCCTGCATCTTAGTGGTGAAGAGGAGTCTGGAGACTTCGAACCTTTCGGATCTCGCCTGCTCTTCAAACAACTCATGAAGATGGAAGATGATGGTATAAGCATCCATATGCTCATGCTGCTTTTGCAGCTCAGGTACCATAGAGGCTAGCATGATGCAACTCGCAAGTTCAGAATCGGTCACATGTTTCTGATAGGCCACTAGCTGGTCTGGAGTTGCACCTTCTGGAGGATGGTTGGGAAGTTGATCTTCAAGGACATAGGCAAGCTTCTCTGCCTTGAGGACTATCCTCAGGTTTCGAAGCCAGTCCATGAAGTTTGGCCCAGTCAGTTTATTGGTGTCCAAAATGGAACGCAAGTTTAGAGAAGACATGATCGAGTGATTAACCTAGAAATACAAATTGAGTTTGTGAGAAGAATGATTAAAGAATGTATCAATATACATTAATTAAAAATCCTATTTATTTTTCAAATTGAATAACCCTTTTTATCAATTCGGGAGATCGTAGGAACATCTCCAAATAGGTTGATATCCAATCATAGATAAGAACCACCATGGCTGTGGCCATCAAGTTATTCTTAGCTATGAAGGTAGGTAATTATACCGATTACATATCACATATATGTAACTATCACTTTATGCTATCAACTAATTGAATATTTGCATAAATCATTGGGTTGTTAACTCATTAACAAGTATGCAACATTATACATAGCACCCAACTGCATCGACCTTGGCTGTGGCACAACAAATCAATGCTCCAAGCTTAAGGCTGACCCATTAATCAAGAAATAGTTTTAATATGGTTGCAGCTCATTCAACCGTTTAGTCAGGCTTGGATGTGTCCAACAACCAAAATTAAGGATTGACCTCTGACTCCAACTATATTATTCATAAACTAATTCCATAGTTTGAACATGTTGAGGTTCAAGCCGGGCATGGATGTGTCCATCAACCCAAACAAGAAACAAAACTCCGATTCTAACCATATTAATGGAAGGTGTTGGCCTTAATATTTTGTAAGGGGTTTTGGGTCTCATCCTTTCTTTTCTAAGCACATTCATGACATATAATTATGTCATGACTAACGATTTCCTTAATAAAGTATGTATGTGACTTAATTTATCAAGTCTCATGAATTGAATTAGGAACCGGATTTCCTAATTCTAATTTCATACTTTATTAAAGGAATTGTTTTGGGAAACAATTTCCTAAATTGTCATAATCAATTTCGGAATTAATATGTTTAAGACTTTGATTTCCCTAAATCAAATCTTATTAAATTAAGAGACAATTCCCTTAATTCAACGACATATTATTTCATGAAAAATCTCTTTTAAGAAAACTCTATAGGAAACCATTTCCTAATTAATTTTGGAGACAACAATATGTAAGAGCATCACCTCTTAAATCATATGTTATTCATGGATTTAATTAATTACAACAAATCATTTTCTAAGGGTGGCTCCCCGAGGCTCAGATACCCAAAGAAAAGTAATTTGTCGTAAATCCAATTTGGTCCGCTTCGGAAGCGCAACCAAATTAAACATGACAATTTCATTTAAAATTGGGAAATTAAATTACAACAACTAACTTTAAATTGGACGGCTCCCCGAGGCTCAATCCAAAATAAAGAATTTTGTTGTCAATTTAAAAACCAATTCAAATTTAATTGTCCATAAATTTGTCTAGACTTTCTTAAAAGAAAGTGCCCAAAATTGCGAGATTTCATAATAGGTTTTCAGAATAATTGTAAGTTTCTGATACAAAGAAAACTTACATATTTCCAAAGTTGGAAAATTTCTAAAATAGAAAATTTCCAAAATTAGAAAGTTTCCAAAGATGGGAAGTTTTCACAATTATTATAAAATTTTTAAAAACTAGGATATTTCAAAAGTTTGCGAAATTTTCTGAGGATTTCCAAACTTAGAAATTCCTAAATCTAAAATTTATTATAATTGGAAAGTTTCCATAATTGAAAATTTTTTTCCAAAATTGAGATTATGACAAAGTTTTTCGCAAACAATTATATGATTATATCGAACACTAACCGGCTCTGATACCACTATTGGGACCAGATGCATATTGACAAGGATACGGGTTCATAAAATTTTAAATTTTTACGTGCAGCGGAAGAATTAGTATAAAATAATTTCTCAAATTATTCTAACCACGTATCTAGCATGCAACCTTATGGTGTGTGGACATGATCATAAAATGAAACTTTGCGGAAAAGTAAACTAATTTACTTTAATACCTCGCGTAACTCGAAGTAAGGGACGAGATCCAACCGTAGCGTCCCTTGGAAGCTCCGCCTCTATTCGCATCCACGCCGAGTTCTCTTCGGGATGACTTCGCAAAGCCACGAGTTTTGTGCCGACGAGAACTACTAGATTCTCTAAAGGCACAACTAGAAGATCAAGAGAGAAGAAAGGAAATTAACCACCAAGAGACGGAATCTAAATTCCGAGAAGGAAGGAGATGTGAGCCGCTTCTTCTTCTCCGAGGTCGTCTTGGTGGATGAAGCTCACGCCCACCTTGGGAGTTGCGCCGCCCCTAGGGGAGGAGAGAGAGCCGGCCCTAGAGAGAGAGGGGCGTCGGCCCTAGAGAGAGAGAGAGGCATGTAGAGAGAGAAAGAGAGAACAACTAATCTCTTGATTAATTGATTAGGAATTCAAGGCTTGCCTTTGGTTCCTTATATAGTTGCTTCTCCCTTGCCAAGTCTCTCTCTTAACGGAATTAACGGAATTAATTTTCATAAGAAATTTATCTTATAATCTTTCTTATGAATAATTCCGTTATGCCTAGTTTTATTATAACTAACTTTATAATAAAACAAATACTTCTCTCCTTTAATTATGGAATAAATTTTATAAGAAATTTATAAACTTTCTTATTATGAAAAAATCAATTCATAATTGATTTTATAAAATTAAAATAAACCATTCCATTGATCATTTTAATTTCCATAAAAAGAATAAATTTCTATAAATTTATTTATATAAATTTCTTTATACAAATTTATTTATCCATAATCTATAAAACAAATCGCGCTAGATTTATTTTATTAATTAAACCAAATAAATTGGTTTCTTCCCCTTGTTGTGGTCGGCCAAACTAAAGAGGGTTAACACCCTCTTTGGCCGGCTAAACCGAGCCGAACCGATCGCGAATTAAACTCATTTAATTCACCCAATAAGCCTTCAAAAGACTTAGCCATTTTAAGTTTCCGTTGCGCCTCTGATTAACTCAGATTCGACTTATTTCTCTTGATTGAAAAATCTAATTTTCAACTCGTTTTAAATCCCTCGGATTACTCGTAGTGCGTGTGACTAAATAGGCTTTCGATTTATGATGGCCGTCTATAATTAACCAATTATAGAACGGTCATGAGTGGCACCTAGTAGTACATCATGACCCCCAATTAATCGAAAGATCAACGGTTTGACCTCAGAAGTAATTCTGAAACCCTTCAGCAGCTCTAATGAATCGTGCCCCATTCCCTTCACCATCTTATACCCACTTGGTTCAGGACACGGTCTATTTGTGTCAGTCCCCACTAGGCTGACTACGTCACACCTAGCCCAAGTAATGTCTTTCTCGTCCTTTGGATTTCTAATTACTCTCATGTATTTAAGAGACTCGCACTCTAAACATGATATGCTCTGGCCAGAGGCTTTGAGTAACAATCCGACGACAGGCCTGGGTATACATCTCCTCGCAAGGAGTGGTGAATCCTTTGTAGGCTATTCAAACATCTTCGGGCACTTCAGCTTATACCCAATCATCCTGGGTCCACACCTCCTTGGAGATGCTTGCTTAAGATGTTAAAGTATAAGTCTCCATGACCAAGATGACTTGAATACCGCAAGTCAAAGGAACATTGCACTTAAGCTGCAGTAATAACTTCAGTGACATATCTTTATAGATTACCATATGAAGTTTTACAGCTAGTCACTCCAATGAACTAGTTCCCTTAACTAGCATCCATGTTTATCTCCGGACATCCCAATGTCACCAGCCAGTGAGAATCAGCTGATTAGAGAATAACCCATGCTAGTCTCAACAGAATTGATAGTGTCCGTATTTATCAATTCATCGACTAGGGATATTTTCAATACTTCACAATTACACATTTAGAGATAATCACTAGTTGTGATCCCATCACAAATTCTCTTATGCTGTGAATTGTATTGTGGACATTCAGTAGATGAGTTTAAGATCCCAATCAAATACACAAAATGTATACTCAAATAGTGAATTATCATTTATTAAAATAAATATTTACAATCATAAGGCGATTGTCTTAGGACACTTCTCTCATATCACTAACAGTCGCCCCGGTGGCGTGACGGATCTTCGCGGTTGAAGGTGTGAGATGGAGACTATGGGGATCTCCTCTCACATAGGAACACCTCGTTGTGAGGTGGCGTGCTCGATTTGGTGGTGTTCGAGCGCCTCTTTGACGGCGTTGACCACCAAGCGATCCAGTTCCTCTTTTGTCAGGACAAAGGGTTATTCCGTCGGCTCTGTCATCGGTGCTTCTTCTGGTGCTTTACTAATTTCCCACAGATGATGCCAAACTTGTTCCGGAAGGAATCAATGTCGACGGCCAGTCACTAGGGTTCAGCTCATGCGGATGCTGACGCTAGAGGAGGAACTCCACACCCTGCGAGATTAACACGAGTGTTAGGGGAACACGCCGGAGGTTGTTCGGCAGAGCCCACTCCGACACTCAAGTCAGTGCCTCGATGAAGAAGATGAAAAGAAGACAAGACAGTATATGAGTAGTAGAGAATGCGTAACCCCTTTACCAAAGGGGTTGGAGTACCTTTTATACCTGCGGCGGTTGCCTTCATGCGTCCCCATGATCTATGACACGTCCTCTCGTTCGTCGGTTACCGGATAATCTTTGAAATGGTCCACGTCGTCATTAAGTTCGACCTGTTGCGACATTTAGGGGTCATGATGACTCCACGATAGTGGGGATGGTTATCCGCAGATCTGAGAAAATGGGGGTTGTTACTTGAGGCCGAATGCTTCTTGGGCACCGTTCTCCCGAGGTGATCTCGGGGTCTTCTGGCCCGGGGGTCCCGGGCACTCTGCTTCCCCTAGATGGTCTCGGGGTCCGGCTTCCCGAGGTGATTCTGGGAGGGATTTTCTGATCTGATCTCCGGGGCGTGTTTACCGTGGAGGTCCCGCGGGATCCCCTTCTCGAGAAGGTCCCGGGAGCTCCGAAAAGAGAGTCGCTCAGACTCGCTACATCTTACCATTCAGCTTCTTCAGTCCACGTATCCGCCACTAGATATTCGACCCCATCAATAATCACAACTCATAAGTTTCGAATCAAAATGAAAGAATAAGTTCGGATTTTTCTCACATCACAAAATAAGCTTGGAATTTGGCTGCTTAAAGGCGGAAATCAATGCAAAACTTCGTAAAATACACGGTCCTAGGTTGCACAATGGTCAGCAACAACAAACTTGCATAATCATATCGTCGGCAACAATGAACGAGACAGCGTGTATGATGGAGACACGCAATGAGGGCGACGGGTTGAGCTTGAAGTTGAGGATTTCTGTGCAATTTGGTACCAAAATGTAGCTCAAGCCCAGTTTTATCCCAGTTCGGATCCTCTGTACCGAACCCTCTCTGTGCCTCTGTACCGAACAGAAAACGACAAAAAAAACGCGCGTGCGTTCCGCGTGACTTCGCCCACTCGATCAAAAATGTACAGCAAGACTCCACAGACAGACGCGTGACTCCAATTTCTGCCCTCGACATTTCCTAATTCCTCGCGTGCCCTAATCCCTCGCCCGACCGCATCCCTGCTTGCCGGCGAGGTCTCCTGCTCTCCTGCTCTCCGCGCGCGCGCTCCTTCATCTTTATCTTCATCTTCACAGAACAATGCTGTTACATGTTTAAGTGTGGACTTTCCTAATGCAAGTGATGGCTGTAAATATTGGCTTCAGACCTATTTTTGTTCAGTCTGATTCCAAACTTGTTTCAGTAGATGATGGTTCATCATCTGTAAACATGATGTCGTTTCCATGTTGTATTGACTTTCCTTAGGTTTGCGTTAAAGCATGCATTGTAATTTGAAGATACATGTAAAATCCTATATTATGATTTGTTGGTTGATCTTCAGGTCATCTGGTATATTGTGAGAGTGATTGAGTTCTTCTTCCCTAACATGCATAGATTTATGGGACAAAGATTCGAGTTTTTTTTGGATAAGAGAAATCTTAATTGAACATAAACTAAGAAAGAACAGTTGAAGAATTACAAGTTGGCAATCCAAAATGCCAAAGTAGCAGAAACATGGTCGTAGTCGCGAAGAAAACTGAGCGCTGGAACAGGAAAAAGAAGAGCTTTTTGGTGTAGCATCAGCCACAGAGGACGAATCGGAAGGCAGGGAAGAGGATTCCGGCGACTGAAAGGAGGCAAATGGTAACGAGGTTGCGCGAGCACCAAGCGAGCGGCCGCCACTTGACCTCGACGCTCGAGCTCTTCATCCGCTTCGAGCTCTTTTGTGGCTCCTTGGAGAGGTCGAAGTCCGCACCCTTCATCCGCAGCTCCTGCACGCACCGCGCGAGCGCCCGCCCGTCCTCGCGCTCCCTCTGCAGCCGCCTCGATATCCGCCAGTAGGCGCGCATGGCGGCCTGCACCGCGCCGGCCACCGCCAGAGAAGATGTCAGGGAGAGGCTGGAGGGAAGCCACCAGCCGCTGTAGGTGGTGCCGGCGACGGAGGCGTTGAAGAGGAGCGCGAAGGAGAGGCCGTGGAAGGCGAGGAAGAGGCAGGAGAGGCGGAAGGTGGCGCGCTTGGCGGCGTCCATGCGGGCCTCGAGGCCCGCGACGCGGCGGCCGTGGAGGTCCTCCTCGCGTTGCCAGAGCTTGAGGAGGAGGAGATGGCCAGGGCTCTCTGCGATCTGGCTCAAAGAATGATACTTCATCTTCCACACTTCGCCGGGGCGCGTGCGCGCGGAGAGCAGGAGATCTCGTCGGCGAGCAAGGACGCGGTCGGGCGAGGGATTAGGGCACGCAAGGGATTAGGAAATGTCGAGGACAGAAATTGGAGTCACGCGTCTATCTGTGGAGTCTTTCTGCACATTTTTGATCGAGTGGGCGAAGTCACGCCGAACGCACGCGCATTTTTTTTTGTCGTTTTCTGTTCGGTACAGAGGCACAGAGGGGGTTCGGTACAGAGGATCCGAACTGATTTTATCCAGAATCATGGTTAATTTTCAATTTCTGATGACTATTTGAAGCGGGGGTGTGGATTTGAAAGATTTTGGAAATTTTTTTAATTTAGGAGGAAAATAAAAGGTTGCGAGAAAAGGGAAATTCTAATTTGTTTTGTTTGCCTTTATTAAAAAATATTTTAAAAATTACTAAAAAGCGATGGCCTCACCTTGACCACCCGAAGTCCTGGATTTGAGTAAGCTAGTAGACTAATGAACCAAGCTAGTTAGTTGGGTTTGATGAGCTAAGTTGTTAAGGAAAAAAATATTTTCTATACAATAAGCGGAGTCCAATAGAAATTTTTTTATGGATTATATATGATTTTATATCACATTAAATATTGAAATATTAAAAGAAAATTATGTCAAATAAGCAAATTCTTTTTAAAAAACATGGAGTCAACAACAGCAAAGTCAAGGATTCCTTAATTAAATGAGATCCGCTATGTGTGCAATCTGAGGTCCTCGGAGAATATCAAGTGCGCATCAACTCACCTAGACATAATTCATCGACAAGGATGCTGATGGGTCTTCACCTGTGAATATCTTGGAGCTGAAGAGATGTCCGTAGATGCATTTATATTATTAATGTATATATGAAAATAAATTATGATTATAATCAATCATAATTAATTAAGGATTTTTCCTTATTTAATATTAATATATATGTAAAAATTGATTATAATTGTAGTTCATCATAATTAATTAAGGATATCTTTCTTAATTAGCATTTGTTGATGTGTATAAATGAAAAGTTCATATGTAATAAAATTGATAGAAAATTATATTCCTCTTATTCTCTTTAAGTTTTTTCATGTAATTAATCATAATCTATTTTCATATATACACTAATAACCCCTCAAACTCAAGTGGAAAATAATTGGACAAGTTGAGGTTGTAGACAAGATCTTGAAATCATTGAGGTGGACGAGATTTGGTGAAAATGCCTAGATTTGTGCTTGTGATGATATGAGAATCTAGAGTACCATGAGTAACAATTAATCTCGATCTATTTTGTCTGGTCATGGAAGACATCATGCATGATGCTATTATTATCACAAAAGAGCAGGATAATCGAACATGAAACACAAAGAAACATCTAGATCTTGAAGTAACCATGTAAAGGCTCCATATTCCGCTTTAGTACTAAAGAGGGGCAAAACAATTTATTTCTTATTACACCATATTAAAATGAGAGACGTACCAAGAAAGAAACAATATCCGTGTTGAATCAACGATCAATTGGGTTACTAACTCAATCAGCATCATAATATGCTCGCAACTCCAAAGGAGATGAGTGAGAAAAGTGTAGCCCATTAAATAAAGTTCCTCGAATATATTGTAATATGCAATGACATGCATTGTTCTTACGCAAAATAGATCAAGGAGTACTCTACTTTTACTATATGTGGATGGCATGTCACTGGCAATGACACAGATAACATCAATGATCTCAAATCCTTTCTTCATTAGTAATTTGAAATGAAGGATCTTAGAAACTTAAGTTATTTTTTGAACATTGAAGTATCCTCTAATACATCAAGTTATTGCTTATCACAAGCAAAGTACGCCATGGATCTTATATCTCGATCTGACATCACTGATTAAAAAACCACTAGTACGCTATTTGATTCCAAGTTATGATCAGCAACTCATTGGAAGTCTTATATATATCATTATCTCTCGACTAGATATTGCCTATGTTGTTCATATTGTGAGTCAGTTAATGTTAGACCCTCGTACTACTCATTTTTCAATATTTCTTCGCATATTACGATACATTCGAGGAACTTTATTTAATAGGCTACACTTTTCTCACTTATCTCCTTAGGAGTTGCAAGCATATTCTGATACGAATTGGGTTGGCGGCCCAATTGATTGCCGATCTACTATTGGATATTTTTTCTTTCTTAGTACAACTCTCATTTCAATATGGTGTAACAAGAAACAAACTATTGTGTCCCACTCTAATACTAAAGCAAAATATCAAGCTTTTGTAAACACTATCTCGGAGCTTCTATGACTATGGTGGTTACGTTACTTCAAGATATGAGTGTTTCTTTGTCTTCCATTGTCTCGCTCTTCTATGATAATAACAA
Source organism: Boesenbergia rotunda (assembly GCA_024364735.1). Taxonomy (NCBI): domain Eukaryota; kingdom Viridiplantae; phylum Streptophyta; class Magnoliopsida; order Zingiberales; family Zingiberaceae; genus Boesenbergia; species Boesenbergia rotunda. The sequence goes on from JAGFNQ010003441.1 coordinate 10,088, forward strand.
TGTCATACAGATTGCTCACAATGATGCCTTTTATTAACACACAAAACATATTGAAATTGATTATCATTTGGTAGGACATCATGCCCTCGCAAACATTTTCATCAAATCTCATCCACCTCGGCAATTTCAAGATCTTGTCTACAACCTAAAGTTGTCCAGCGATTTTCTATCTTGAGGTTGAGGGGATATTAGTATATATATGAAAATAGATTATGATTGTAATCAATCATAATTAATTAAACATCTCTTCTTTAATTAACATTAGTGTATATGTGAAAATAGATTATGATGGTAATCAATCATAATTAATTAAGAATCTCTTCCTTAATTACCATATGTTAATGTGTATAAATGAAGAAGTTCATATGTAATAAAAGATATAGAAAATTATATTTTTCCTATTCTCTCGTTTTATCTATTATTATGAATAACAATTTATTCAATTCTTATTGCACTTTTCTCTTATTTATACAAACATTTTATAGATGCAGACTTAAACTAAGCTACATCAGATTATACTTTGTTTCTTTGTGTGATTTACTACTCTAGCAACAGAGGTACTTCGGGATGTGAGCTTACGGTTGAAGCTTTGCTACATTCCAAATATATTATATTTATAATTATTTTATATAGTTTAAGATGGTACAATGAAACAAACCACCCAATCAAGTGAAGAACACTCAATGATCCGAACAACTGAATGATCCACAAGCATCAAGTTCCAGAATTGACATCCTGAGTCATTCTACTGGACAAATGTTCCCTTCCAGAAGCTGAGTATCTTTAATTCGCTTGGTATTTCAGAGATCAATTAGCAGCCCTATCCATCAAGAGATGGATAATTCTTCCTCACGTATCGAAAGAAAGCACAGTGTGTATCTTTACTCGCTGAAAGATGGATCTTTTTGCCGTTTCCTACGCCACAATGAATCATTTATTAATACAGAGAGAATCTCAAAGTTCCTTTCATGAAGGATTTTGGAGGAGCTTGTATTCGTCCTGTCCTCTAGTTAAGCATTATAATGTTCTTGAGACTGCTGCATGACTCAGCCACATTGAGGATTCTTCCTCAAATGCTCCATGCACTTCTAAGATAAACACACTGTTTCTTTCCAATTAAACAATATTGAGTGCGTTTTGCATAATCTTCTACTCATCTTGGATGTCTAATGAGAGTCTGGTCACTTTCAACTTTGCTGCTTCGATTCTTGATGTTATATATATCCTGCTTTTATTATTTTTTTAAGAGGAGAAAAGTAACTGGAACAAACTTATTATGTTCTTTTAATCTCATTTGGGAGAGAAGTAGGCCATAAAACTCCCAGGTCAACAAGCAGCTAAGAAAGAGGCAAATAAAGTTCAGTAATTGAAAGAAGGGAAAACCAACAAGCAGCTGAGAATTGTCTGCTCTATCAGTGAGCAGTTGACACATGTTTTGTTTTCTCTACTCCAAAGTTGCATAGCTTGGTTGATTTTTCTTTGAATCCTTTCACCAAGTTGTACTCGTTTTTAGTATGTAGGTTCATGGTGTTTTGCTTTTCTCAGTATGGGATTCTTCACCAACTGTTCTGCACGGTTGTGAGATTTAAGATATGCTGCAATATCTTTGCTGACTATGATGCAGTATCAGAATCCTGTTGCCTTCAATGTTAAGCCACGTTTATACTCTTGGCATCAGATGTAAATTTCATAATGATAACTAAATACAATTTATGCATTATCTTGTTTTGCATTAATTGTCAGACCAAAATCAATTAACTCAAAAAAGGCTTTGATTTACACATGGATAGCCTCCAAAATATCTTTCATAAAAAAGCAATGAATGGTGAACTTGCTTTATCTTCCCTCTTGCTTTTACTTTCTCAAAGCAAAGTAAAGATAAAAAGGATCCAATTAGATTGGTTTCTGATTCATCTATTCAATTGTGGATTTCCAATTTTTGGCATTCCAAGAGTAGGTATACAGCAATAAGTCGACACATACATTTGCCATAAATTTTCACCATTAGTGAAGCTTTACAAGCTTATGCAAACAAATACATTTCTGTTATGCATGCGAGTGAATCTTTCAAAGTGAAGTTGACCTCGAGTGTCAATTGCTTGTTGCATCACCTGCTTGATGGAAAGCTCTCAAAGCATCAGCAAACACTCAGCAATTTGGCTCATAGCAAATCATGCAAAAAGAAAGACACCAAGAAGTATAAAAAGAACCAACCTACATTAGTTAAATTTCTTATTTTGTGTTGTCCACATAGTTTTTTATTTCAAAAAAAAAACATGCTTATTATTATTATCAAGATTTGGCAACATATTGCCAAGTGGTCAATTATGTTGTTTATGGGAACACAACAAGCACTGGTTGATAGATGTAAGTTGCATTCCAAGGAAACCAAACTCTCTTGGTCCATCCAATCCAATTCGTGGATTCCGTCAACCCAACTCACTCATGGAAACCAACTCAAGATTAATCCAATTTCCAATTCAACTCACCGATCAACCCTTCTTTAATTTCCAGATCATCCAGCAGCTGATGTATTAGTCCTGTTAACTTTTTATTGGCACAACAGTCATTGTTTCCCCTTCAATCTCTACAAGAGATAAGAAAATGTCATCCATACACAACAAACTCTTCTTTGCAATGAATAGCTTAAGGTGGATTCCAACTTCCAAATAATGAATTTATTTAATCTCTATTCGATAACCAGTGCTTTACTCCCACCAAACTCTAGTAAAACACGAAATGATTGGACATGTTATCTTGCATATTCAATCAATAAGCAAGTTTTCCAATCTTCTTAAGACAAGGATACTTGAGCCATAAAGGCTAATATACATACCTACCTCAATTCCAATACTTTGAAATGCACAATTATCTCAACAAACTCATAGACAGTAACCATATCGATCATCTTTGCCTCAAACAAATTGTTCGCTCCCACGACTGAATTGGTATCCCTACAACATGGTGGATGGTGATTCAAGTTTCACCATCACCTGCCTTTGTTCACTGGAATCTTGAAACTTACAAAAAGATGAAAGCAATTGCTTGGTGATGGAGAAGTTTCCAAGACCATTGGATGGATGATGGCAGATGGATGGCTAACTGTGCCCCTAATTCACACGAAAGCAATTGGGAATCTTGTTGATCCCTGCCAAACAAATAGACTAACAGAAAGAATGGAAGTGGGATCTGTAGTGTTAAGTAATCAAATTGAGCATGTCATTGTTGTCATGCATCCAATTCATGTTAACTTTTTTTTGCATTAGTTAAGGACTTAGCTCAAAGGGGCATGGCAAGTGGGGGGATTGGGAGCTCAAATTAGTTTGTCTGCAGGAGGATCCATAGATTTATTATTATTATTTTGGATAATTTCTATTTTATGATATTTAAGATAATTTTAGTATTTTTGAAATTTATGAATTACGAGTTGTCTATATTAGAATCTTGTTTTATTAATTTTAATTTCTGTCAAGAGATTGAAATTAATATCCATATATCAGTATTTTTTTCTTTTTGTGTTTTAGGATTTGGATTTATAAACATCTTATTAGTTGATATAAGAAAGAAGATTTTTATTTAATAATTAATAATTTTGATAATGTCATTATTTTTCGATATTTGGTCGTGACAAGTTGAATGTGTGATTTTGGTGATGTAGCATAGAACAGTAAGTGGTTAGCAGGATTAATGCTGCGGCAGGAGGCCCATGCCTGGCTCCTAACCGGACAGTGGTTGTGTGAAGGAATGGGAGTGTTTGTTCTAGTCAGTTGGTTCACCGTCCATAGAAACTATTCTGTTGCACATATTTAATTCCACAATACACAAGTTCCATGTGCTGTGGAGGTTTGTTTCTACACCCATAGGCCGTTCGATGTTCAGCTGATCGAGACTTGGAACTCATTGCCGTACACTTTGTCTTTTCTTTCTTCCTGCTCTCTCGTTCAAGGCCTTAAATTTGAATTATTTAATTTTTTTTAACATATTGATGAACCTAAATAAATTTTATTAATTTTAATTTTGAAAAAAATATACTAAAATTATATATATATATATATATATATATATATATAATTGAAAAGATTTTATAATCTAGAAGTTGGACATTTTATAATCCCAAAGATTTTATAATCTAGAAGTTTTAAATTTTAATTTTTTTAAATTTGAACACTGTAATTTAATTGGGAAGATGAATCCTAGACTAAAATAAAAATAAAATGTTAACTTTGAAATTATTTTTTTTTAAAAAAATTTATATCTAAAATATCAAAAATAAACCAAGTTTAATATTTAAAATATCTTTTCCCCATCAAATTTTGTTACGAATCACAAAAATATTTTAAAAAATTATTTTTTTAAAAAAAAATTATGATTAATAAAAATTTATGAAAACTGACATGGCGATCAATTTTTATTTATGTATGAAAAAAATCAATTTGATATTTAGAAAAATAGCATTCTATTTTATGTCAAATTGGATCATAAACCCCAACTTATTGTTATTAAAATGGAGGAAAAAGAAGAAAAATTGAGAAAGAGATATTTTCATAAGAATCAAGTAACAAATAAATTTGGGATGATCGATTTAATTCCATAAAAATTTTTCATTAATTATCAAAGTAAATCACAAAGCACTCACGGTGGGCAATTTAGAAGCTCAGCGTCCCAGGGTTCGCGCCCTATTTAAAGGTAAAATTTTTATAAAATATGTTATAGTTAGAGATCGAATAGTAGATATCTAAAATAATAATTAATTACTCTATCGCTATATCATAACCCGATGATAAGAAAGAGATATTATCGATAAAAGGGAAGGATGTTTTTGAGAGTATCATCAACCAGGAAAGGAAAAAGCATATAATCAGTGATAAAAAAAAGGGCATAGGAATACCGACAAAAGAGGGGTAACCGGGAGAAAGAATATAACATCAGCTATCAGTACACACCATTTTTGAGAGTTCAATCGGGAAAGAAATCATTGATTATGTTTTATAAAAAATGATATGTATAATTAAAACATTTATAATAAATAAATTTAGAAGGGGATATTTATTAAAATTTTGAGATCATAATTACAATTATAAATATTTATATCATCAATTAAATTAATCATATATTAATGTACTCAAATTTAGAAATATAGATTGACTTAAGAGTTTAATTATCATGAATATATTAGTATGCATGAATATCCCGTATGTAATTTTTAATTTGTTAGGAGGTCAAATTAAAAATAAACAAACTTAGGTGAAAACTAAAGAAGTCTACAAATTAAAGATCATTGTTTAGGATTGACTATAAACTTAGATTCTGATACGATGTCGCGATTATATTCATTTTGTGTATGCTTTTTAAAAAATTAAATAGTATTCAGGCATTTATGTTGATATTTCTCAATCAATTATTATATTCATTGATATCAAAATCGTCTATTTCTAATTATTAAGATATAATTTTATTTTGATTCTGTTTTGTTGCTAGTCCATCTTCATTGTACCAGATGATTGTTGGCTTGGACAGAAGCCCTGTTCATTTTTTATATTGTCGAATTTCCAATTCTATTTCATTCAACAATCGGGAAAATTTTGAATTTTTTTTAATGGATTTTGAGCTTCCGGAATAAGGCATAAATCAGCCAATTCTACAGACGATTTCCCACGGCATACAGTGAGCCACGTTGGGCGGCCTTGATGGCCGCATGGCTGCCAGAACTCACTGTAAAAGGACCGGAAAAAATCGGATCCAATCAGGAAAGGTACGGCGGAGACGATGAACAGTTGCATACTTGATGGCAACGCTACCATCCGTTTCAAAAGGCGAAACGTTCGCCTCCAGCGTTTCCGCTAGTCCGTCCCAGGATCAATATGGAGGAGGTAAATCATGGTTATCACTGGTATGGTGAGACGTCTGAGGTCAAGGCAACGCTACCATCCGTGGGGACATGAACAGTTGCATACTTGCGTCGATTTCGGAAGATTACGTGGTTAGAAAATTACATGATTTCAAATTTTGGTTTTTGATATATTTAATAAAAAAAAAATCAGAAACCACGTTCTGCCGTGGTTTGGAGATGAAACCAACAACCGCGTTTTTCCCAATTCTGTCAATTCATTTTTGAATTTTGAAAAAAAAACGTACTAATATTGATAAAATAATTGTTTATTTGACATAATTGTCCTTTTATTATTTCAATTTAATTTTATTTGAAATATTAAGATATTATTAAGGTATTAATTAGGATATAAATATATATTTTTTATGTGAGTATTAATTAGTCGGTCCTACCGAAGATTTGTAATTAATAAAATTATATATTTATTTGTGATAGTAAAGATGTAACAATTATAAAATTTTAATTGTTATTTTTTATGAATATAATAAATCAATCTAAAGAGAAGTTTATCATTTGTCATACATTATTGTTAGTATTTGATTATTATAATAAGAATACCACTTACAAATAATATTACTGTCTAAAGGCTTGATATTGTTGTTGTACTAAGTATCTTTAGATGAGATTTAACATTTATTTTTAATTTATTTGAAATGAGCATATTATTATTTTTGTGTTCTCTTTTCAACAAATATTGCTCCTATTTATGCTGACTTAAGTTCAATGTCGATCCTTAATAGTACAAATTTTAAGAATGGGAAGGAGAACATTCTTATTATTCTTGGCTATATGTATTTAGATCTTGAGATTTGGATAGAGAAATTCAATGCTCCTTGTTACGTGATTAGAACGAAAAAACGGCAACAAGAACAATAGAGAACACACCAGATTTACGTGGAAAACCCTTTACTGGAAAAAACATGGGTAGAGGAGGAAAAAATCAATATGAACGGTGGAATACAAAGTCGGCAACTCTCATACCATAATAAAGTAAAGAGAAGAAGAGAGAAAAGAAAGAAGAGATAACCAAATACTTTCTTGATTGATTGATTCAACTTGTCTATGAGATACACAATTTATAGGGACCTTAAAATACTTAGTCAAATAAAAAATTAATAACGAAACTATTAATTAACAGATTTATAACGAATCTGTTAATTAACATATTAATAAGAAAATATCTAATAAATATTAACGGATTAAACAGAATTCGGGTCATCAAATTCTAACAATCTCCACCTTGACGCGAATTCCACAAATCTTCAAATGAACATTCTCCACCTTTTCCACAAAAGTCCCACAGGCAAATCTCAACATCTAGCATCAACCAAGTCCAAGTAATACTTTGTCCTCTCATGAAACATCTGATCCTTTGTGAGGAAAATAACACTCTGACTAACACAAAAGATTGTAGTAATATGTAAGTCTTCGCTAAGCTCACTGAAGAGTCTTTTCAGTCAAATAGCTTCCTTACAAGCTTTCCGTAAGTGATCTTCTTTTATCCATATCATCTTGTGACGGCAACATCACTTATTACTGTGGATCCCTGCAGAACATATAAACTGGTGGTTCTCCTTGGTCCCTTCATCACAACAAGAGACCTTTTACTAACTTTCACAGCTCCACCTTCACCAGTGTACTTGTATCCTTTAGAATCAAGAACACTCAAAGAGATCATATTTCTCTTCAAATCAGGAACGTGTCTCACATTACCAAGTGTTCAAATGGCACCATCAAACATCTTAATTTTGACCGTACCAATACCAGCAATTCTACAAGATGTATTATTGCCCATCAAAACGACACCACTCGAAACCATTTCATATGTTGAAAATCAGTTCTGATTGGGACACATATGAAACGTACAACCAGAATCAAGAATCCATTCCTCACTCTTCTTCAAATCAGCATCAGAGGCAACGAGAAGTTCACCATCACTGTAATTTTCGGCAACATCAGCCTCACCAGACTTCTCTGATTGTTTTTCCTTCGAATTTTTACCTGCCCTTTTATTCTTATTCTGCAGCTTATAACATTTAGATTTAATGTGACCCTTCTTCTTGCAATAATTACAGATCTTATCGCTATTTCTGGATTTCGATCTGCCCTTGATATTACCATCAGAGTCTTCCTCCCGAGTCCTTCCTCGAATAATAAGACCCTCACTCTGAGTCTCAGATTCTTCGACAAGTTGTTTCATTTTCTCTTTTGAGAATAATGAATCATAAACTTCATTCAAAGTAAGAGTATCACGACTATATAAAATAGTATCTCTAAAAGTCGTATATGACGAGGGTAAAGAACACAGTAAGATTAATGCTAAATCTTCATCGTCATATTTGACCTCCAAAGCCTCTAAGTCAGAGACAATTTCCTTAAAAACGGTCAAGTGATCTCTTAACGACGTACCTTCTGTCATGCGATGAGAATACAAACGTTGTTTCAGACCCAGTTTGCTCATAAGACTTTTTCTCATGCACAACTGCTCCAGTTTTAGCCATAGTGCAGCAGCGGATTTCTCCTTCAAAACATCCTGTAAAATCTCATTCGATAGGTGAAGGTAGATCTGAGATAGAACTTTTCGATCCTTACGTTCTTTTTCCTCCTTTGTCCATGTCGAGGGCATGTTGTCTATCCCGAACAGTGCGCCGTCCAAGTCCATATGCGCTAGCACCGCTTGCATCTTAACCTGCCACAGCATAAATATGGTGTTGCGATCCAAAAGCGGAATATCATACTTCATGCTTACCGTTGTCATTAATCCCGTTTGAAATCTTCAAAACCAACCTTGCTCTGATACCACTTGTTACGTGATTAGAACGGAAAAACGGCAACAAGAACAATAGAGAACACACCAGATTTACGTGGAAACCCCTTTACTGGAAAAAACATGGGTAGAGGAGGAAAAAATCAATATGAACGATGGAATACAAAATCGGCAACTCTCATACCATAATAAAGTAAAAAGAAGAAGAGAGAAAAGGGAGGTAGAGAAAAGAAAGAAGAGATAACCAAATACTTTCTTGATTGATTGATTCAACTTGTCTATAAGATACACAATTTATAGGGACCTTAGAATACTTAGTCAAATAAAAAATTAATAACGAAACTGTTAATTAACAGATTTATAATGAATCTGTTAATTAACATATTAATAAGAAAATATTTAATAAATATTAACGGATTAAACAGAATTCGGGTCATCAAATTCTAACACTCCTGCATATTTCAATTATTCTGAATAAAGGACTAAATAAGAGAAGTGTGATCGCTCTAACCACATGAGTCTTATGATCATCAAGTGCAACATACCTAAGGTTAAGGAATATTTCGATGAGATTGAAAAGCGCTTTGCCAAAAAGGATAAGGTGAAAACAAGCACAATTCTGAAGAGCTTGATTTTCATGAAGTATAAAGGCAAGGAAAATGTTCGAGAATATATCATGGAGATGTCTCACATTGCATCAAAGTTAAAGACATTTAACCTTAAATTGTCAGATGACATACTTGTGCATTTAGTGTTTATTTTTCTTCCAAACCAGTTTAGTCAGTTTCAAATCAATTATAACTGTCAAAGGAAGACATAGACTTTTAGTGAGCTCATTTCATATTGTGTTGAAGAAGAAGAGAGGTTGAAGCAAAACAAGGCTGAAAGTGCCTATTTGGCAAGCAACTCTAAAGATAAGGGCAAGAAAAAAAGAATGAGACTACTAAAGGCCCTTATGTGAAGAAACAAAAGCAGGATAATAATAAGAAAGATTATTTCTTCTATAATAAATTTGATCATGTTAAGAAAGAATACCCTAAGTATAATACATGACATGCGAAAAGGATACATTTTTAAATTTGGTCTATTCTAAAGTAAATTTAACTTCAATATCAAGAAACACTTGATGGTTGGACTCTGGTGCTATTTCTAACATAAGTGTTTCGATGTAAGGTTGCTTGTACTACCGAAAGCAAAGTGATGTTGAAAGATGTATTTATGTAGGTGATGGCAAGATGGTCGAAGTAGAAGTCATAAGGCATTTTAGATTATTGTTAAGCATGGGCTATTATTTAGACTTAATAGATACTTTTGTTGTACCATCCTTTAGATAAAATTTAGTTTCTGTTTCTAATTTAGACAAATTAATTTATTGTTGTTCGTTTAGAAATGGTCAGTTCAGTTTCTCTATTAATTCTACTATTGTTGAAACTGATTCACTTATAATTCATAACAATCTATATATGTTTGATATAAATGTTTCTTATATTGAGACCTTAAATATGGAATCATGTGGTACTAAGTGTAAACTTAATATTGAAAACTCAAGTGCATTATGACACAAACGTTTAGGACATATCTCTAGAAATAGAGTTGAATGACTTGGGTCATATGGAATTTTACACTCCATTGATTTTACAGACCTAGCCATTTGTGTTGATTGCATTAAGGGCAAGCAGACCAAAAGAAAGAATGATGGTGCATATAGAGCTATAGAAGTATTGGAATTGATATAATATATATTATATATATATATTATATATATATATATATATATATATATATATATATATATATATATACCATTTTCAATACCTTCTTGGAATGGTCAATAATATTTTGTATCATTCATCGATAATTATTCTAGATATGCATACCTATTTCTTATTTATGAAAAGTCTCAAACATTGGATGCTTTCAAATCATTTAAGGTTGAAGTTGACAACCAACTTGACAAAAGAATAAAGAAAGTCAGATCTGATCATGGTGATGAATACTATGGTAGATATGACAGACTAGGTGAGCAACGCCCAAGACCTTTTGCTCAATACCTAGAGGAACATGGAATTGTCTCACAGTACACCATGCCAGGCTCACCAAGCATGAACAGTATAGATGAATGATGAAATCAGACTCTTAAGGATATGGTAAGGAGTATGATTAGTCATTCAACTTTGCCAATGTCACTCTAGAGAGAAGCATTAAAGACAACAACTGACATTCTAAATCGAGTAGCTACTAAAATACCTTTTATGCTTTGTACAGCGCGAAAGTCAAGTCTGGAATATTTTCATGTTTGGTGATGTCCGTCTGAGACTAGACCGTATCAACCACATGAAAAGAAATTAGTCTCTAGAATAGTAAGTAGCTACTTTATTGGATTCTGAGCGATCACGGAGCTATAAATTTTACTATCCCAAAATAAAGACCAACATTGAGATGGGAACTGCAACATTTTTTGAGAATATTGACTTTGGGATGGGGTGAGAGGGGGGGGGCGAGAATAAAGCAACAGATCTTGTCTTTGAGGAGGAATGTATTCTCACTACTTTTCAAGAGGAAATGGTTCATATTCCTATGATTGCTTCTGATAATGATCAAGATTTTATTCCTACCAGTTATCAGGATGTAATACAAAAAACAACAAAATATTGTCTATCAACTCCTAGGAGAACAAACTAAACTGCCTCACTAACCAATTTACGAAGAACAAGTACCTTTACGTATGTCCACTAGAGAAAGGAGGAGTGCTATTTCGGATGATTACATAACACTACTCTAAGAACATGAGAAAATTGATGATATGGTGTAGAATGATCTAATCAACTTTAGTCAAGTCATGCAAGATTCAAATTCTCAAAAGTGGATTGTGGCAATGAATGAAGAGTATAAGTCAATGCAAGATAATAAAGTTTGGAACCTAGTCCTATTACCAGAAGGTGTGAAACACATTAGTTGTAAGTGGATTTTTAAAATCAAATGAGATTAAAATGGTAATATAGAAAGGTATAAAGCACATCTTATAACTAATGTTTTAAAAAATGATAGGCGATAGGCGGGCGGTCACCCGTCGCCCGACGCCTTGGCGCCTAGGCAATCGCTTAGGCGACCCCTAGGTGAAATATTTTTTTCTCTATCAATTGACAGTGTTTAATTGTTAGACTAGTGTTCAATCGATTGGCTAATCGATCGGTAGTCTTCAATATTGCATGAAACTCATGTCAATCGATTGAACATTGTCAATCCAATAGATTGATAATGTTTAATCGATTAGCTAGTTGATCGGCAAGTTTCTGTTTCTCACAAAACTCCTACCGGCTAATCAATTGACAATATTCAATCGATCGACTAATTGATTTGACAAGTTTCTCCTCACAAAAGTCCAACCAATCGATTGGCCAATCAATTGACAATATTCAATTGATCGACTAATTGATTTAGCAGACTTTTATAAAGAAAAAAAATTGGCCACTCCCACGTAGGCAGCGCCCGGGTGGCCTCGGCGACGGCCTCAGCAGCGCTCAGGTGGCTGATTAATACAACAACACCTAGAGGCATTGCCTTTGCAAAAGGCGGGGCGGTGGGCAACCGCCCAGCGCTTAGGCGGCGCCTAGGCGCTGCCTTTTAGAACACTGCTTGTAGCTAAAGGCTATACTAAAGAATATGGGATTGACTTTAAGGAGACTTTTTTGTTGGGGATCGTGCGGTCAACAAAAGGAGGATGAATTTGTAGGACCGGTGCCGTCGATAGAGGGGGGTGAATATCGATCGTGAAAACATCACAGAAACTTTGTAACTTTCGTTCTAGACTTAGAGTGTTAGCGCAGCGGAAAATAAATAGAACGAAGAAAAACAAAGCAAAGGACACGCGGGATTTTTACTTGGTTCCCGACCCCCCAGGGTCAGTACATCCAAGGCCTATGCACGGGAACGCCCGTCCACTATTGGTCTCCTTCCTGGACTTTCCAGAGGCGGAGAAACCCGACTTACAGTGTATGATTTACAAGCAATAATATAGAAACTTAAGTGCGGAATAAATAAAAGCGAACCGAACAAAAAACTGAAACTCGGCCGATCTGGACCTCCGAAGTGTCGCGCACTTCCTCCTGGAGCCTCCCGGTCGTAGAGCCTCGTCTCTAGCACGTAGTCGTCGGTCAGAATGTTTGGAATGGTACTTAGCAGTTGTGTCTGAAGTAGAGGGGTCGAAGCCCCTTATATAGGCCTCCTGGGGGCGCCCTGGACGCTGGGGGCGCCCCGGAAGACTCGGTCAAACTTTATCCCTGCGCCTACCTCGCCGCACCTGATAACAGCTTTGACCAGGGTGCCCCGGACCTCCCGGGCGCCCTCATGGAGGCTTACCTGTGTTTCGGACATGAACCAGCACAAACAAGTTCGAATCCGGGCGCCCCGAACGCTCCGGGCGCCCCGCTTGGAGCTATTCTGCTTACCAAACCCATTACTGCTTTTTCTTCTTTGGCTGGGGGCGCCCCCACTGCTGTGGGCGCCCTGGATGAATGGGGGCGCCCCCAACACTGGGGGCGCCCTGCTTAGGGCCTCCAACAAGTTTGCTTTGTCTCCGAATCTTGGTACCTGCAAGATACAAACACAAAGCATATATACATTTAATATTTGCCTTAGGGACTTGGTTCGGACTTCGGATTTGCATGAAACCCTAGGTCGAATCGGCACAAGTTCCCATCCCCGAGAACTCGCCCTTCACCTACTCCTCTCAGGAGACGGTTGTCACCCAGTCCTTCGGGTGAACTTTTGCATAGCCTCCGATTACTCCGGATCTCGAGACGCCCGAACCCCGACCCGTCTCTACTCCTGTCCTTAGTCATCGCTCAGCTAAGTTGCTCAGTCCCTTGGACCAAGACTTCATTCCCTAGCAGTCCTTCGCCAGGTGCCTAGCAGCCCTTCGCTAGGTCTTTGTTACCAAGCGGTCCTTCGTCTGGTGCCTAGCAATCCTTCGCTAGGTCTTCTATGCCTAGCAGCCCTTCGCTAGGTGCCTAGCAGCCCTTCGCTAGGTCTTTGTTACCAAGCGGTCCTTCGCCTGGTGCCTAGCAATCCTTCGCTAGGTCTTCTATGCCTAGCAGCCCTTCGCTAGGTCTTAAGGTTCCGATGCCTAGCAGCCCTTCGCTAGGTGCCTAGCAACCCTTCGCTAGGTCTTAATGTTTTGATACCTAGCAGCCCTTCGCTAGGTGCCTAGCAGTCCTTCGCTAGGTCTTAGGGTTTCGATACCTAGATTAACTAGGACTTTTCTTCAACTTAGGTTACTTCTCCTTTGCTCCCCTTTGTCTGTTCATTGTATCACTGACTTAAGTGTATTGTCAAACATTAAAACACTTAAAGGAGAACATCATTGATGCAACTTGCACCAACAGAATTGCCCCTGCAAAATATAAATCAATCTTTTGCTTGTGATAACAAAGATAGTAGTTAGTTACAAACAAATAACATAAATAATTAATAGAACCAGATTAATAATTTAGAAAGAGACATAGAAAGTTTGACTTGGTTGCAACCAGGAAGGTTACTAATCCAAGATAATAGTAGCACAAATTCTAGATAAACTCCTTGAGGGCGGAGAATCCTCTTATAGAATTCGAACTCAAAGAAAATGAAAGAACTATTACAGAAATCATTTTCAATTCGAAATAATGAAAAGAACTAAGTTCGGGGGTCAATTTATAGCCCCTGTGAAATTCTATTGAAGTGCTGACGTGACACTTCTCAGGCGCCCGAGAGCATATAGGCGCCTGGCATGTGGCACAATACAGGCACCCTCATCAATACGGGCACTTGTGTTTAATACGGGCGCCCCCATGCCTGGTCAACCCCAGGTTGACTGGCAACTTGGGCTTTGGGTGATTTTCTAGCCTTTCGGAGTTGGGCTCACCCGAACCCGTCTCCAACATTCTCCTCGAGCATACTTCCTCCCAGCTTCTCGTCCCTTGGACGTCACGCACGTCCTTCTCACTTCATCGGCATACTCTTCCGCGGACCTCCACGTCCCTCGGATGCACCGAGCCCATCGGCTCCCTTTCCGTGTCATCCTTCTCGTCAGTTGTATCTTCCACTCGACTTCCTATTCTCCTAAGCTCCTACACTGCTACACACTTAGACATAGAGATCAAATAATAACGTGACCTCATTTGATTCGGTTGATCACATCAAAACTCACTTGGGGTACTCACACTTTTCTCCAGTTTCAACGAAGGACTCTTTTAGGACGATCATGGTACTTGTCACACACTTCGATATGGAACTCCATCAAATGATGTCAAGACATTGTATGGTGCAACCATAATACTTTGTATCAAGAGATCCAAAGAGTATGATTTACAAACTTAAGAAGTCCGTCTATTGGTTAAAGCTAGTTTCTTGTCAATGGTACCACAAATTTCATCAAATAATCATCTCATTTGGTTTTGAGATGAATGTGGTAGATGATTGTGTGTATTATAAGTTCAGTGAGAGTAAGCAGATCTTCCTGGATTTGTATGTTGATGATATTTTGTTTGCCACAAATGATATAGATATGTTAAACAATACCAAGAGATTCTATCTAGATGTTTTGAAATGAAAAATCTTCGTAACACATCTTTTGTACTAGGAATCCAAACACATCGAGATCGTTCTCGAGGTATTCTTGAATAATCACAAAAATAACTATATCGATAAGGTGCTTAAAAGATTTGGCATATAAGATTACAAATCAAAAAACACCTTAGTCGCTAAAGGAGACAAGTTTAGTTTTAAACAGTGCCCTAAAGGAAGTCTTAAGACTCAGGAAATGTAAAGATTCCCTATGCTTCAGCAATAGGAAGTTTTATAATATGCTCAAGTTTGTACGCACCCAGATATTATGTACATTGTTGGAGTGTTGGGCAGATATTTAATCAACCTAAGAATAGATCATTGGAAAGCAACAAAGTGGTTAATGAAATATTTAAAGAGAACTAGTGATTATATGCTCACATATAAAAGGTCATATACTCTTGAGAACGTAGGATATTCTAACTCTAATTTTGTGGAATGCCAAGATAGCATAAGATCCACTTCAAGTTATTTTTTCTATTGGCTGGCGAAACTATCTCTTAGAGAAGTGACAAACAAGCACCGACAACTAGAGCTGTCAGACGAGTCAACCCGTGGTGCGACGGGTCGACCCGTGGCGGGCTGACCAATTGGCGGCGCGGGGCGGGCCTACCCATCATCTTGGCGGGTTGGGAAATCCCCAACCTAACCCAATCCAAGACGGGTCACGGGTTAGGCAGGCATCACAATAATAAATAAAAAACACATCCACGCAGTTTATATCGAAACAAAATAAATGGATGGCTCAGCCATCATTAACATAAAGAAAGCCTACATACCAGTAATAACGACAAAATCAAACCGATACTTGACGAATAAAAATAACTGCGAAAATAAATCAGACACTAAATCAAACCAAACCAAACCAAACCAACACGGTGGGACTGAGGGACTGACGACTGGATCCTCTCCTGGCTCCAAGAAACGCAACTACCTGCTATCTGAAACAAAAAGAGAAAGCAGGGGTGGTGAGTCCGGGCGAACTCTGCGGGTATACGAGTAGACAATAAGCATGGCATAACAAAATTTATAATAGGTAGAGAACCAACAAGGTACAATCCATAAGGAATATAGGAACATCTAAACATGCATAACATATATAGAACAACATGTTATAAAATCGAATAACAACTAAACATGTATAAAACAACGCAACAACAATAAAACCAAGATATACATGCATGTCAATCAAGTGCAACAACCATAGCTCATATAAGTGCAACAATCACAAGAAAATGCATAAATGAAATACGTATGCATATGATATAATGACATGTGTCACCCCTGACACCAGTCAAGCTGCCAACACATCCCATCTATGTGACCGAGTGGGTAGGGCTGTGACAACTGTACGCACTCCAACGAATACCACAGAAAGGTGTGGTTGAGTGGACAGGATGCTGGGGAGCCAACACTCTAAACCCCGATACATAGGGGGAGCTATCAACAGCTACAGTATCCCTCGAAAACAACGGTGAGGGTGTCATTGTTTGCCTACAACTACAACATGTGTGGCATAACAGGACAGTTGCTCGCACTCTAACAACTACCACGACAATAAGTGGTTGAGTGAATCGAGCAACAAAATGACTAACGACGGCTTAACCATATGAAAGTCCAACAGTCATTAGTATGCAACGTGCAGATATAGTGCATGCTATGAGATGCACGAACAACTGGAGAAACAACGATGCAACCAAAATCCAACAAGTAAACGATGCATCAATACATCCAACTAGAAATCGAAAACCAACGATTATGCACCTACACTACTAGGTAGGGTATTTCTAATGCCAAATAAACCTATCTGTGTTTAATGGACTTCTAAATACTCGCATACAAGCGACACTTTACATAACAGAAAACCAACAAAGAACTGTACGGATACGAATTTTGAATACTCGAAGATCAACGAAGAATAAGTATCAACGACGATGTTTAAATAACAAACAATAAGGAATAAGGTCAAGCAATCTACTAGACATAAAATAACTATGCTTTAAGGTAAAAGAAACTACTCGAGTACAAAGCAGAAGTACCCGCCTTATAATTGTAGAAATCCGTAAACGAGAACCTTCCACGATCAACTGAACGAGTCTGAATCAAGGTCCTGTATCAATGTGTAAGTTTAGCTATTAATAGAATTATATAATTAGCTAAACTGCGATTAAATAACAATTTAGAATAAATTCTCGTTACTACATCCGTTTAATTAAACCTTAAACGACGATAAACTCCTTAACCTAATTTATCAAGATTATGTTAAACATTACATTTTAATCAAAGGAACTCTACTCCCAAAATCAAATCCAACTTAAAAATAAGACTTACGGCAGTGTGCCAAAAAACCAGTGCCAATACCAAGAACCCATATTCCTAATACTCCCAACAACTCTCAAGAGCACAGAACTATCTGAAACACGATCACTGAACAACAATAAATCTAACTCTACGATGCACTGGTCAAAATTACTCGCTGATCAGTGTCGGTGTGGTCGCCTCTAACTCAGATTCGACATCCACACACACCTACGGGATGCTCACAGAAACCTTAGAGGCTTGCCAGCTATGGATCTCGGTAGAGAGGAGAACCAACGGCTGCAATCTCGCAGCACCTCCACCAAACTTCTTGACAGAAATTAAATGCACAAACTTAGCACAAGGCAATCCCTAATCAAAGACCTAATTATAATTCTTTTACCTGATGGATGGCCGACGCAAGCAACCGGACGGCGAGCAACAGAGGTAGGCTAGGGGTTTTCCTACGGTGGCTGATTGGCGACCCGCGTGGAGACGGGTCGGCGATCGGCTCGTGTGCACCGGAGAAGAAGAAGGAGAAAGGAAGCTAGGGCACAACACCTGCGCAACCTCGTGGAGAAGATGAAGAGGAAACACGACGGGGAGACGGCGAAGGGGCGGCGCTCACTGGGAACCGCTACGGCGGCGGCTAGGGCTGCGGTGTGTGCGACTGCGGTGTCGGGCAAAAATCAAAAGGGGTGGTTTAGGTTTCAAGAGATTTCGGCATTGAAGAAGGAACTTAGGGCTTTTATATTTATTTTGCCTTTTTGCAAATAAGCCCTAAAATTTTCATTATTTACAACCAAGTCCTTTATTAAACTTACTTTTTCCAACCCTTGAAAATTCAGTATTTAACACCGGGCTACATGATCCTGAGACCATCTCGGGAGGGCAAACCCCCGAGACCACCTCGGGAGAGCAGACCATCGAGGTCAGGCAAGGCTGCATGATCCCGAGACCACCTTGGGAGGGTAGACCCCTGAGACCACCTCGGGAGAGCAGATCACTAAGGTCATACCGGGCCACATGATCCCTAGATTACCTCAGGAGGGCAGACGCCCGAGACCACCTCGGGAGAGCAGACCCCCGAGGTCAAGCTCTCTTTAAGGTCATCGTTTGGTATGGCTCTGCGACGCGCGTCAGTAGGAGATCGCGAAGGAGATATTTGGACGCGTGGCAAAGCTGCATATGCGGAGTTGTTTTGTCGCCATTAAGAGACCCCATGCACTTTTAATGGTTGATGGACAACTATCATTACCCCACCTCGAAACTCGTAAAGACTTTCTGTTTAATTCAAAAAATTACCTCAGACCTAGGGACGAATGTTTCGATTCCTCGGACTCGACAAGCCGCCAACGGGGAAGTAATGGATATATGGGCTCACAGATATGTAGCTTCCCTTCGTTACACCATTAGTCTAATTAGTCAACCACACTTCCTTCGATTAGAGTTGAAGGGAGGGATTAGTGATGGGGTTGAGCATCCCAAGGTTGACAAGTGGCACAAGGAAGTTGTGTGTTAGGGGCCACCTAACATGAAGGTTGAGGGCAGACCACCGAGGTCAGGCAGGGCTGCATTATCCTAAGACCACCTCAGGAGGGCAGACCCCCGAGACCACCTTGGGAGAGCAGACCATCGAGGTCAGGTCGGGCTGCATGATCCCGAGACCACCTCGGGAGGGCAGACCCCCAAGACCACCTCGAGAGAGCAGACCGCCGAGGTCAGGCCGAGCCGTATGATCCCGAGACCACCTCGGGAGGGCCGACCCCCGAGACCATCCCGGGAGGAGTTATCCCGAGACCAACTCGAGAGAGCGGAGTCCGAAGATTAATATGTCAGATAGCCCGACCTTAAGTAACCGTTCCTCTTTCTAGATCAAGAAAGTCATCGGATATTTATTGTCCGCTACACGCGACAATTAAGACCTTAATAATCGCTACGGCGGTTACCTAAAAGTTATCCTATAATCGACGATTACGAAACATGGAGGAGAACGTGGAGACATGTATGACTAAGCCCTCATATATAAAGTGTTTCGGCACCCAAGTAAAGGGGGGTACGCATTCTGAACTGACACAATTTACATTCCTCGTTGTCTCCTGCAATCGATCAAGGTTCTGACTTGGGCGTCGGAGTGGGCTCCGCCAGAAAACCTCCAGTGTGTTTCCATTAACGCTCGTGTTAATCTCGCAGGATGTAATCTTCTTCTCCCCGTCATCGTCCTCGTGGGCTGCACTCTGATGACTTATGGTCCGCGTCGATTCCTTTCCGGAACAGTTCCCATTGACAAAACTATTTGAAACTAAAGAAATTTACAAATTGAAGATTATTATCTGAGATTGACTATAAATTATGGATTTTGATACGTTTTCACAATTCTATTAATTATGCGTATGTTTTTTTTAAGAATTGAATAGTATTTAGAATTTTGTGGTGATATTTTTCAACCCAATTATTCTATCAATGTTTTCTGTTAAAAAAAAAGGGAATAAAAATAATATCAAAATATTAAAAAGGTCGGCACTGCTCTCGTTCCTCTAAAATTAACAAAAGCATGACTAAAAAAGTGTTTGGGAGAGCTTCTGCTAGCTGCTATTTAGATTTTAACTACATAAAAGTACTTTTGAGTATTTGTGAATATCAGATTCACTTTATTCTATAACTTTTAGCCAAAAGCTGGAAGCAAGATTTTGATGCTTTTTTCTGCTTCTGCTTTTTTTGCTTATGATCTAGAATTAAAAATAGACATGTATATATCCCTAATAATTTATCATTTTACATAATTACCACCATAGTATTTAAATAAAATTTTATATTTTCATATAATTTATATATTCATAATTTTTTTTTATAAATTTTTATAAATTTATATAAAGCATATATATAAAAAAAAAACAATAATATTATAAGAAATATCAATATAATAATTTCAAGAATACGTGTTTAATGTAGTCATTAATTATTAGTAAGTAATATTCATATTTATGTATCGGTTTTCCTCCTATAATGACTTCAATACAGTTGGTCCATCTAAAATTCTAAACATACTCGAAACTTGATATAGACTTCTATTAGGTCATAATTCAATTGTTATTGCAATTATGTAGGGGCGAAGATCATGTGTCGAAAACTCGATCTAAAGTCTGAATGTTATGAATCGTTAACGCCGTAAAAACGTGAGGAATGTTTTTTTTTTAAATAATAAATAAAATTGATTATTTTAGTCCAAATTTGTACTAAAATTTATATGGAATTATTGTATTCATTATTTAGGCCATGCACGGAGGTCATAAAATCACGATAGCATGATAACGCATGTATCATACAAAATATATATGTATCCTAATCAAAAAAAATAAAAAAAATAAACATGTTCATTAATAAAATTACACCGCATGTACCCACCTTCTTCAATCATGGTAAACAAGCATGTAAAGGAAAGGATTTCTTTTCCTTTCCATTCTCTTCCCATGTCCCTAAGTTTGTTTAATTCATCCATCATCCACTCTTTCAGGTAAACATAGCATAAGACTCTATATTCTGAATAATATTTAAGCAAACAATAACAAACTAATTTATTTTCAATGGGAGTGAAAATATGTATATAAAATTTGAATTATTTAAAAATATATTCAGATTGATTAGCTAAGTTTTTCCAATCAATCTCGGATGATCGATCCGACCGTCAAAGTAAATCAGAAAGCGTTCACAGTGAGCGGTCTAGAAGCCCAGTATCTCAGGATTCACGTCCCATTCTACCGCTGCATCATAATTCTGATGGCAAAATATATTCAAATTGACCATATGTACTATGATATTTTCGATGATTCGATCATGCAACTTGGATGGTTGTTTTTGATTGATTGTGGTAGTCCATTGGGTTGGACGAGTGTCACGAGTCGAATGGTTCATGTAACATAAGGCAAATAAATTATTGATATAAAAATAATATATATATATATATATATATATTTTTTTTTTTTTGTAACACTAACACTTGTATTGTACGTTGGGTTTAACATCTCTATAAAAAAAAAGTAATATTTCATTTCATAAATGAAATTAAGGAAATATGGTTGAAAATTATTATTGCTAATACTTTGGTCTGAAAAACGAGCATGTTGTGCATATGATAGCTTAATATGGCATGGTCGTTAGTATGAGTATGTGGGTCACGACTAATGCACTCTCCCGATATAATCGATGTATGCTTAGTATATTTGTTATCGACAAAAAATTATTAGTCATCGAATAATCCTTTTCCTTTAAGATTATATTATTTTGCTTAAGTGATTAAAGTTTGTGAAAACGGTTTGGGTAAGGGAATATTAGATGGGTTTGTCAACTTAAATTTAATTTGTGAATCGGTTGGGTTACCGTCGGGAGGATACAAACTGATATAAGATCGTCGAGGTTAGTATTTGATACTATCTCCGTAAAATAATATTACTCCGCTACAGGTGCTCACGGATAGCAGCAATTCATTTTCCAAGATACAACGATGATGTCTCGAAATAGCAGCACCTCAAATTTCGAGACCAATGAACCTTCTCATAGTTTTTTAGACTTTGGATGTAGAAGATGAGATGTATGCTTTTTGAACTCTGGATGATTGAATGAATGATTCTAGCATCCAAGGAATTCTATTTATACTAAAGGAATAAGTGAGATACCCTTTGTGAGTGACTGTGACATTTGGTTTAGGATTTATCTGGGGCATTCGATCTGGAGAGTTGTAACCTTCAGATAGCCCTTTGATTTCAGTCGTCAGATCTGGATGGTTATAACCCTTCAGATCCCTCTTTGATCTCAGCCGCCAGATTCGATCTAACGCTTCAGATCAAGTCTCATCACCAATGGTCATATCGCGACTCTTCACGATCAACGTTTCAAATCGCGTCACTTGCGATCCAACACCCCTCTTCGATCCAATGATTGTCATTCGTCCAACCTACCAGGACCACGTCCATGCGAGTCGAGGGTCTCACCTGGCTTATTCGGCGATCCCTTGGTAATCCGATTTGGGGTTCATCCGGTCGGACTGTCTAGTCGAATCAGCCGACCAGCTGACTCACCCAGCCTGGGCAATCCTTCCGTCTCGGTCTGAGGTGGGGCAATGCCAAGGCAAATGGGCCCCATCTCCTAGGCGACCCCTCTTGTTGGCTGTCAGCGACTAACCGACTGGGTAGCCTGGGATGCATGGCCCGCTCAGTCTTTGACCGACCGCTTAACTCCACGTCAGTCGCCACTCGACAAAGGCCACCCCGTTAGAGGCCTACCATCCAACCGAATCAATCATAATGCAAATAAGATAATATAGTACACATTTTTCACCCAATACAAATTTTTAATTTTGATAAATTTATATATAATTTTATTACCCTCCGACACTTATCTATGAGCCACTATTCTAAAAGGCACCCCTAGAACCGCTTAGGCGCTAGATGACAGATGGTCATCCGCCTACCGCCTAATATTTTTTAGAACACTGAAGAGAAGATAAGAAGAAAAATGAGTTAAAGTGTTACTTGCTAGTGAAGCAACTATAGCACAAGGATGAATTGTTGAGGGTGGAGATGAATATGTTGAAATAAATATTGAAATGTAAGAAAACTTCGTGAAAAAGAATTTGTATCAAATGAAGAAGAGGAAGATGTCATATATTTTGAGTTTGAATCCAATACAAAGGAAGTGTTTGAGAAATATGAACTAGAAGAAGAATTAAGGATATAAGATTATACGAGTTATTTTGTATACTTTTGCTATTTTCATTATATATGAATAAATTATCCATATTTTGATTAATTTTAGATATTATAAAATATGTTATATATTAATAATTATTTAAAATATTGAAAAAATCCCCTAGGCCCTAGCGCAGGTGGTCGCCCTACTGTCTAGCGTATTTTAGAATATTGATATGGGTAACTCGTAAGCATCTACTGTTAATTTTTTTTAGGGCTTATGATTTAATGTTTAGGCTAAAGAAAGTGATTTTTTTTAAAAAAATAATACTAGGTGCTCGTTGATTTACCATTGATGAGTTTTGCTAGGCTAATGACCATACCGCATAAACTATGTGCAAACAAATTCTGTGCAAACCTTAACTAATTTTTCAATTTGAATTTTTTTATATTTATCACCAAAACTCAACCGCTAAACAAAGGTAAAATTTTATTGGCATAACCGAAAGCTTAAAAAAATTAATTACAAAAATAAAAAAAATTGTACACGGTCCTTACATGTCCGCATCACGCGTTCGTAATTTAACATTCACGTGTGTGTATATATACATAGAGAGAGTTTTGCTATGCTAAGGATTTTACCGTGCAAACTTTGTATATATCTTAACCATTTCTTTGGTTTGAAATTTTTTTTATACTTACACTATAACCCAACCATCAAAATTTTTTTTATACTTACACTATAACCCAACCACCAAACCTAAACGTAAAATCTTAAGTAGCGTAATCACTAGCTAAAACAAATATAGCAAAAAAAATCAAAAAAAAAAAATTAAAACCTGCGTAGTCCACACAGGTTCAGACAACACAGTCCACATTTAAAAAAAACAATATATATATATATATATAAAGAAAATCTCTGTTGCGGACACCGCGCCACGAACGACATGAACACCCGCAATAGAGAGATTTTCCTTTTTTATTTTTTTAAACTTTCGATTGTATCAATCAAATTTTATCTTTAGGAATTAGTGGTTGGGTTATAGTGTTAAGTATAAAAAAACTTCAAATCGAAAAATTAGTTAAGATTAGTACAAGTTCATGATAAGATCCTTTGCCTATATATATATATATATATATATATATATATATATATATATATATATATATATATATAAAACTCAGGAGAAAAGAGCCCGAGCCAACTCAGGCTAGAGTTCCCGAGACCACCTCGAAAGAGGTGTGCTCAAGACCGGCTCTGGCAGTGAGGGTTCTCGAACCCAACTCGAAGAGCGGAGCCCGAGACTAGCTTGGAAAAGAGAGTGCGGATAAAAGAAGTTTATCGTTAACAATGATTACATATTTAATACAGGTGACAATCGTTTCAAGCGTCTCCTCCCCTAAATAAGAATGTCGACTGACAGTTATAACCCACAATGCATGAGTTAATGTGCGTGACCGCCATTACCAGGAGTCCTCAGTGAATGACAGCTGACAGACAACCACGAATCAGAAGGCGTGGGAACAAGGGTGCGGTTACAACAACGTGGGAGCACTCGAAGGAGGAGAGGAGCTATTATATAAAGTGCTTAGACCCCTAGGTGTGTGGGGGGGAGGGGCTTTTCGGAACATCTATTTTACTCTCCTTGCTCCTTCTCTATCTTTGGGTAATCCAGACTTGAGCATCGAAGAGGGCTCCACCTGGACTCCTTTCGGTGTATCCTTGTAACGCTCGTGTTAACCTTGCAGGCACGGCCTCCTTCGTAATCACTCAAGGCTACACCTTGGTGGCCTGTTATCCACGTCATTTCACTTTCAGAATAAGCTTGACGTGTCTGTGGGAATCTCTCAAGATTGACTACAGAAGGAACACTGGGATCGCCTAGTCGCCAACGTCGTTCGAAGAGCATTGAAACAACATCAAATTTAGCAAGCCGCTTCTCAATGGGCGGTGCTCGTACAAGCAGATGCCCAGAGAGCATCAGCTTCATACGCTCTAAATCGGAGATCTGTATCACCTCCAGGAGGGCCCGTGAATTCGACCCTATATATATATATAAATAATTCTATTCCTAAACTCTTAAGATAAAACCCTAAATGATTTAACTGCAATCTAAACAAAATAAACAAAAAAAGCTAGGGTGACGCTCAATCATCCACTATGTGTCACTCGGGACACGACTGCATGTTGCCTGGGATAACACACACATATATATGTATATGCACGATTACGCATCAAATATATATAATTATTTCTGAAAGTACTTATTCATTTTTGAAAAAAAAAATTAGATTAAGGTTTAGAGTTTAGGATTTAGTATTTAGGATATAGTATTAATTGTGTGATTTTTTTTTTTTTTTAAGAGTTTAGGGTTTAGGGTTGGGTATATTATTTAAGGTGTGTATTTTTTTTTTTTTTGTTTTGGATTTAAAGTTTAGTATTTAGGGCTTAATATTTAATTTAAGGCGTGTATTTTATTTTTATTTTCAGTTTTTTTTAAATTTAAAATTTAGGGTACATGATTTTTTTATGTAAAAATAAAAAATTAACTAATATCCGGCGTGTGGACACGGACACCTAAGCACTGTGCGTCGCAGAGTCAACCACTGTGCGTCGTACGATATCGGTTACATATGCTCTTCAATTTTATAACAAATTTATTAATTCAACATATTGGATAGTTTTTCGTTACAATATATACATTTTTACCTTTTTTAAAAAAAAATCTCTAGAATTAATTATCAACCAACCAATTCTATTTAATGTTCCAGTGAGATACTTCTTTTCTAATCCTCCTTTCTAAAACTGGGAAGAAAATAGAAAAATAATTGAATGGTAATAAATAATTGTTTTAAAGAAGGTGGTGCATTTCATGGTTATTTAAGAATGATTTTTAAGAATTATATATAAAATAGGTTGTCATTATACCTAAAAATTACATCTAATTTTTTTAAAAGGTAAAATTTATGATTATTTGGGCTTTATTATGATGTTTAATAATTATATAGTATATTTTATCACTCAATTAAGGTTCACTAAAATTTAATTAATTGTTAAAATAGAAATAATAAATATATAATTTTTTAAAAGTGGTCACATATGGTTATATCAGATATTAAAACATTTAATGCGGCTCTAATATTATACTTTAGAGGAATTTATAGGACATAATATAAATTTAAAGTTTGATAAATATTTAATGTCCAAAAAAGATTAAATGCTTATAACTCTTCCATAAAACATAGTAATATGATATTTGACTCTGTAGTAAAGTTCTATTTTAGCACTGTTAAGTTTTAACCAAAATTTAATTAACTGTTAAAACATATTATATGTTTCTAACAAATCATTCCGTAAGGTCTAGGGGTGTGCATTCGGTCAAAACCGAATCGATCGAATCGAATAAATCGAAAATTAAATTAATCGATTTTTTGTTAAACCAACCGAACCGACCGAATTTTCTACAAAAACCGAACTTACCGAATCGATTTTTTTCGGTTAATTCGGTTTTTAACCGAATTAACCAAAATTTTAATTTAATTTTAATTAAATTATCAGATTTATTTAATTAATTATATTTTAAAAAAAAATTAAATAATATATTATCGTTAACAATACAAATTCAAAAGAGCGAAAAACGAAAAATCGAACGAAAAAAAAAAACCGAAAATCAAATTAACCAACTAAATTCAAATACGATGGTTCGATTCGATTAATTCGTTTTCGAAATTTATCACCCTAGTTAGTTAGTGATTTTAATGTTTATTATTATTTTTCGGAATTTAACATTTAATAAATTGTTAAAACATATTATATGTTTCTAACACATCATATCAAAAGTCATAAATAATCACGCATCGTATTTGTTTTATTTTTATTACACTTGTTATTTATTTTTCTTTCCCTTTAAATAAAGGGAAATTTTTTTATTACACTCGTATTTTAGAAAAGAGAATCTTGTAATGTATTGACTTGTTATCTTTATTCTACTTATCAAATATTCCACCCTTAAATATCTCAAATTATACAATTAAATATTTCACCAATTAAATATTTTCATAAATATCTTATACTTAATATTTATTACATATTTTAATTATTATTAAATATAATTAATTTAATAATACTAATTTATTTAAAACATCAATTCTCTCCTTTTTTTTTTATTTGTTTTTTAAATTTGCTTTTGGTTAAAAAAACAAAGAAAGAAATCATTAAACATAACTCTATACCCGAGATTTCAAATCCCTCGTAAAAAAATTCCCTTCCAATGGAGGATATTTGAAATAAGGAAATATTTAAAGAAATATTCTCTTCAAGTATCTTCTACGATAGTTATCCTACAATAATTAATTTTAAAGTTTTTTAAATAAGCTTACTATTCTAAAGTATAATAAAATGTTAATAGATTGATGACTAGATAACAGATGTGAAGTAGATTAAAAAGTGAGGAAATGACAAAAAGATAGTACCTGAAATGAAATTTTCCTAATTAATTAAAGAGTAATGATACGTACAGTAAAAATGAATGTCTCAGTAAAAATTTTGACCGTCAATCGACGCACGTCCGATGTCCGATCTCAATACACCCGCCCGAACCAAACTATACTTGCATGGTGAACCGTCATCGCCACAATTACGATCTCACATCATTGATCCGATGATTCACCATTGTCACGATTGACAGTTCAGTAAGTATTCCTATCAATCGCTAATCGACGATCAAATGTATACTTAATAAATATACTATAATTCATTAAAAATCCAAAAATTTCCTCATCTCTATCAGCGGCCGCTATAAATTAAACGGCTCGTCTCTCGAATATCAACCGGGTGCCGAAGCCCGAGAAGAGAAGCAGAGCCTCCACAAAGTTAGAAGGTTAACCATGACGTTCCGCATAGCCCTCGCTCGCCGCCTCCTTAACCTTTCCAAGACTGTCTCCTCCTTCTCCTCTTCCCTCGCCCCGCCTCCCACCTCCTCCTCGGCCGCCGCCGTGCCCAAATTAGGCCTTCTCCACCAATCCCACGCGCGGTTCCCCTTCGCCGTCACCGGCGACTTGCCCCACCGCGTCGGAGATCGGATCCGTTTAGAGTATCTATCCCTGGCGGATGAGGAACAGAGGGTAACGGTGTCGCAGGCGAGGAAGGTGCTGAGGGCGGCCCAGATGGAGGCGGTCCGGGAGAAGCTGAAGGGGCTCGGCCGGAGCTGTATCTCCTACGCGGAGTTCGGCCAGATCTGCGGAAACGTCCCCGGGATCGAGACCTCGACGGGTCTCGCGAAGGTACTGGATGAGTCCGGCGCTGTCGTCGTCTTCGGCGATGTCGTCTTCCTCCGCCCCGAAATGGTAAGACGCGACGAGATTTCGCCCAAATCAGCATCCATTTCAACTCCAAATAATTCAACAAGAAACTGAACGATTCGAACTTGGGAAACAAGCCCCGATTCCGATTTCCGACACAAATCAATAAACGTACAAAAATCAAACCTCTGCATTTGCGAACAATTTCAAATTTCTTCCTCGACTAGTAAAGAACTTGTATCAGTTACTCCAAATAAACTATAATTTTGATCTTCTTCTGGGCAGGTAGCGAAGGCGATCGAGAGGATGATTCCGTCTCCAGCACAAGATGAGAGCGAGGCGGAGGAGCTGAGGGCGATGGAGGCGAAGAAAGCGTGGATCGAGAAGGCTGCGGCGGCGGCGGTGCGGAGGGAGATGTGGGCGGGGCTGGGGTTCATCGCGCTGCAGACGGCGGGCTTCTTGCGCCTTACCTTTTGGGAGTTGTCGTGGGACGTGATGGAGCCGATCTGCTTCTACGTGACGTCGGCCTACTTTATGCTGGGCTACGCCTTCTTCCTCCGCACTTCGCGGGACCCCTCCTTCGAGGGTTTCTTCCAGGCTCGGTTCGATGCCAAGCAAGCCGGCCTCTTGAAGGCCCATGGGTTCGACGTCGAGCGGTTCCACCGGCTCAAGAAAAGCCGACTTCCGGCGATGCCTGACGCTGCTGATCCTCCTCGGCCATTCTCTCATTGCTGCCATTAGAGAACCACCCCCTTCGTGGAGGCTGTAAATTAAGTTTTTCGTTTTTTTATTGCAGTAATGAATAATTACTGAACATATTGAGAGAGAGTTGTTCGTGATCGTGAAAGCAGAGCTAAAGAAGGGACGTGAATTGAAGTGCGTCTGGCGCTGAGCGAGAGCCTCTCACATGACTCGGCCTGCGTGCTAGAACGCCGGCCGAATTATTCTTCAATCCCTAAAATAAAACTTTCTTTATTTTACATGGATACTTTAACTAATTGTTTAGAAATGCCCTGGGCTTTCATTACTATTGTTTTAAGTTTTATTACTCTTTCGTAACTACTGATAAATTACTGTTTAATTATATGATTCATAATTGTTGTTTACGTTTTTTGATATACAAGTGTTATTGATTTACAACTTTCATTGTTAGCAAAAATGACATAGCAAAAATGGCATATATAAATAAGAGTGATTCAAAAAAAATAATTATAGTAAAGATGATACACTCTTCTCAGTATTCTTGTCAATCCATTCCGGAGCTAACACTAATGATTCGACAATAATAACGAAAGTATAGAGCTTAGAGGATAACAATGAATAATAGTAGCGATGCCAAGAATAGCATAGGTCTATACGTGGCCAGATTTGTCCTCGCTACTTGATCAAAGATCAAGTAAAGGTAAAAGTCAAAATGGACCCCGACACCTAACTCCTTCGGTTCAATTTACCCCAACACCAGGGACTCAACTCACATGATTTCTCACCCTAATAAGGAATCAATTCGCTTGTCTCCTCAGTTCAATTAATACTAACATCAGGGATTCGGTTTGCTCAACGCCTAGGTTTATCTGATTTGGTTCTATTAATCCGATGCCCCGCGATCTAATATGCTTAAATCCTCCAGCCCAACCCCATTGACAGTCACACATAATGACCCACACAAGTTGTCAGAGCTCATGAAATATTATGGTGTGTAATAATCTGTGAGGTATGACCTCCAATAGTACAGAATGTCGGTGACATGACCTTAAATATAATGCAACACTTTCTTTACCCAAATATGACGAACATCCCATCATCAATTTGCCCAGAAGACAGAGGTATCAAACTGCTGTGATATAAGAGGAATCCACTTTTGTGTATGAAGGGACACACATATAATCTCTAAATCCCAACATATTTTTACTGTTCATCTTCATCATCGAAGATTTACTTGAACGTCGAAGTAACTAAGCTAGGACGCCTCCTGACCTCTATTCTAACTCTCTCTTTCTCTCTCAGACTTTGCAAGTGCTCCAATTGATCTGACTCTCTCTTCATTTTCTCTTGAAGTTCGTCGACTTGATCAATGTAGAATATAGTTCATCGGTGACTCACCCCTCGACATTCTCAAACAAGAATAAGATGCATTTCAATAGAATAATAATAGTTGAATTCCAAAAAAGTAGTTGACGTATAAGGGTAATTTAAGATGATACTTTATGACTAAAATCATAACAACTATACATACATTTTTATGATTGGAAAAATTCAGAGCTAATGAAATGACTTGGAGTGCATTCGAGATTGCAATCGAGAGTTGGTTACAATATCGGCTTAGGCATATGCCACTAAGGTCTATGCCTAGCACCCCAATTTTTATTGGGACTCATTATTTTTAATATATTAAATATAGTGTATGTATATATTTTTAAGAGAATGAAAAAATAATAGGGTCCGCATGATAAAGAAATATTTGCATGATCTCTTGTCAAAGCTTCAATTTTACAAAGATCTCATTAGGGTTACAATGGATAGAGTCATAAAGGAGCTCTCTTTTTGACATTTTAATTTTTTTTAATTATGTATCTTATTTTATAAGATCTAATCTATTCTTCTTCAATATATCTCAACTCTAGTATTTTCTCGTTACGTTTCTTCTTCATTGATGATATTTTTTTCTCTGATTAGAAAGAACATTAATTAGAATTTTTTTTATTCATACAATGCAAATAAAATGCTAGTTTTTTTTTAGTTCCCTCTCTTCCTCTTTTTCAACTCCCCCTTCTTTAACTCTCCATCTTTGTGCTTCTCTTTCTTGTTGAGATTGGGGAAGAGAAACTGCATCTAACACTGTCACGCTGATCTAGTCGGTGCTGCTATGCTCCTTACTTGATTAAGTTTAAATACTAATGTATTCGTCCGTATTGTGTCTGATCGAAATGGAAGATTTTATTATTTTTTTAGCAATTAGATATCTCTACTATTTCACTTCCTTATAGATATTAAGTTTAGCTTTTATTTAGATATATTTACCATCATGAATATTTTGATTTCTCTTTTATCTCTATTATATCATTTATAACTATTCTGGTTCAAGTGATGAGAAATATGGATTATTTTTTGTTTTATGCATAAAAAGGCTAATTTAGTCAATGATAAATGATAATGATGTGTTTGGCATTGCTGCGATCTTCATTTTCTAAGATTTGTATTGAATTTTATTATTTTATACCTATATTATATATATTTTTTTTTGCTCCACAGATGATGATGAATTGAGGATATAGTATGATTATATTCCTTCTATTATTATCACATTTCATTCTTCTAATTTACTCAATTTTATTCCTTTTTTTAAGGATTGTTTTAAAAAAAATTAAATAAGTTAGTAATTTTATATATTGAAAAACAATTATTATCAAAATTTGAATATGAAATTTTAATTAATAATTTTGCATATCAAAAATTAAGAAAATTAATATTTTAATTTATTTAAAAAAAAATTAAACTCAAATTTGAATATAAATGGGCAAGGGAAATTTTTTAAAATAATGTCAAAGGTCAGGTTTTTTTTCACCTACGATCTTAAGTAAGCTTGAGTAGGTCCTGATCATTGGTTAGAGAGAGAGATAGTTTTGTTATAATGAAATAATGGGTTAATTTTCGATGGACGCATGTCCTTAGGAAAAAAACTTTCTCCCATTCTCTAGTATAATGATTTATCTCTTTTTATATAATCTGAGGATGAACAGTGAGAAATATTTGAAATAAATATAATTATTTTTTTTTTATAAAAGAAGATTGCGATCTAGAGATAGAAGAAGCATCAGAAAAGAGAGGTGTTTTTTAATATTCGAAGACAGATAGAGGTGAGGTTTTTCACTTTGTCCATTTCCGAAAGAAGAGAAGTGTTTTATTATTTCCATTTGAACCATCATCTTTATTTATAATTAAGTTCATTACTTCTCAAATCTTTCTATCTGCCATTATTAAAGGAAAGCATGATTTTGAAAAGTCTCGTTAGCAATAATACGAGAGTGAAAGAGGAAATGGCCATCTAGAGATTAAGAAGCATTAATATTCGAAGAGGAGATAGATCTAGAGGTGAGGTTTTTCACTTTGTCCATGTCAGAAAGAAGAGAAGTAGTGTTTTTCATTTTCATTTGAACCATATCTATAATTTTGAGTTCATTACTTCTCAAATCTTTCTATCTGCCATTATTGAAGGAAAGAATGATTTTGAAAAGTCTCATTAGCAATAATACGAGAGTGAAAGAGGAAATGGCCATCGATTTTTGATTCTCAGTGGATGGATGATCTGCTAACTCTCGAATGGTTACAGATGGGGACAAGGCTTAGGCGAGGTTAGATTTGCTTTCGTCGTATCTGACACATTCCTTATCGTACCTCCAGAAAAAGTGCAAATCGATCACATCCAACAATTCTTCCATGAACATCAACAGGGATAAATCATAAATCAGCAATTTGCACAATAACCACACAAAATGGCTCCACTAGCTTCTCAAGTTTCGAAACGCAGCGCTAAGGAATCGGTTCCAGAATCGATGCCGATGCATTATTTTACCAGGATCACGCGTTACCCTCTTTGCATGAAAGAACCCGAAACAATTGTTAGAGATTAGAATGAGAACTAGTGACCGGTGTTCAGAACGACAAATGAATAATGAAATCACATCAATTTGATAATAATAATAATAATAATAGCAAATCATGCAATATTTCGATGGTCCTCTTGTTTCCTGGAACTTATTCTCTGCTGCTGACTTGGACCATGAGAAGGTAGTGCTATACTTGCTCTCGGCCATCACGTATGTCGAAATGATTTTATCCGAATAAATTCTTGGGAGTAGTTGTGAGAATTCAAACACGGAAATATATATATATATATATATATATATATATATATATATATATGAAGGCCACAAATAAATTACGGTGTATCTAAAGAGCAGGGACTTCGAGGATTTCATTTTTTGTTTTCCGGGTGGCCTGCGGAAGGAGAATGAGCACATTAACGTCGAAGTCAAATCTGCATGGTCTTTATTTTGTACGGATGTTGGCATTACCAAAATAAATAAATAACTAATACGACCGTATAATAAATTATCGATGATATTAGATATATCAATAGGAATAAGTTTTATAAACCATTCTTATAAATGGTGTTGGATATTTAGGTCTTAAAAATAGATCAAATACGATTTTATAAAGAAAAATTGAGGTATCATCGATATTGACCAGACTACTTCTCTCTCGACCCGGCAGATAATCCGGAAACTTAACCTTTATGACTCTCTCAGCCCGCCTGTACCGCAGCCTATAGGACTGGAACAAGCTACTGAATGAAAAGAAAACATAGACGACGACAAAAATTACGTACCGGTATGACTTACGTCAAAATAAAATAAAATAAAGACCTCCATGGCACACCAAAAGTACAACTATACCGTTGTACAAAATAACACATCAGAAATAAAAACAGCGAAAGCAAATAGAAATAATATATAACCGCAAATACAACTCAAACTAAAATACGAGTCGCTCCAAAATAGAAGGACTGGGACAGGCTGCAGGGCACTCTAGACGATTAACCTGAAATGAAAAACAAGGCTGACGGTGTGAGTCTAAGAACTCAACGAATACATATATCTGGTATGCATAGTAAGCTATACTAGCAGTAAGAGTCAAACTAGTAACAGTAGTAAAAGTAGGAAATGCTAAATCTATAATACTGAATAAATGATACATATCAGAGCCAGACAAACCTGAAGATATAAAGGTCCAAATATCACACAAGTAAAGTCACCGGACCCTATGTACACATACCTCTTGAAGGTGCAGGTCAAATACATATACTGTAACCAAATATAGTGAGTACGTGCAAAAGTGATAATGCAAACAACAACAACCATGCAATAATACCTCATGTGCACATGACGTCTGTACGCACTCCAACTACCCCTACATTGGATAGTCGAGCCGACAGGATGCTAGGGAGCCCACCACTCTAACAACCATAACCCCAAAAATCAGACACGAGGGGAGTCAACTGCTCACGGGTCACACAACCCATCATGACATGTATCCTTACGCAAACAAGGGGGAGCCAACTGCTCACGGGTCACACAACCCATTATGACATGTACCCAAAGCCCGAATGGGGGAGCCAACTGCTCTCTATACGACTGCTGCCTGTTACCACGCTTCAGCATCACTACCCATAAGTGATCGAGCGGAGACACGACAGAACTACTGTCCACACCCGGAGGGGTTCCTGACTACTACGATGCACCGGAACCACTGCTCATGAGTGACTGTGCAGAGTCTCGATAGGGCAACTGTGCGCACCCTCTAATAGCCACTACTCGCGTATGACAATGTGTGCAGATCATGACCGCCATGGCGGACAACATGTCTCAACCACATGACTGAGAGCCCTATGCTGCCAGCTCATGCGCATGCAAGAACGATGCATGACACTATCATACACCACACCTACCTAACTAGTCTTCCAATAATCAACATGATATGCAGAGGTCCAAGAATAATCATGCACTATATCCTAGCCCTAGTGTTGGGTATAAAGTATCCTATCTCTAATCACGATACACAACATATGCGACAATAAAAGATCAGGAGGTCCAACCCCGAAGTAGTACAGGTATAAAACTATCGTCTAATCAAGCAGCTAATATCAAGTGTAAATATATGGAAGCAGGAAATAAGTAAAACTCTACTGTTATCTATAACTAACTATGCATAAAATCTATGACAATATCTAAATAGATAAGTCAGAAGTACCCGCCTCCGAGTAAGTGCTCGTACGTGGAGAGAACTTCCTGTCCAAAATCCGCAACCGAAATATCCAAGTCAAAGTCATGTATCACAAGCATAATTATTTAACTATTCACACAAATACCAACTAGGTAATATAACACAATCCCATTAGAATCATCCAACTCCTAATGATCAATCTCAAATTTAGAATCTAAACATAGAGGTTAGATTTAAATCCTTAACTCAAGTCTAAGTCCAAATCGTACTTCCCAACTAGTACCTAATCCAAAACAAAGATCCCATCTCATAGGGTAGCTCATGGTCAGGATTCAAGAAACTAAAACACAAAAGCAAACCACAACCACTCCAAAATCAAAAGAGCTCACTGTGACAACTCTGACCCAACCTGAAAGCAAAACAGAGCACATCCCGAACAATGAGCTCGTAGCAAAGAATGAAGCACACAAATCAAATTCTTCACCTCTATGGAAGTTCACAGCAACACCAAGCCACCTATTCCAATAAGTTTCAAACTACACAACTACCCTAATTGACCACACGTATACCCAAATCTGAACTGAACAAAAGCAGAAAAGGCAAAGGAAATAGAGCAAGATCATAGGATCAAGGCACAAAACCAACTCCAATTACATTAAACCTCCGCTAAATCCTCAACTCCACAACTCAACTCCAACTATTGAGTTCCAACCCCTAATCCGAAACATCCATAGCTCGCAACATGTACGGTCCAGATTCAAATTGATCAACAACCCAGATAAACCTCTGAAATCAGAAGCAAACACAGGCTACAAAACTAAGAACAAGGAGAAAGAATTCCACCAAAGGTAACCTCAATTGATTGAAATCACATCACCTCATGAAGAAATCTCTCGGCACACAAAGAAAACCAAGAAAATGAAACAGAACTGGACGTATATCCCACGATTCAAAGCCAATCAACCACTTTCTTAGATTTAAAAACAACACAGAACAGGATAAACTCACCTAATCACTGGCGACGAACAACCCACCACAGCAATCTGGCAAAGCTAGGAGCCTCCCAAATCATCGACTGCCTAGCTATGCCCTCCCTTCCTCGCACTGATCGCAAGGTAAGGCATCGTAGGCAAAAGGGCGAGGAGATCGCCAAGAAAAAGGGATAAACCTCTGAGAAGCCCACCGTGCCCTAGATCGTTGTGGCTCGGTCGGAGAGGCAATCTTGAATGCGTGGAGAACAAGGGGGAATGGAGAAAACCTCAGTGCCTAACCGATCGTAAAGAAGAATAAGAAGGAGAACCGGTGCTGCGTTCGCAATCTCAGGCGGCAATTCGCGGAAAAAAAGAGGAAAAGATCTCCGGCAGACTTCACGAGAAAGAGGAAAAGAAAGCGGAATAAAAAGGAATGGTCATTTTGCAAATAGGCCCTCCATCTGTGGAGAATCCTGTATGCACCCTCAAATTTGGAAATTTCATAGTATAGCTCTCCTATTTTTTGTATTCTTACATCCTCCCCCACTAACAAAAATTTGGTCCCCAAATTTCGTTATATACGCATAGCAAATACCATCAATCCATACCCAATGCCAATGCTGAACAAAACCAACCATATATTTCCCGAGTAGGGTAGCAACCTATTGAGTCCAATGGATTCCCATAATCCCTGATTGTAAATAGGTATCTCACCAGCCGACATGGTCACCCCTAGACGCCACAATCTAAACGTAGCCGATATGTCACCCCTAGATGCCACGATCTAAACGTAGTCATCTGATGAATCCCACCATGGAATGCTCATTAAGAGAACTACCAGTATCTATCATCAATATGTTGAAAATGCATAAACACACATCATACCATAAAAGGATGATCCATCGGTCCGCGGTGCCTCCGCTCTGGGGACAACATAACCTCAACCCGTCTCCGGACCCGGTGGTGGCATCCCTTGAACAGGCTGGGATTGAATCGCAAGAGTTGTAGGTGACGACTGAGGTTGGCACGCTGAATATGACTGTGGATAGCTGCCCATCGCTAAGAATTGTGATGCCACTGGAATGAGACTCTGCCCATATCCGTGCATATAGTAAATCTGAACCGGTGGAAGAGCAGCCTACTATGGTCCAGAAGAATTCTGAGGCTTCTGGGCTCCCCTTGTGATCTCGACTGCCTCGACCGTCCGCCCTGAGTGGTAGCCTCTACAGACTTCTGTTGTACTCTCCGAGGGCAGTCTCGGCTCTCGTGTCCTGGAAGTTGGCAGTGGTAGCACACCGGCTGCTCCATAAGGCACTCTGCCCTACCGTGGTTCCTAGAACCACACTGAAAACAATGAAACCCAGTACGAGTACCCTTCCTGTTCTGCTGCGAAGACCGGAAAGATCCTGTCAATGAACGTACCAACTTCCGAGGTTGGAAATCCTTCTCAGAAATCCTTGGTGAATTCAAGCTTCTCTTGCTCTTCTTTTGTGGTTATTCATGTGACTAGTCAGTTTATCACTGTACTAACTATAATTCATTGAGCTGCTATTCTTCGTATTCTCAGGTATCTTCAGGATACTCAATTTCAAAGTCTTTTATTTCCTTTTATTTCATTTATGGAGTTATGAGCATACTATGATGTTGATTAGGATGGTAATCCTACAGATCGCAAGTCTACCACTAGTTTCTATATTTTTCTTGGTAATTCCCTTATTTCTTAGAAGAGTAAGATATAATATATTATTTCTAGATCTTCCACACATAAGTCGAGTAGTACAGTGTCATAACCTCAACTACTTGTGAGATAGTTTGGTTAAGTTGGTTGTTTGCGGACATGAGTATCTCTCTTCAACAACCTACTCTATTATATTGTGATAATCAAAGTATTATCCAAATTGTGTGCAATATAGTTTTTAATGAGAGAATGGAGCACATTGAGATTGGTTGTCATCTCACTCGATCGTTATTATCTATAACTTGGTACTATCATGCTGTCTTTTGTTCCTTCCTTGTTGTAGATAGTTAATATATTTACCAAGACTTATTCCGCTTCGCGCTTTCATTTTTTATTTGACAAATTCTCAATGCTTCTAACCATAACATCATGAGTTTTAAAGAAAAATATTAGATTGTATATATTTATTAACGTTTAGAATATTTTAATATTTTTTTATTTTAAAATTTTAATTTCTTAACTTAATTATATAAGATATGATATTAAATATTTTTTTTAAATTTATACTATTTTTTATTTTATTTTTTCTTTTTCTCAATTTCTACATTACCCACTTATGCCATGGAAAAGGTTTCTCCCCTTCGTTTCTTATAAAGGAAGGTCCTGATTTGCATGGCATACAAGTCGTTCTAAGTTTTGCATGCACGTGTCATGCATGTCAAGCAAAGTAAATGACATGTACGACATGTATACTTTGTTTATCTACGGGAGTGGATGGTGGAGGAATGAAACAAATTTAGGAACATGGAGAGAAAATGAAATAAAAAAGAAATTATTTTTTTTATATTGATTGAGAAAGATGAGTATATGCGATATAATTTTGTTAATAAAAAAAAGACGTACGTTATTTTTTTTAATATATGATATAATTTTATAATTTAAAAGGGATATATACATCATTTTTTTATCCATGAGTTGTTTTTCGTTTGATTTTGAGATGATTAATTTTGACTCTAAAATTATCCATGGATTATATTTTTTTAATTTTAATAAAATAAATAATGAAAAAAAATTTATTACGATGAAAAATTTTCTATTACGATTTTTTTTTAATTTTATTTTCCGCTCTTCCAAATAAACGGAACAGTAAGGCGTTTGGTTTGTTTCATTTTCCATTTTTATTTTTCAGAAAACCGTATTTTCTAATTTTCTGGAAAATTACTTTTTTCATTCTCCAGTTTTCTAGAAAATGCTATGTTTTTTTGGAAAACAAAGCTGGAAAATACAAACCAAACATGTTTTTCAGAAAATCACATTTTCTACGGAAAATGAAAATGAAAAACAGACTAGAAAATACAAACCAAACGCCCCCTAAATTTCTCATGCAAAATCGTGTAGCAAGAAGTATATCAGGCATGTGGCGCACTATTACTATATGCAATATGACAAGTATATATATATATATATATATATATATATATATATATATATATATATATATATATATATATATATATATATATAAATGATCTGTTGCAGTCTGTTCCCTACAGACCACGTGTGGATCGCGTACGTGTCACTGCCTGGGAAGTCCCTGATCGATCAAGCACCTGCCCCTGATCGGTCAGGGACATCCCTGGCCGATCAGGAAGGTGCTTGATCAGTTAACTTGACCGATCAGCTATTATCCAATGCCGACGGATTCACCGCTACCCGACGGGTTTACCGCTATCCCTAGGGTTCACCGCACCCCCCTAGGGTTATAGTTTTATTCGGGGGTGGCGGTCGAAGGTGTTCGATCGATGATCGGTCACCATCGGCGCAGCGCCCTGCGTGACCGATCAGGCAACTGGTTGATCGGTCTGGCGCTGTGATTCGCACGCGGTCCACAACGCGCGATCCGCAGCAAATCATTCATATATATATATATATATATATATATATAAATATAAATAATATGATGATATTATGCGCTACTTCCCGTGCGCTCCTCTTCCACGATTGCCACGTTGGCCATCCGAATCAGCATTTTCTTCCTTTATTTAATTATTTCTTTCTGTTGTATTTTCCTTTCCTCTCGATGTTGTCGCCGCCGTGCTTGCCTTGCATGCGCTCGCCTCCAGCTGCCCGCCCCTTAACAAAACTACATGAGAAGGGCGCGGGCGCGGGAGGCGTCGGCCGGGCGTAGTGGGCGCGGCAGGCGACGACAGACGGCTACAACGACTTCTCATCCTCTCTCTCTCATCTTCTCTTCTTCTTCCATGAGAAGGGCGCGACAGGGGATGGGCGACGACGGCCGGCGACAGACGGCTACAGCGACTTCTCATCCTCTCTCTCTCGTCTTCTCTTCTTCTTCCTTGA
This sequence comes from Boesenbergia rotunda, assembly GCA_024364735.1. NCBI lineage: Eukaryota > Viridiplantae > Streptophyta > Magnoliopsida > Zingiberales > Zingiberaceae > Boesenbergia > Boesenbergia rotunda. The sequence goes on from JAGFNQ010003441.1 coordinate 50,418, forward strand.
GAAGGGCGCGGCAGGCGATGGGCGTTGGCCGGGTACAGCGGACGACAGGCGTCAGCCGGGCGTAGCGAGCGATGGGCAGCGGGGCTGCAATGTAGTTTTGTTCGGGGGTGGGCAGCTGGAGGCGAGCGCATGCAAGGCAGGCACGGCGGCGACAACATCGAGAGGAAAGGAAAATACAACAGAAAGAAATAATTAAATAAAGGGAGAAAATGCTGATTCGTATGGCCAACGTGGCAGTCGTGGAAGAGGAGCGCATGAGAAGTAGCGTATAATATCATCATTGTATATATATATGTGTGTGTTAGATCAGGTTATAGACGAATCTGAAATGACCAACTCGGTCCCACAAAAATTTTCCATCGATCACCAAAATAAATCAGAAAATATCATCATTGTATATATATGTGTGTGTGTGTGTTAGATCAGGTTGTAGACAAATCTGAAATGACCAACTCGGTCCTACGAAAATTTTTCATCGATCACCAAAATAAATCGGAAAGCACTCGTGGTAGACAATTTAGAAGCCTAACATCCAAGGGTTTACGTCCCATTTAAAAAAAATTCTTATAAAATACGCCATAGCTAAGGATCGAACCGTAAATATTTAGGATAATAACTAATCGTCCTACCGTGGATGCCATTCTCAACAAAGACTTGGCCCTCGTACACAAAGATAAGAATGAAATAGAAGCATAGATTGTGAACTACAATAATTCCGGTATATACTGGAAGAATAAAGCCAGATTCGTATCGCTGTTGCTGGCACTGTACAAGTAGGCGCTTCATCTCAAAACATACTCCTTCAGTCCGGATCCGCTCTAAAATTATGCTATTTGCAATAATTCTTGACCTTTAATCGCAAAAACCTTATTCAATGCTTGCTCCACAACCTGCATTATAAGCCACGTCAAGATAAGAAACTACTAGAAAAAAAAATATACAATGGTGTAAGATTCAGAAGCAGGAACTCTCCATGTAACTAACTCGTCAACAGTTCACTCATAAATTAGATCCAATATTAATTACCTTGTCAGGAGTAGAAGCACCTGAAGTGACACCAATTGTAACTGGTCCAGAAGGTAGCCAATTCTCTTTCTCAAGCAGCTCTCCATGCTGCTTGTAAAAACAGATAAAATGATTATTGCCACTATGGAATTTCATAAATAGTCACATAATCTGATTAAAATAGATTTATTCTTAAGTAACTTACATTTAACTTGTAGGTGATTTTATTTCCCGGGCCAATTCTTTGTTCATTGTCAATCCAATAACTAGGGATACCCCTGAGCTCAGCAATCTCTTGGAGATGTGAAGTATTGCTAGAGTTCCATCCCCCAACGACTAAGATGAGATCAAGTTTCTCTTCCACCAGCTTGAACATAGCATCCTGCCTTTCCTGAAAGTGCGCAAGAGAAGGGTAAGGGGGAAATGACATCAGTCATCCGATAGAATATAATGAATTATATAAAAAAATTTAAAACAGAAAATATTATTGATTTATTACTACTTTGATTTGCCACAAAACTGAAAAGATAAATATGAAAGTTAGATATTCCAAACTCTATTTTACAATTATAATCCTTTCCTTATAAAAAAATTCCACCAATATCAATCCCAAATCCAGATTGAGGCTTTAATTAGGACCTAGACGAATAAAAAATTGTTTCCTTTTTTTGTGTGAGACTAGGTTGACAAGTGATTTTTTTTTTTGTTTTTGTTTTTTTTTGTGAGACCAGGTTGACAAGAGATATAGCTTTCTACAGAGCTTACTATAGGAAGAAGACCACAAATAGTTGGGACAAATAGGGCTTGATGATGATAACTACAAAGATAAGTCCTTGTATACACAAAATGTTGTTTGTGAAAAGCTCAAGAGTAATGCAGGTGAAGAAATGGGGAAGTCAAAAAAGTAATACTTTACTATGCAACAGAACTTTTTTTCATCCGTAATAATTGATAATAAATCTGAATAAATATACAATTTGTAACAGAATATGTAACCAAGAACTAATTACTATGGCTAAATTGTAACCAACCATGATAGCTCAACACCTTAAAAGAACAATCTAAAAAGGATGTAAAACATGGATCCATTTCCGAGTAAATATTAACTACAGAGTTCTAGTCATTAAATTTCATTGAACTTGTCCACAAAGTATTGGAGTTCCACGGAAAAAATTAAATGATTTTCTAGCTATTATATTCACAAGGCATGAAAGTCACATGCCTATCTGAACAATTGTTTATACTTGATGCAAGCAATTAACTCTACCCAACCAGATTATTGCAAAAGGCTTATATAAATTCGTCAGTTACCTTGGAAGAAGTTAACCAATGATATTCAGGATAATTTGATTTTTTTTTTTTTTTTTGACTTTCATAGTAAAATTTTGATAGGTAAGAGTGAATTGAAATGGATGTAAACTAGACATCAAGGAGAGAAAACATACTGCTGGTTTGACTGTTTGTATTGAAGTTTTCAATCACAATAATAACAGGGGAAAAGGAATGTGAAATGCAAATAGTAAAAAAGAAAGAAAACTATCAGTAAATTCACCTGGGTGGCATCACAAATGGTGTTGAAGCTGACAAAGTGATCATTGATGTTCTCAACCCCATATCTTCGCATCATGGTCTTCTCAGCCAATTTACCTGAAATCTAGTGTTATATTTGGCTGTAAACTATAGATGGAAAGACACAGGAAGTATCAGGGGCAATGAACTTACCTATTTCCTCCGTTTCGCCCTTGAGCATTGTGGTTTGATTTGCAATGCCTACTTTAGCTAAGTCGACATCCGGATCAAACCCAGCAGAAACGGCATATTTGAATTTCTGTAGCACATGAATGCACAGTTAATACCTTTCTTCTGTGCAGATCATATGAAATAAAAGAATCAATATACCTCAAGAAATGCTTCTTTTGTGGAGCTAGACCCATCCAATTGCCCACCAAGAATGTAGTCGCACACATACATTGCCTGTTTTTTTTGCAATTGTTATATCCAATGTTTGGTTTCGGAATATAATTCATAACCAAATGGTATTGGGTCACCAATCTAGTACCTCAGTCATGTTCTTCACAATGATATATCTTCCTGCAAACGAGGCTGTGGCGATAGTCTCCTCATGTGAATATTTGCCATGTATGATTGAAGTATAATCACCCTTCTTATGTTTCTCGACAGTGTTCCAGACCTTTGAGGATAGAAAAACATTAATTATGATGAAGATATTCAAGGAGAAATACACCTACAAGTCCCTCTGAAATAAAAAGAAAAAATACCTTTGAAACCCATGGACAAGTAGTATCAACTATCTGAACCTGCTTTTCGCTCAAGGTAAACATCTCATCTACAGCGGCTCCAAATGCTGGCAAAATTACAACATCACCCTTGTCAACAACATCAAATCGTTTCTTCCCCTCCTCAACTGGAATGTTTTTCACGTCCATCTCTTCCAATCTCTGTAGCATTAAAACAATATAATCAATCTCAATATATTGAATATTTCATACTAGTAGGAACAAATGGTAATCACCAAATATTGTTATGTAACAAAATAGCCCTTCTCTGTCAAAATTATATTACACGAATAACTTCTTGAAATGAATCAAATTTCTATTTACAATTAAATTTAAATTAGGTCATGGTGAAAATTATACTGGAATGCTAAAACCAACCTAGTTTATTTCAGTATACAAGTATAGCAAGTTGCTTCAAATTAGAGAACCTTCTACAAGAATCCACAAACCATAGTTCATTATTTATATTTCTTGCATGAACATGAAAATTACGAAGTTAAACGAATAGAAAGTTTGACAATAAAACATTATATTTATAAACAGGACACAATTAGTAGCTAGGATCCATCCCAAACCTTGTTGACCGTCGGGTTATGGATGATTTCGTTGGTAATCCAGATGTTCTCTTCAGGAAATTGTTTCCTCGCCTCGTAAGCGATCTGGACCGCTCTCTCAACTCCCCAGCAGAACCCATAGGACTCCGCGAGCTTCACAGTCACGTCGCCCCAAGTGTACACGCAGTTGTTATCCTTCAGCGTCTTAATCACATCACCTGAAATCCCACAACCCTAACCAAGTTTAAGAAAACCCCCAATTCTCACAGCAGGCAAAAACGACCAAACTCCCCCCGCTTACTCGTGTACTCCTGATTCATGAGCTCGAGGGTTTCCTTCTTGTGCCCGAACCCACGGCGGTTGTAGTTGTCGCTGCGAGTAAGATTATGGCGGAAGGCCTTCTTGTCGAAGTCCGGTTCGAGCACGGGGTCACCGCTGCAACGGACGGCGAGCGTGGGCTTCGATAAGGGGGCAGATCGGACGCGGGAGTGTGCGAGACTAGGGGAGAAGCGCGCGAGCTGCATCGGGATCGCCATCGCAGGAGGAGAAGACGACGAGAGGAGGCCGGTGCGGAGCTTCGGGCAGCAGCAATGGAATCCCGCGGCAGTGGTCCATTTATCCAGTCGCCTGCCATCCTCCAAATTTTTTCTACATTTTCTTTTTTTTTTTAAAAATAAAACTTTTTCTCTGGCTGCCGTTTTTCGATCGGATCCGTTTCGTCAAACACTGCGCGTGGTACATTCGAGAGTGAGAGTTAACGGACTGTCGGATCTTAGCCCGATCCAAGTTTCCTGCCCGTTTGAAAAGATGCGAAAGGCAGCGGGCGATCAACGCCGTTGACTAGACCTAGAGCGCATTTCAATAATTATGTATTTTATTCGGGTAGCGTCTGTGGAATGATTTTTATGATTGATTCCACGATTGACCCGGCGTCTAAAATTAAGCACGGGGAAATTTAATTCGATCTAATTTTTAAAACATTTATCACGAGTTTCTCTGGTAACGGAAATGCCAAATAATTGAATTTTGTCACCGTGAAAACGAGTTTACTAAAACATTTATCACGAGTTTCTCTTTTCCTCTATTTTTGGAGGCTAACGTTTTGTGAAAAACGTCGACTTTTTTTTTATTACTTTTACTAAAATTATATACATGGAAACAATTTTGCGTTCTTCTAGCCTGATCGAGTTCCATCTTTGGTTTCGTTACTTTCCACGTTTGTTTATGTATTTAGCTTCCAGATTTTCGATCTCCCAGGTCCATTTGGGGAATCTGTTTGTGTTCTTATCAATAATGTCTAGTTCTTTCTTATGTGGGAAAGTCTGTGTTATCTTTGGCTGATGGAGTAATTTCATTGGTTAATTATGCTACATAAATTACTAGAATATTGAACATGATAATTAGATTCAGCAACCTTTTCTTTCCCTCTTTCTTTTATTTTCAGATTTAAGAACCTTGAATACATGTAGTAGCATCTTTCTTTCCTCCCTTACGTTCACATCTCATCCATGTACAGCCTACAGCGGCCAATCCACTCAGTTGCTGCTGGAACAAAACAATTACATTCATTGAACTTTGTGTCCCATTGCCTCATCAGCTAAACAATGTTTCAGTTGATTGAATTGTTATCTACCTAGTCGATTAAATCTATCAAGTCGATGATATCTTTTTCACTTGGCTTATGTTGTAAATTTATGCAAAGTTTCAGAATTGACTTTAACTTGCGAACTATATATGAATTTGGACCATAAATCCCCAAGTCAAAAGATTTAAACTAAGCTATATATTGGATGATTTAATTACCCTTATCTAATTAAATAGATTATATTTTATGCTAGTAACCGAAAGTAAAAGTCCAACATTACAAATCATTCTCGTACGCACCTCTCATAGTTTTCATATCTAGCTCGTCTTCAGCTTCACTGATGTTCCTGCCCTTGAGTCCACCCTATGTCAGGTCTCCAATCTATAGAATGCACCAAGTTCTTCGAACTTGCTCCGTACCATCTGACCCTTCATGTTTGTGAGTTGCCTTCGTTTGGAACACCCTAGAATATATCTCACATTAGGCCATTAGACCTCTAGTCACTAAGTTTTAAAGCTTGCTCTCAGAACATCCACATTAATTTTAACACTTTACATTATAATAATCACCTCATCAAAAATTATAGGGTTCACATGCCATATACACATTATATTAATATCTTCATTCTATCACATTCATTTTAACATTAACACTTATTATTTGTGAGGTCTGTAGGATCGTTTCCGTACGCTAAAGGGGGGTGAATAGCGAATTCTCGATTCTTTTACTTACGTTGTTAGTTGCGCAAGCGGAATATACAATAAAAATGAAACTAACAACAAAGAACAATGCTAACAAACCGATTTTACTTAGTATCCACCCCGGACGGGTGACTAATCCAAGAATCCTTCGGTGGATCACTTCCCGAATAATCTCCATCTAGCCCTTGTCGCTCCTTGTGGGTGGAGAAACCTCGCCACAACACCTTGACATGACCTGAGCACCAAGACTACCGTTTAACCTTTGACCAAGACCAAACTCGTCAAGAGTCTCAGCCTCACGAAGTCCTCTTTAAATATAACTTAGGGCTGACAACTAGCCACCAGTCGACTGCTCTTAGGGCAGTCGACTGGTGCCACTGAAAATCGACTGTTGCAACTCCAACGTTCGAATTTTCAGCCAACTCACCAGCCACTACCAGTCGACTACTCCCAGGGCAGTCGACTGGTCCGAGGCTGAAAACCTTCTGTGAGTTTTATCAATCGACTGCCCCAATGGCAGTCGACTGCCCCACTCATACACCTAGGGTTTCCCTTCCTGAATACAATCACACAACACTCGTATCCTCACGACTCGACTGACTCCTCACCAGCAGCCTTAACTATTGCCTTCGCGCCCTCTTCATCTTCGGCTTCCATCCCTCGGATGCACGCAAGCCTCCAGCTTGCCTCCATGCCATCCTTCACGCATGCCTCGAAGTCCGCGCCCCTCAGCTTATCGTCCCTGCTCTCCATAGTCCCTCAGGTACGCACACAAGCCCGCGGCTTGTCTCCATGCCACCCTTCACCGTACCGAAGCCGTCCAGTCATGTCAATATGTGTAAACCTGCACAACATGCACATTCAACATACACATATTAGAACACAAAAGGAAGCATAACTTAAACCCTTTGCCCAAACATCAAAACTCATGGTCACTTCGGGCCACAGATTGTCTCAACAATCTCCCCCTTTTTGATGTTTGACAATACATTTAAGTTAGGGAAAACAAATAGAATAGCAAAAATAATGCTAAACAAACAACTGGACTTACGTTACCAAGACTCCATCTTGGACTTATATCGCCAATGCATATGCAATGCACACATGGACCCTATCCCAAGGCATACCACACCTAACCCTCCAAGTTAGGAATTTTCCGAAACGAGTTTATTAAAACCTATCCCAAGGTTCCCCACACCTAACCCTCCAAGTTAGGAATTTTCCACATCTAACCCTCCAAGTTAGGACTTTTCCACATCGAACCCTTCAAGTTAGGATTTTTCCACACCTAACCCTCCAAGTTAGGAATTTTCACACCTAACCCTCCAAGTTAAGAATTTTTACCAAAACGGGATTTTAAAACTTCTCCAAAGCTCCCCACACATTGGATTTACAAAGGCTTTTTAAGAGCCTCTCCAAGGTCCCCCTTATGCCAAGAATGGAGCAAACATGCTCCTCCTCCTTAATCTCATCTCCCTTAAACCTAGGGTTTCCCACAAAGGCATGTTTGGTTTCCCACTTAAACCCAACACTTCTCCCCGCTTTGTCATACATCAAAAAGACCCTAATAATATCCCAATTATTGGTTCTTTTAATCCCCAATGATCCTAAATAATGTGTATTAGACCCCCATACACTTGTTTCTCATCATTTGGACACATGTCAGCTACTGGATACCCACACCAGCTCTGACCAGTCGATTGCCGCCAGGGCAGTCGACTGATACTCTGAAAATCAATTTTTCAGGCCAAATTCAGAATTGCGCCAGAATTTCACAAATCTCTAAAAATTCCTAAATTTTGTGGAGAACTTTGTGGTACCAATACCTACTTGGGAAAAATACATTCCACAATGTATCTATCACCATTCCCAAGTTGGGCACAAAACTCAAAATTTCCTATGGAAATTAAGGCAAACTAGGAGGCAACCTCCCCCTTAACCTATGCCTTTTTCATATTTTCAATTTACCTAGGTTAAGTTCTACCCAACATAACACCTTGACACCAAGTCAAGTTTTACCCAACTCAACTTCCAAGTTCTTTTCCCCTTGGACAAAATTAAAGGCTTGCCCCAAGCAACCTTATCCCTAGTGCCAAAAAGAACTCAACAAAACCTTAAAACAATCTAAAAAGTTTGCAAGTACATTTGCTAGGATATACCTTATCCTAGAAAAATATTATTTCATGAAAGTATAAAATGTGCTTGACTTTTGGTATAATTTTCGAATTTCCTTAAAGATAGACATTTTGTATCAATTTGAAAATTTATCTATAATTCCATGTGTTTGTCAAGACTCACCATTATAGTTTGACACATGAAATTGTCCTTAACTTTCCCCCTTTTCTATTTCTTAATCCTAGACACATATGTGAGATATCCATATTCTTTGATTCATCAAAAGCTTATCATCCAATATCATCCAATAGTAATTTATGAACTTCAAATCATAAAATATCAACCCATAAAATCTCACAAGATAACATAATTCTTTCCTGTGTTTCCAATTCATCTAATAGACCTTTTTGCTTACTCTCATAGATCAGTCGACTGCCCCCATGGCAGTCGATTGCCAAAACGAACAGAGAGTTTCTGGGCTGAGACAAGTCGACTGCCCCCAGGGCAGTCGACTGATACCTGAATTTCAGGTTTTTCAGTCCAATTTCAGTAATGCCTAAATAATTCTATAAATCTCCAAAAAATTTGAAATTTTGTGAAGAGATTTGTGGAGCCTATGCCTACTTGGGAAAAATACGTTTCCAAACAAATGTACTCCGAATCCCAAGATTGGCACGAAATCCAACTTCTCCTAAAGTGTATCATTTAAACTTCTCCCAAAAGTCCTAATTGAGACTTCTTCTTGATGCCTCTTCCTATACTCAATCACATTACATTCCTGGCACCAAGTTATATGGCATTTACACTTTAAAACTATTTTCTCTCAATTATAATCCCATTTTTCATCTTTTCTCCATAATTTTCCTCTTAATGTGCCAATTCCCTAGAATTAAGACTTACCCGAGTTTTCCAATCCCTTTGACACATTTCCTAGTCTACCTAGGCCGTCCTAGAGAATCCATCTATTGAGATCCATTTACCATGGACCCCAAAGGCTCATAGAGCTCCCCCTTGAGCTCTTAGCCTTAGCCACCTCCTTAGGTGACTCAATCCACACTAGACCACACCGGTGAGCCCCCGGTGATTCTTGGCCTGCAAATCTAACTTTCTTAACCTTGGACACCTTGTTTTTGGTCAAATTATCCTTTTTACCTCTAAATTGCACTCCCTTGTCATTTTTAGACTTCTCCTTCTTGCCATGATTGTATGCTTCCCCAGCATACTTCTTTTTGTTGGTATTTGAGGTCTTAGACCGGTATCCCAACCCCGATCTATCATAGTTGGGTTTTATACTACCCAACACTATGTCTAAACTCTTTGATCCAACCGTGAATCTTTCTAGGGTCTTTTTTAATTTATCAAGCCTTGCCCTCAAGGCTTGATTTTCCCTTTATAAGATTTTAACTTTTGAGTCCATATGTCCACTTTGGACACTCCTAGACCTACTCTCTTTTCTAGGCACATTCCTTCCCTTCTTGGGATTAATGCCTTGGTCCTTAGGTATAACGTTCTTAGGTCTATCATGATGCATGCTCTTCCTAGGGTTGTGATCTACCTTGTTAACCCTAGTCCTATCATTATATCTAAAATCATGATTATGCACAAGCAAATAATTTTCACTAATTTTAGTATGCATGGAGGAATGATTTGCACGATTTTTAACATTCTCAAAGGAACTTGAATTTGAATTACATTTTACCTCAAGGTTAGGGATTACCTCCCTTACTTTTGGAGTTCCCCTTTGATGTGACCTTCATAAATGCTCCATTTTCTTTCTTTCCTCCTTCTCCCATCTTCTCAAGTGCTCCCTTTTCTTAAGCTCTTTCTTCCTTGGACATTTAGTGTGAAAGTGCCCAAGTTCTCCACATGTGAAGCATCTAATCTTCTTTCTTTTAGCTTGAGCTTCTTCATCCCTACACCTCATGTTAGAATTTAATTGAATTGAGATAGGTTTAGAGTGTACCTTCTTTTTCTTACCTTTTGGACACTTATCTTTGTAGTGTCCTTTTTTGTTGCAACCAAAGCATGTAATATGATCCTTTTTCTTCGCTTTGGTGGAGGTGGAAGTGGAGGCTAGGTTGACTTCTTCTTCAACCTTGGATGATATGGATGCCTCCTCTTGATCCGGTATGGATGAGGGTCTCTCCTCCCCTTTAATCCTTGAGCTTGATACTTCCTCTTCTTCTCTTGAGGAGGTTGATGATCTCTCACTCTCTTGTTCCTCCTCTTGGGCTATCGAGCTCACTTCATTGGATTCTTCTATTCGTTGTGCTTGGATGGTGTTCTTATGAAAATCTTTTATCTTGTTCCACAATTCATGTGCATTTTCATATGTCCCTACACCACTCAAGACATTGTTAGGCAAAATATTGATCAAAATTGCAATTACCTTTTCATTTGCTTTTGCTTGATCTTGTTGCTCTTGATTTCAATATCTAGGTCTAAGCATCTTCCCGTGCTTATCCTTTGGAATCTCGCAGGGCTCTTCTAGCGCAATTCTACATGCCCACTCCATTCTGAACCAAGTCTCGATCCTCGCCCTCCAAAAATCGAAGTCTTCATGATTGTAAGACGGTGGAGTATAGATGTCTTCCCCAAGTTTGTCTTCCATGGTTCTTCCCTCTAGCTTTTGCTCTTCTTGGCGGTTATTCCAATCACGAGCGGTCCTTCGCTCTGATACCACTTGTAGGATCGTTTCCGTACACTAGAGGGGGGGGGGGTGAATAGCGAATTCTCGATTCTTTTACCTACGTTGTTAGTTGCGCAAGCGGAATATACAATAAAAATGAAACTAACAACAAAGAACAATGCTAACAAATCAATTTTACTTGGTATCCACCCCGGACGGGTGACTAATCCAAGAATCTTTCGGTGGATCACTCCCCGGATAACCTCCGGCTAACGCTTGTCGCTCCATGTGGGTGGAGAAACCTCGCCGCAGCACCTTGACACGACCTGAGCACCAAGACTACCGTTTTGCCTTTGACCAAGACCAAACTCGTTAAGAGTCTCATCCCTCACGAAGTCCTCTTTAAATAGAACTTAGGGCTGACAACTCGCCACCAGTCGACTGCTCCCAGGGCAGTTGACTGGTGCCACTGAAAATCGACCGTTGCAACTCCAACGATCGAATTTTCAGCCAACTCACCAGCCGCTACTAGTCGAGTGCTCCCAGGGCAGTCGATTGGTCCAAGGCTGAAAACCTTCTGTGAGTTTTATCAATCGACTGCCTTAATGGCAGTCGACTGCCCCACTCACACACCTAGGGGTTCCCTTTCCGAGTATAATCACATAGCACTCGTACCCTCACGACTCGACTGATTCCTCACCAGCAGCCTCGACTATTGCCTTCGTGCCCTCTTCATCTTCGGCTACCGTCCCTCGAATGCACGCAAGCCTCCAGCTTGTCTCGATGCCATCCTTTAGGCATGCCTCGAAGTCCACACCCCTCAGCACATCGTCCATGCTCTCCATAGTCCCTCTGGTGCGCACACAAGCCCGCGGCTTATCTCCATACCACCCTTCATCGTACCGAGGTCGTCCAGTCAAATCAATATGTGTAAACCTGCACAACCTGCACACTCAACATACACATATTAGAACACAAGGGAAACATAACTTAAACCCTTTGCCCAAACATCAAAACTCATGGTCACTCCGGACCACAGATTGCCTAAACAAGGTCCACATACCACACATACACAATATATTAATATATTTATTCTCTCACATCTTTATTTTTATTTTATATTAAATAACTTAATTTTAATTTCTTAAATGATTATTATTTAAAATAAATAAAATAAAATTTTTAAATATATTTATTATGTAAAATAATTTTTCTTATTTTATAAGTGCCATATATTTAAAATTAAAATTTTGAGCAGTTTCGCCTGAACTATAATATAAATCAAAGGACATATTCGTTGGCGGAACTTCTAACAGAACTCCAGGCGACAGAGGGGCTATTTCGTCAAAGTGCTCAAGCTTATGTTGCTGAAAAGGTTTTTACTTCTAAGCCGAAAGGCAAGAAGAAGAAGAAACAAGGTTTAGCAAAGAAAGCGGCTAAATCTCAAGGACCTCAGGCTGGAGTGAAGAAACCGCCAGCATGCAACAAATACAATATGATGCATAATACCAATGTGCAAAACAAAATCAGGTCAACCATCATGGAATCAATAAGCAACACATACACCCAAACCAGAACCATAACAAATCAATATAAAACTAATCTATTGGGTAGGGTATATCTAATGTCAACCAAACCCTAGATAGGTCACATGATATTTCTAAAGTATACGCGTACTAGCGGTACTCATTGGATCAAAAAATAAGAGTCGAGACTATATAACTGAAAATTTGGATTTGTAACTCGAAGATAAAGCAAAGAAAAGTATCAAATAGAAAAATAAGTAAAGTAGAGCTAAGGTAAATAAATCTACTCAGATAACGGAATAACTATGCATTTAAAGGTAAAAGGAACTAAAGAATCAAGCAAGAAGTACTACCGCCTCAAATAGAAAAGTCCGTAAACGAAGAGAACCTTCCATGATCAACCGTGCAAGTCCAAAGTTAAGGTCCTCTATCAAGGATATAGTTTAGTTATTTATAAAAATTACTAAATTAGTTAAATAAGATATTAAACATAATTAAGATAAATCCTAACTACAATATCTGTTTAATTAATACATTAACCATAATGCGTTCTATTTTAGGTTTAGCCTGAGCCTAACCCAACAAATAAAGGTACTCAACTTAAATAATATCATCTCCTACAGTTGTGGCTGGCGCCACATAAGAAAAGAATAAGTAATCTAAAAACCAAAAATCTAACCCATTTCCACCCATTAATTTGCAATGTTTAATTTAAAATATTTACTATTTAAGGGTTATATTTGATTATACAACAATAATCAATACTAAGTATTTATTCTACTAAATAGAATAAAAAGTACGATAGTGAAGCCTGAGACTGTTAATTGAAAAAGAAAAAAAACGAAAGATGAAGTTAATTGCTCACGACCAAAACAACCCAAAGGATTCTACCTTATCCCAGCAATCTACATAAAGATGCATTGCTCTCAGAGAATCTGAAACCAAACAAGGCATGAACAAAAGCACAACCGGGAGCACAAATCCATCTCATCTACTAATTCGAAGCCATTCAAGATCAACACTTAGAGAACCAATCTACCGGTTAACCCTAACCTGCGATGCGCATGGAAGAAGAGAAGGAATCGCGATTAGGGAGGGGTCACGATTTAAGGTTTGCGTGAGGAGGGGCTGCGGCGCAGAGGGGTTGGCGTAGAAGGAGAAGAAACGACTTGCGATCGGCACTGGATCCGCGAAGGCTCCGCGTCAAGCGAAGAGGGAATCGGCGGTTTGCGAAACGAAGAGGAGGAGGGATTTAGGAAAGGAATTTAATTAAAAATAAAAACAAAACCAAGGTTTATATATATTAATTGTGACATTTTACAAAATAGCCCCCAACGTTTGGGTATTCGAACCTTCACCTTTAATTTATGTTTTTTAAGCTCTTTGTTCCCTTTTAAATTTTCAGACTTAACGTAATCCTCCTTTTATACATAGCGTACATGCATGCCTAGGAGCCTCATCTAACCTTATCGTCCAAGAAAAGCTTCTCTCTCCATGAGTATTCGAATTTGTTACAAACCACTATTTCTCTTTATTATAAGTTACACGATTTATAAAATATATAAAACTGGGTTGATAATTAACGTATATAATATTATCATCTTACAATTTAAGAATCAAAATATAATAAAATTAGTATATCTATCTTTCTTACATATTAATTAGTCATAGTATCCGAGTTAATAATTTTTATAATTTTCTTCCTCTGTACGTGTTAACTTTGGACTTAATTGATAGGGACATTGAAGATGAATGAATCATCTTTAACCATCACGACATATCAATTATAAGTTGAGGTTGAATCTTCAGTACTATACATACTGATCCTGTCGCAAGGCGGAGTGGAAGCTCCAAGGGCGAGATGGTCTCCCGAACGAAACGAGTTGCCGAGGTGGTGCCGATCTGGCTCCGAGTTGGCCCCCGCCTGCAAAACAATGACCGTTAGCAAACCCGCCGGAGAGTTTCCCCGGTCAGACACTCCGATGGTAAAGTTAGTATCCGCAGGATATAATAGAGCAAATGAAAATATGGTGGAAGAGAGAGCTCGCGTGCATACCTGCGAAATGAGGAGTAAAGGGCTTATATAGCCGGGGGAGCTGACAACCTCTGTCCGTGTCGACGAGACAAGGGGTGGTACCTGTCAGCAGGTCGTATGAGAGCACTTGGGAGTACCGCAGCATGGCGCGTGGTGCTCGAGTAGTACGATGGTACCGAATGGGCGGGCTGACAGCGAGGGGTGTCAGGAATAGGTAAGGTGTGTAGTATTCCGACATCAAGGCCGTATCTTGGATATAATGACATGGGGGCGTAGGAACGAGATAGTTCGTAACCCGAGCGCCGATCGGCGGGTCCGAGTGTCAAGGACTGGGTCGGGTAATGGCCAGGGACAAAGAGCGTGGGCCGCNGTGTTGGGACCGGGTGCATGCCGACGCGGACACGTATTGTAATTGTTACATAATTACATGCAGCGGAAACAAAAGCATGAACAATTTCCTAAATTATTCTAACACATATCATAAGCATGCAATGTGTTCACATAATCGTAATATAAAATTTTTGCAGAAAAGAAAATTACTCTACGAATTACCTCGCGTAACTTGGAAGAAGGGACGAGATCCAACCGTTAGCGTCCCTCGGAAGCTTCGCCTCTATTCGTGTCCACGCCGAGTATCGTCGGGATGACTTCGCTAAGCCACGAGTTTCGTGTTCACGAGAACTACTAGATTCTTCGTGAACACGACGAAAACCGAAAGAGTAATCACATCGAAAGACTCACCACCAAGGTTAGCCGGATTCACAATTCCGGCGAGAAGGAGGAAGATGACTTGCGCCCAATCCCAAGATGATGATGGCCGAAGAGGAAGATCATCCCAAGGAAGAACTTCGTCGCCTTGGTGCTTCTCCTTGTGCTCACGGCAAGAAGAGGGAGAGGATGCCTATGGCCGGCCAAGAGAGAGGGAGAGAAGAAGAGGAGAGAGCCCAAGCAATTCTTAGATGGATCATCTTCCAAGGCACCCCTTGGGTCATTTATATAGGGAGAGGATTCTTAATTCCCAAGCAAACCTCTCCTTGATTATGGAATAATTTCTCAATCAATCCATAATCAAGGCTCTCATGATCAAGCCTCCTCTCCTTGATTATGGAATAATTTCTCAATCAATCCATAATCAAGACTCTCTTTCTTTTGGTATGATTATATAAAATTTATAAAACAAACCAACCATTGGTTCATTATATAAAAATTTATAAAACAAACCAACCATTGGTTCATTATATAAAAATTTATTAAACAAACCAACTCATGGTTCATTATATAAACATTTAGATATATAAAATTTATATAACCTTTTATAAAATAAACCAACCTTTGGTCTATTTTATAAAATAAACCAAAATAGCCTTATCGACTTGTGGTGGCCAAAATTTATATAAAAGAGAATTCATCTCAAGTGGTCGGCCAAGTTTTCATCCAAACCATAGGTCCATGGTTCAAAACCCACTAATGGATTAAATTTTGTCATCTTTGATTTATTATAAATTTTTATAAAGCAAACCAACTCTTTGGTTTATTTTAATTCATGATAAAATAATCCCATGGATTATTTTAAGCTTATAATAAATCATACCACCTTAGATCAAATCCCTTAATGAATTAAACTTATTTAATTCACCCATTAAGTCTTTAAAAGACTTAGCCATTCTATGCTTCCGATGCGTCTGAAATAAATTCAGTTTTGACTATTGTTTGAACTTACCAAAAATAGTCTATCTCGATTGGAGAATCCAATTCTCAACTCGGTTTAAATCCTTCGAATTACTAATTATGCGTGTGACCAAATAGGCTTTCAATTTATGTTGGCCGTCCATAATTAACTAATTAATTATAGAACGATCATGAGTGGCACCTAGTAGTACATCATGATCCCCAATTAATTGAAAGATCAACTGTTGACCTCAGAAATGATTCTGAAACCCTTCAGCAACTATAATGAATCGTGCCTCATTCCCTTCACCATCTTATACTCACTTGGTTCAGGACATGGTCTATGTGTGTCAGTCCCCACTAGGCTGACTACGTCACACCTAGCCCAAGTAACATTTCCTCGTCCTATGGATTCTAACTACTCTCATGTATTTAAGAGATTCATACTCTGAACATGTCATGCTCTGGCCAGAGGCTTCGAGTAACAATCCGACGATAGGCCTCGGGTATACATCTCCTCGCAAGGAGTGGTGAATCCTTTGTAGGCTGTTCAAACATCTTCGGGCACTTCGGCTTATACCCAATCATCCTGGGTCCACACCTCCTTGGAGATGCTTGCTTAAGATGTCAAAGTATAAGTCTCCATGACCAAGATGACTTGAACACCGCAAGTCAAAGGAACATCGCACTTAAGCTGCAGTAAGAACTTCACTGACATATCTATATGTAGACTACCATATGAAGTTTTACAGCCAGTCAGTCCAATGAACTAGTTCCCTTAACTAGCATTCATGTTTATTTCCGGACATCTCAATGTCACCAGCCAGTGAGAATCAACTGATTAGAGAATAACCCATGTTAGTCTCAACAGAATTGATAGTGTCCGTATTTATCAATTCATCGACTAGGGACAATTTCAATACTTCACAATTGCACATGTAGAGATAATCACTAGTTGTGAATTCATCACAAATTCTCTCATGCTGTGAATTGTATTGCGGACATTCAGTAAATGAGTTTAAGATCTTAATCAAATAATCATGTATACTCAAATAGTGAATATTCATTTATTAAAATAAATGATTACAATCATAAGGCGATTGCCTTAGGACACTTCTCTCATATCACTAACAAACTCCCACTTGGCCTAATGCCAATCGCTACGGTACCCAATACCATAGGCTCTAACATGACCCTCAAACTTACTTTGAGGCAAGCCCTTAGTTAAAGGATCCGCTAAATTCCTTTCAGTGGGAATTTTCTCAATTTGTATATCATTCCTACTTATAATCTCTCTGATCAGATGATAGCGGCGAAGCTCAAGTTTGGATCACAATGAGACCTTGGTTCCATTGCTTGTGCAATCACACCATTGTTGTCGCAGTAAATCGGAATTGCTTCAACAATGGATGGAACCACACCAAGTTCAGTGGCGAACCTTTTGATCCAAACTACTTTCTTTGCTGCTTCCAAAGCTGCAATGTTTTCTGCCTTAATGGCAGTATCCGCTACTATGTCTTTCTTGGAACCTTTCCAACTTATTGCGTTTCTTATTCAAGGTGAATATGTATCCAGACTCAGACCTGGAATCATCCGTATCTGTCTGGAAACTGACATCTATATACCCACGTATTACCATATCACCTTCTCCATATATTAGGAACACATCCTTAGTTCTTCTTAAGTACTTGAGGATTGTCTTGACAGCCGCCCAATGATCCATTCCTGGATCAGACTGGTATCTGCTTGTGACGCTCAGAGCATACGATACATCGGGCCTAGTACATAACATAGCATACATGATAGATCCTATCGCGGATGCATAAGGAATCTTACTCATGCAAATCCTCTCGTCTTCTATGCGCGGACACATAGACTTTGAAAGGTTGATCCCATGCATGATGGGAAGGTAACCTTTCTTGGATTCCGACATGCTAAACCTTTCTAGCACTCGGTCTATATATGTAGACTGCGAAAGACCAAGCAACCGTTTTGATCTATCTCTATAGATTCTAATCCCAATGATATAGGTTGCTTCTCCCAGGTCTTTTATGGAGAAAGTTTTGGACAACCAAATTTTAACTGACTGTAAGACTGATATATCGTTTCCTATAAGTAATATGTCATCGACATATAACACTAGGAATACGACTGCACTCCCACTAACCTTCTTGTACATACAAGGTTCGTCAGGATTTTGTGAGAAATCAAACTCTTTGATTGTCTCATTAAAATGGATGTTCCAGCTCCTGGATGCTTGCTTTAGTCCATATATGGATCGTCGAAGCTTGCATACTTTGATTTTATTAACCGATGTGAAACCTTCAGGTTGTATCATGTATACATCCTCAAGCAGGTTTCCATTAAGGAAAGCTGTTTTCACATCCTTTTGCCATATCTCATAATCATAATGAGCTACTATGGCCAGGAGCATCCGAATGGATTTAAGCATAGCTACTGGCGAATAGATTTCGTCATAATCAATTCCTTGTTTCTGACGATATCCTTTTGCCACTAATCTAGCCTTAAAAGTAACAACATTACCTTCCATGTCAGTTTTCTTCTTGAAAACCCACTTGCATCCTATGGGTTTAATCCCTTCAGGTGGGTTAACCAAGTCCCATACTTAATTTTCGTACATGGAATCCATTTCTGACTTCATGGCTTCAAGCCATTTATCCTTTTCTGAATTTATCAGAACATCTTTATAACTGATAGGTTCGTCATTGTTAATAAGTAACACGTCGTTCGATTCACTTATGAGAAATCTGTATCTCTATGAAATATTGCGTGCCCTATCAGACCTACGAAGAAGTGATGTTGTTTTAGGTTCAACTGATAGTTCATCATTATGAGTTATTGGTTGTGGGTCTAGACTAGGTGTCTCTGTAATGTCTATTGGAGTTTCTTGAACTTCTTCAAGTTCAATGCTACTCCCACTGTTTTCTTGTAAAAGAAATTCTTTTTCCAGAAACACAACATGTCTTGAAACAAACACCTTTTGTTCCAAGGGATGATAGAATTGGTAACCCTTCGTTTCCTTAGGGTATCCAATAAATAGACATTTATCAGACTTAGCATCCAATTTGTCTGATACAGTCCGCTTTGCATAAGCAGGACAACTCCATATCTTAAGGTGAGTTAAATGAGGTTTCTTACTATTCCACGTCTCATATGGAGAAGTAGAGACTACCTTGGTCGGGACTCTGTTTAGTAAGTAAACAGCTGTCTTAAGCGCATAGCCCCAAAAGGGTTTTGGAAGAGTTGCATGATTCATCATAGATCTAACCATGTCCATCAAGGTTCGGTTATGCCTCTCAGATACACCATTATGCTGTGGTGTATATGGCGGAGTCCATTGAGGCAATATCCCATTGTCCCTAAGATAATCTTGAAACTCTTGACTCAAGTATTCACCACCCCGATCGGATCGAAGTATCTTAATACTTTTGCCAAGCTGTTTCTCTACTTCATTTCTGAACTCTTTGAATTTCTCAAAGGCTTAAGATTTGTGTTTCATCAAGAACACGTACTCGAATCGTGAGTGATTATCGATAAAGGTGATGAAGTAGCTATAGCCTCCTTGTGCTAGAGTTGACATTGGTCCACATACATCAGTATGTATTAGACCAAGCAATTCTCTCACTGGATTACCTTTTCCGGAAAAGGGTAATTTGGTCATCTTGCCTTTTAAGCATGATTCGCATGTATCAAATGAACCGGGTTCAAATGATTCCATAATTCCACATCGGTGTAATTTGGTCATGCGTTTCTTACTTATATGGCCAAGACGACAATGCCACGTATAGGAGTCTGTTTGATTATCTATTCGAGCATGTTTGTTGCTAACTTCGATATTGAAAACGTCACCGGATAAATCTAACGTGTAGATACCATTGCATAAAGTTCCGGTCCCATAAAGAACACCATTTAAAGTTATGTAACAGCAATTGTTACTAAAAGTTAAATGATAACCCTTTTCATTCAAGCATGAAATAGATACAATGTTCTTTATTAACGAAGGAACAAAATAACAATTATCCAATTCTAAGACAAGTCCAGTAGGGAGCTTTAGCAAATATGTTCCGATGGCAACAACAGCAATCTTTGCTCCATTTTCAACTCGCAAATTCGCTTCTCCCTTGACGAGTCTTCTTCTATTCCTTAGCCCATGTATGTCATTACATATATGTTGTTGGTGCAATCTTTGTTAGGTCAGGGTTGACCTAGTTTGACAAAGCTCAGGTGAGCTTGAGTCTAGCAAGCTCGGGTGAGCTTGAGATCGTACGTTTCGATGTTTGACATTGATGTTTGTATGTGATGATGTTTGAATGTCGTAGGAAGTCAAGTGAGTCAAGATTGACTGGAGGCTTGACTGGGAAAGACCTAGTGGGACTAGGTGAAGTCCAACTGGATCGGGGAGATTGCAGGCTGGCAAGGGAAAAGACCTAGTGGGACTAGGCACACCTAGTGGGACTAGGTGAAGTCCAGCTGGATCGGGGAGATTGCAGGCTGGCAAGGGAAAAGACTTAGTGGGACTAGGCACACCTAGTGGGACTAGGTGAAGTCCAGATGGATCGGGGAGATCGCATGCTGGCAAGATGGAAGTCTACCGAGAGACTAGACCTAACTCGAGGGTTAGGCGAATCTGGTTGGGAACCAGGGTAAGTCCGAGCTAGGAGCTAGGCAGGAGAAATTCAAGTTGGTCAACGGGGTTGACCAGACACTTAGTAGGGGATCCTAGACTTGTGGAAAAAGTTAGGTTGGACTCAATCGATTGGGTAATCGATTGGGTGAATCGATCAGTTGATCGATTAGGGAGGTTTGTGGCTAGTCCAGAAGGTGGCTGAATCGATTGAGTAATCGATTCAGACCTTCCTTAATCGATTGGTCAATCGATTAAGGTGTCTCTTGATCGATTAGGGTAATCGATCACTGGGGTTTGCGCGAGAAGACAGTGAGGCTCTGAATCGATTGGGTAATCGATTCAGGCCACCCGTAATCGATTGGCTAATCGATTATGGTTCGAAAACTAGCCGTTGAACGACTAAATCCTACGTGGTAATCGATTCAGAAACCCTAGGCGTCAAGTATAAGGTCTTTCGCGCAGGTTTTTGGCCGCAGTTCTTCTCCTCTTCTTCTCCAACTTCATTGCCATTTCAAGGGAAGCCTTGGAGCTTAGTGCTGTTGCATTTCCAAGGTCCAAGAGGCAATCACAAGCTTGAAGATAGCAAGGAAAGCAAAGAGAGTTCATTTATTGTAAATCTTGTAATATTTGATTTGTATTTTGCTTTGTTCTTGTTGTATCTTTGTAAAAGCTTGTAAGAGGTTTCTCCACCTCAAGAAGGAGACTTTCATAGTGCATGAGAGTGTGAGGAGAGTGGATCATTGGATTAGTCACCCGACCGGGGTGGATACCAAGTAAATCCTTGTGTTAGCGATTGCTTGAAGTCTTCCGCCGCGACAAATCATCTACAAGCGAATCGAAGCTAATCACCCCCCCTCTAGCTCGCCAATCGGTCCCAACATATGTGAGCTACACCCAGTATCAAGTACCCAGGTGTACGAGGAAATAGAGTGACATTCAATAACGAAGATACCTAAAGAGGATGGGGCATCGGATGCCTTCTTCTTCAAGGACTCAAGATAAACCTTGCAGTTTCTTCGCCAGTGGCCCTCCTTGCCGCAGTGATGGCAAGTGCCTTTTGGTGCCTTTTCAATCTTTTTGGCCTTAGTTAAATTATTGGTGTCCAAAATGGAACGCAAATTCAGAGAAGACATGATCAGGTGATTATCCTAGAAATACAAATTGAGCTTATGTGATGAAAATGATAAAGAATGCATCAATATATATTAATTAAATCCTATTTATTTTTCGAATTAAATAACCCTTTTTATCAATTCGGGAGATCGTAAGAACATCTCCAAATAGGTTGATATCCAACCATAGATAAGAACAACCATGGCTAGAGTCTATCAAGTTATTCTTAGCTATGAAGGTAGGTAATTATACCGATTACATATTATACATATGTAACTATCACATTATGCTATCAACTAATTGAATGTTTGCATAAATCATTGGGTTGTTAACTCATTAACAAGTATGCAACAATATACATAGCACCCAACTGCACCTCTCTTTACATCGACCTTGGCTGTGGCACAACAAATCGATGCTCCAAGCTTAAGGCTGACCCATTAATCAAGAAATAGTTTTCATATGGTTGGAGTTCATTCAATCGTTTAGTCAGGCTTGGATGTGCCCAACAACCAAAACTAAGGATTGACCTCTGACTCCAACTATATTAATCATAAATTAATTTCATGGTTTGAATATGTTGAGGTTCAAGCCGGGCATGGATGTGTCCATCAACCCAAACGAGAAACAAAACTCCGGTTCTAACCATATTAATGGAAGGTGTTGGCCTTAATATTTTGTAAGGGGTTTTGAGTCTCATCCTTTTCTTTTAAGCACATTCATGACATATAATTATGTCACATTCTAACGATTTCTTTAGTAAAGTATGTATGTGACTTAATTTATCAAGTCTCATTAATTGAATTAGGAATCGAATTTCCTAATTCTAATTTCATATTTTATTTAAGGAATTGTTTTGGGAAACAATTTCCTAAATTGTCATAATCAATTTCGGAAATAATAGGTTTAAGACTTTGATTTCTCTAAATCAAATCTTATTAAATTAAGAGACATATTCCCTTAATTCAACCACATATTATTTTCATGAAAATCTTATTTAAAGAAATAGTCTCTATAGGAAACAATTTTCCTAATTAATTTTGGAGACAATAATATGTAAGAGCATCACTTCATAAATCAAATAAGAAAATTATCGTTTGAGAATCACCTCAAAACTTTCCAAGATTTTATCACATATTTTATTTATGGAAAATTAATTACAACAAATAATTTACTTTGGGTGGCTCCCTGAGGCACTCCCCAAAGAAAATAAATTTGTTGTAAATCTAATTTGGCCTGCTCCCCGAGGCATAACCAAATTAAACTTGACAATTAAAGAACTTGTTAATAATATAATTTGGATGGCTCCCCGAGGCCTACCCAAATCAATTTTAACAATTCCTATTTAAAATAGGAAATTAAATTATAACAACTAACTTTAATTTGGGTGGCTCCCCGAGGCACTCCCCAAAGTAAAGAATTTTGTTAATAATTTAAAAACCAATTTGAATTTAATTGTCAATTAATGTTTCCATAAAATGTCTAGACTTTCATGAAAAGAAAGTGCCCAAAATTACGAGCTTTCCATAAATGGAAAGTTTCCAAAAATAAAAGGTTTTCAGAATAATTGTAAGTTTCTGGTACAAAGAAAACTTACGTATTTTTAAAATTGAAAAATTTCCAAAAATAAGAAATTTCCAAAATTAGAAAGTTTTCAAAAATGGAAAGTTTTCACAATTATCATAAAATTTCAGAAACCGAGATATTTCAAAAGTTTGTGAAATTTCATGAGGATTTCCAAACCTTGAAATTCCTAAATCAGAAATTTACCATAATTGGAAAGTTTCCATAATTGGAAAATTTTTCCAAAATTGAGATCATGACAAAGTTTTTCGCAAAACAATTATATGATTATGTCAAACACTAACCGGATCTGATACCACTGTTGGGACCGGGTGCAAGCCGACGCGGACACGTATTGTAATTGTTACATAATTACATGCAGCGGAAACAAAAACATGAATAATTTCCTAAATTATTCTAACACATATCCTAAGCATGCAATGTGTTTACATAATCGTAATATAAAATTTTTGCAGAAAAGGAAATTACTCTACGAATTACCTCGCGTAACTTGGAAGAAGGGACGAGATCCAACCGTTAGCGTCCCTCGGAAGCTCCGCCTCTATTCGTGTCCACGCCGAGTATCGTCGGGATGACTTCGCTAAGCCACGAGTTTCGTGTTCACGAGAACTACTAGATTCTCCGTGAACACGACGAAAACCGAAAGAGTAATCACATCGAAAGACTCACCACCAAGGTTGGCCGGATTCACAATTCCGGCGAGAAGGAGGAAGATGACTTGCGCCCAATCCCAAGGTGATGATGGCCGAAGAGGAAGATCGTCCCAAGGAAGAACTTCGTCGCCTTGGTGCTTCTCCTTGTGCTCACGGCAAGAAGAGGGAGGGGATGCCTATGGCCGGCCAAGAGAGAGGGAGAGAAGAAGAGGATGTTGGTGCAATCTTGTTTAGGTCAAGGTTGACCTAGTTTGACTAAGCTCGGGTGAGCTTGGGTCTGGGGAAGATTGTTGGTGCAATCTTGTTTAGGTCAGGGTTGACCTAGTTTGAGACTAAGCTCGGGTGAGCTTAGGTCTGGTAAGCTTGGAAAGCTTATGGTATGGTCGTATGTTTTGATGTTTGATAATGATGTTTGAGTGGTCATGATGTGTGAGTCAAGTGGGTCAAGGTTGACTGGAGGCTTGACTGGGAAAAGACCTAGTGGGACTAGGTGAAGTCCAGGTAGATCGGGGAGATCGTACGCTGGCATGACAAAAGACCTAGTGGGACTAGGCACACCTAGTGGGACTAGGTGAAGTCCAGCTGGATCGGGGAGATCGCAGGCTGGCAAGGGAAAAGACCTAGTGGGACTAGGTGAAGTCCAGGTAGATCGGGGAGATCGTACGCTGGCATGACAAAAGACCTAGTGGGACTAGGCACACCTAGTGGGACTAGGTGAAGTCCAGCTGGATCGGGGAGATCGCAGGCTGGCAAGGGAAAAGACCTAGTGGGACTAGGTGAAGTCCAGATGGATCGGGGAGATTGCATGCTGGCAAGGTGGAAGTCTACCGAGAGACTAGACCTAACTCGAGGGTTAGGCGAATCTGGTTGGGAACCAGGTCAAGTCCGAGCTGGGAGCTAGGCAGTAAAAATCCAGGTCGGTCAACGGGGTTGACTGGATACTTGGTAGGGGATCCTAGACTTGTGGGAGCAAGTTAGGTTGGACTCAATCGATTGGGTAATCGATTGAGTGAATCGATCAGTGGATCGATTAAGGAAGTTTTTGCGAGAGGACAGAGGGTGGCTGAATCGATTGGGTAATCGATTCAGCCTTCCCTTAATCGATTGGTCAATCGATTAAGGTGTCTCTTGATCGATTGGGGTAATCGATCACAGAGTTTGCGCGAGAGAACAGAGAAGCTCTGAATCGATTGGGTAATCGATTCAGGGCACGGGTAATCGATTGGCTAATCGATTACCGTTCGAAAACTAGCCGTTGAACGGCTAAATCCTACGTGGTAATCGATTGGGTAATCGATTACCAAACCCTAGGTGTCGGGTATAAGGTCTTTCGCGCAGGTTTGAAGGAGTATCTCTTCTCCTATTCTTCTCCTCCTTCGGTGCCATCTCAAGGGAAGTCTTGGAGGACATTGCTGCTGCAATTCTAAGGTTCTAGAGGCAACCACAAGCTTGAAGATAGCAAGGATAGCAAAGAGAGCTTAAACATTGTAAATCTTGTAAGATTTTGTATTGTATTTTGCTTCCTTTTGTTGTATCTTCTTGTAAGCTTGTAAGAGGTTTCTCCACCTCAAGAAGGAGACTTTCATAGTGCATGAGAGTGTGAGGAGAGTGGATCCTTGGATTAGTCACCCGACCGGGGTGGATACCAAGTAAATCCTTGTGTTAGCGATTGCTTGAAGTCTTCCGCCGCAACAAATCATCAACAAGCGAATCGAAGCTAATCACCCCCCCTCTAGCTCGCAAATCGGTCCCAACAGAGGAGAGAGCCCAAGCAATTTTTAGATGGATCATCTTCCAAGGCACCTCTTGGGTCCTTTATATAGGGAGAGGTTTCTTAATTCCCAAGCAAACCTCTCCTTGATTATGGAATAATTTCTCAATCAATCCATAATCAAGGCTCTCATGATCAAGCCTCCTCTCCTTGATTATGGAATAATTTCTCAATCAATCCATAATCAAGGCTCTCTTTCTTTTAGTATGATTATATAAAATTTATAAAACAAACCAACCATTGGTTCATTATATAAAAATTTATAAAACAAACCAACCATTGGTTCACTATATAAAAATTTATTAAACAGACCAACTCATAGTTCATTATATAAAAATTTATATATATAAAATTTATATAACCTTTTACAAAATAAACCAACCTTTGGTCTATTTTATAAAACAAACCAAAATAGCCTTATCTACTTGTCGTGGCCAAAATTTATATAAATGAGAATTCATCTCAAGTGGTCGGTCAAGTTTTCTTCCAAACTATAGGTCCATGGTTCAAAACCCACCAATGTATTAAATTTTGTCATCTTTGATTTATTATAAATTTTTATAAAACAAACCAACTCTTTGATTTATTTTAATTCATGATAAAATAATCCCATGGATTATTTTAAGCTTATAATAAACCATACCACCTTGGATCAAATCCCTTAATGAATTAAACTTATTTAATTCACCCATTAAGTCTTTAAAAGACTTAGCCATTCTATGCTTCCGATGTGTCTGAAATAAATTCAGTTTTGACTATTGTTTGGACTTACCAAAAATAGTCTATCTCGATTGGAGAATCCAATTCTCAACTCGTTTTAAACCCTTCGAATTACTCGTTATGCGTGTGACCAAATAGACTTTCAATTTATATTGGCCGTCCATAATTAACTAATTAATTATAGAACGATCATGAGTGGCACCTAGTAGTACATCATGATCCCCAATTAATTGAAAGATCAACGGTTGACCTCAGAAATGATTCTGAAACCCTTCGGCAGCTATAATGAATCGTGCCCCATTCCCTTCACCATCTTATACCCACTTGGTTCAGGACATGGTCTATGTGTGTCAGTCCCCACTAGGCTGACTACGTCACACCTAGCCCAAGTAACGTTTCCTCGTCCTATGGATTCTAATTACTCTCATGTATTTAAGAGATTCATACTCTGAACATGTCATGCTCTGGCCAGAGGCTTCGAGTAACAATCCGACGATAAGCCTTGGGCATACATCTTCTCGCAAGGAGTGGTGAATCCTTTGTAGGCTGTTCAAACATCTTCGGGCACTTCGGCTTATACCCAATCATCCTGGGTCCACACCTCCTTAGAGATGCTTGCTTAAGATGTCAAAGTATAAGTCTCCATGACCAAGATGACTTGAACACCATAAGTCAAAGGAACATCGCACTTAAGCTGCAGTAAGAACTTCACTGACATATCTATATGTAGACTACCATATGAAGTTTTACAGCCAGTCAGTCCAATGAACTAGTTCCCTTAACTAGCATTCATGTTTATTTCCGGACATCTCAATGTCACCAGCCAGTGAGAATCAGCTGATTAGAGAATAATCCATGCTAGTCTCAACAGAATTGATAGTGTCCGTATTTATCAATTCATCAACTAGGGACAATTTCAATACTTCATAATTGCACATGTAGAGATAATAACTAGTTGTGAATTCATCACAAATTCTCTCATGTTGTGAATTGTATTGCGGACATTCAGTAAATGAATTTAAGATCTTAATCAAATAATCATGTATACTCAAATAGTGAATATTCATTTATTAAAATAAATGATTACAATCATAAGGCGATTGCCTTAGGACACTTCTCTTATATCACTAACATGGAGCCCCCCAGGTGAGGTCTTGATCGGTCCATTTGATGGACCTTCATGGCGCCAAGCTGACTGGCTGAGCGAGCCGTACTATTCGTAGACAAGGCCGGATCACATACCATGCTCCAGAATATAATAGGATCTTGTCTAAGAAAAGGTTCTTCTCAATGCTTCCAATAAATATTGCTAATTTATTACAAATTATTTTCTCTAGCATTTGATGCTCTCATCTATAGCAATCAATTTAGGATCATGTCCAATTATTCTAAATATTAGAGTAACAAAATGATATTGCTCATTTTAAACGGTTGAATATTATAAGTCACATGCAAGATACATAAAATTAAATTATAAAGTAACAATTATTCTACAATAAGTCATTTATTTTAAATGTGCTCCTATAGTCGGCCACTCATTAGAATGTTGACATTCTAAAATAATGTAAAAGTAGAAGAAAGTAGGTTCTTATTATTACGAATTATAATTTCTTCCGAATTTAATAAAAAATTTAATATGCGATCTGAATGAAAAAATATATGAAGGAACTATCGATATTTAATGTCCGATCTCGATACTTGATTAAATAATATATAAATAATATATATATATATATATATATATATATATATATATATATATATATATATATATATAATAAGAATTTTTTCTCGAAATTCACTATTAATTAATTTGTGTTGATGTTAGGAATAAAATATATAGATGTTTAATCTATTTTTAAAATTATAAATATTTATATTTTTAAATATGATATTAATTCTAATATATTTTTAAAAGAAGAAAATTATTAGTATATAAGATATGGTCTTTTAACAGATATGAGTATTCAGATAGATATTCAATACTTGATAAATATAGATACGAAAGATATAAAATTCAATCCGAATTTGATCAATTATCATCCCTACTTGTTACAAACTCGTTGGATTCCTTAGAAGCTAAAGTTGTCAATCAATCAAAAGATGCCTCTAGGATTTGGACTGATGGAACCATGAAGCATATAGTATTCTTAAATCCATATGAATACAAAATATATTCATGCTACATATCTAGTTTTATTGTATTTTATATAGTAAAATAAACATAAGAAAGAATGAATGACGCTACAATATATTAAATAGATTAGTTATCATAGCATGTATCTAAAATCTAGAGATCATGCGGAAAATATGAGTGAATCTTTCATAGGGTGCTAGGGTGATGACGTTGTATTCTTCTCGTCAATAAGAGACATGAAGATTTGCCAAAATGCTTGGGCCCATGCCCTAGCATTATGGGTGGATCCAACCAGGAAGGGGGGGGGGGGGGGGGGGTGGAGGCGGTGTCGATGGTGGTCCCCCCTCCGGCCAGCAGTGGAACCCCAAGTATTATGAGGTTCTGTCGTTGTTGGTGGTGAAGAAAAGAAGAAGAAATTGAAGGGTTGTGTGTGTCAATGGAGAGATGAGGAAGAAGGGTGAACGGAGAGGCAAGTCCAGCCGACGACCAAAAAGAGATGTCGCTAGCTGGAGGAGACGAAGAAGAGGGGTGAAGTGGAGATGCGAATGAGAGGGTGGCTGCTGCCCGCACAAGGGAAGAGGGGGCTGCATTTCTATTCGTGCGTTGATAGGGAGGAAGTAGGGATTTGATCTCGGTAATCCAATTTGTTGAGAGTTAATCCTAGCCATTTGATTTAAGTGAGGAGGTCTTGATCCCAACCCTTGGAGTTGAGTGATAAGTTCATCCAACGGTTGATTTAAGTGATGAAGGGGATTAAGATTTAACCGTTAGATTGGTTGAGGAATGAGGATCTTGATCTAAACCATTGAATTTAAGTGATGAAGATTTAGCTTTTAGATTGCTTTAATTGGAATCAATGGATGAGATTGGAGTTTGAGTTGAGTGGAGAAGTGGATCCGGGTTTAGTATTCAGATTTTGATCCACTTATTAAGGATGAAGAGGATGAAATTGGGCTTGAGATTGGTTATTGTTGATTGAGCTATTAGATGGATTTGGGCTCTCCTCATCTTAGGTCAAATTTAAGATGAAGCTTCACATTGTATTTGACTCAACGGTCAGATTTGCCTCAGGGGCGAAGCTTACCTAGGCCTAGTTGCCCACGCTGGGCCCAGATAAAAAGACATATTGCACATTGGATTTGGGATATTGTTCATTTTAAACGATTGAATATTATAAGTTACATGCAAGATACAGAAAATTAAATTACAAAGTAATAATTGTTCTACAATACCCATTTATTTTGAATGTGCTTCTGTAGTCGGCCACTCATTATAATGTTGACATTTTAAAATAATGTAAAAGTCGGAGAAAGTAGGTTCTTATTATTACGAATTATAATTTCCTTCGAATTTGATGAAAAATTTAATATTCGATCTGAATTGAATGGAGAAGGATATGAAGAAACTATCGATATTCAATGTCCGATCTCAATATCCTATTAAATTATATATATATATATATAAAAGATTTTTTTTTTCAAAATTCACTAATAATTTATGTTAATGTTGGGAATAGAATATATAAATGTTTACTCTATTTTTAAAATTATATATATATATATATATATATATATATATATAATATATATATATATATATATATATATATATATATATATATATATATATATATATGATGTTAATTCTAATATATTTTTGAAAAAAAATTATTAGTATGCAAGATATCCGATCTTTTAACAGATATGGATATTCGGATGGATATTCAATACCCGATAAATATAGATATGAAAGATATAAAATCCAATCTGAATTCGATCTATTATCATCCCTACTTATTACAAACTCGTTGGATTCCTTAGAAGCTAAAGTTGTTAATCAATCAAAAGATGCCTCTAGGATTTGGACTGATAGAACCATGAATCCAAAGCATATGCTTTTGCCCATGCCCTAGTATTATGGGGTTTTGTTGCCGGTGGTGGTGAAGAAAAGAAGAAGAAATTGAAGGGAAATTGGGCAGTTGTGTGTGTCAATGGAGAGATGAAGAAGAAGGGTGAACGGAGAGGCAAGTCCAGCCGACAGTCAAAAACAGATCTCGTCGGCTGGAGGAGAGGAAGAAGAGGGGTGGAGTGGAGGTGTGGATGAGAGGGTGGTTGCAATGCGTGCAAGGGAAGAGGGGGTTGCATTTCTGTTCGTGCGTTGATAGGGAGGAAGTAGGGATTTGATCTCGGTCATCCAATTTGTTGAGAGTTAATCCTGGTCATTTAATTTAAGTGAGGTGTCATGCCCCTAGAAGCCCATGCTTGCTCGAAAATCAGGCAACATCTCCCCTATACGGCAGACAATCTGCGACATTTGTACATAACTCTTTACAAAATATAGCACAACCTCATACGGCTAGCATCGCAATA
Organism: Boesenbergia rotunda; assembly: GCA_024364735.1. Taxonomy (NCBI): domain Eukaryota; kingdom Viridiplantae; phylum Streptophyta; class Magnoliopsida; order Zingiberales; family Zingiberaceae; genus Boesenbergia; species Boesenbergia rotunda. Next base: position 81,528 of record JAGFNQ010003441.1, read on the forward strand.
GCAAAATAAGCTCCACAACCACGCAGTTAATATCAATATAAAAGATAAAAATAAAAGAGAGTCCATATCCAAAATAAAACTCAAATTTAAATCCAAAGACAAACACACCAGACTATACATAAGTCTACTGAGAAGATAAATATCAGTATAATGAAATAAATGCGGAAATATTGAAAATGCATAAATAAAGTAAATGTGGAACTAAAATAAATACTGAAAAACTCCAAAATGACTTAACACCATGAGATTGACAGTTGGATCCTCTCCTAGCTCCAAGTAAAGCATCAATCTGCTACCCGAAATAAAATTAGATGATAGGGGTGGTGAGTCCGGGCGGACTATGCTGGTATAAGAGCAGATAAATGTATGACATAATAAAAAGTATAACAAGCAGAAAGAAACAACAGTATACAGTCTCCGAAAATATAATAACATCTAGGCATGTGTGAAACAGAATGATTGTGCAATAACAAAGCATACATGCATGTCAATCAAATGCAACAATCATAGCTCATATAAATGCAGTAAATACAAGAAAATGCAAAATGCAATAAATGCATATGATGCAATGACACGTGTCACCATTGATGCCAGTGAAGCCGCCATCACATCACATCTGTATGGCCGAGTGGGTAGGGTTGTGACAACTGTACGCACTCTAATGATTACCACTAGTATAAGTGATTGAGTGTACAAGATGTTGGGGAGTCAACTACTCCAATGACCCTAGGAAAAAGGGGGAGCCACCAATAACTCTGGTATCTCTCAAAAATAATGGTGAGAGTGCCAACTACTTGCCTATAACTCCAACATCCACTATCTATGAGTGGTTGAGTGTGGCATAACAGGACAGTTGCTCGTACTCTAACAACTACCACGATGAGTGGTTAAGTGGGCAGAGCAACTAAATGATTAACGACGGGCTTAACCATATGTAAACTGATACTCGTTAGCATGCAACTAAGCAGATATGATGCATGATACTATATGCACAATCAACCAAATGGCAACAATGCAACCATACAATAAATAAATATTAGAATCACTAAACATGCAAATAATTTACTGGGTAGGGTATATCTAATATCAACTAAACCCCTAGTTGTGTCTTAATGATTTTTCCTAAGTACTCGTCTACAAGTGGTACTTTACATATCAGAATATCAACGATGAGACTGTATGGAATTAAATTTGATTAGCTTAAGGATCAACCAAGGAAAGTATCAATGGATGATATTAAAGGATAAAAAAATAAGGTAAAGCAGATCTACTTAGAAATAAACATCCATGCATTTAAGATCAATAATCTAGAAGAAACAAATAACCAAAGGTGGACTTTCTACTGTCGATGCATCTGGCAAAATCTGAATCTGAGTAACCAATCACTTCCAAGTGATTAGTTTTTCTATACATGAGCATGTAATTCTTGGTGCCTTGAAGATACCTTAAAACTTTCTTAGCAGCTTTCCAATGATCAATTCTAGGGTTACTTTGATATCTGCCGTGCATTTCAATCGCAAAACTAATGTCCGGTCTTGTACAAGTTTGCACATACATTAGACTTCCTACAACAGAAGCATATGGAATTGAATCCATTTGTTTTCGTTCGATATCATTCTTTGGACATTGCATAAGACTAAATTTGTCCCCTTTCTGAATTGGAGAAATTTCAGCTGAACATTTTTCCATATTAAATCTCTGTAGAATTCTTTCAATGTAAGCATTTTGAGACAATCCTAATAGTCCTTGTGATCTATCACGAAATATTTCAATTCCGATCACACAAGATGTCTCACCCATATCTTTCATTTTAAAATACTTACAAAGAAAATCTTTTGTCTTATACAATATGTCCAAATCATTAGCAGCAAGCAAAATATCATCAACATACAGGACTAAAAATATAATTTTGCTCCCACTGATCTTTTGATATATGCAATGATCAACATCATTCTCTTCAAAACCAAAAGATGTGATGGTATCATTAAACTTAATATATCATTGTTTGGAAGCTTGTTTAAGTCCATATATTGATTTCTTAAGTTTACACACTAGATGACATTTTCCTTCAATTGAGAAACCTTCAGGTTGGTCCATATATACTTCTTCCTCAAGATTTCCATTCAAAAAGGCTGTTTTCACATCCATTTGATGTAGCTCTAAATCATAATGAGCCACTAGTGCCATGATAATACGTAAAGAGTCTTTCTTTGAGACAGGTAAAAATGTGTCTTTATAATCAATACCATCTTGTTGAGTGTATCCTTTAGCAACAAGTCTAGCTTTATATCGTTCAATATTACCATTCGAGTCACGCTTGGTCTTAAAGACCCATTTGCATCCAACTCATTTGGAACCTTCTGGTAATTCAATGATATCCCAAACATTATTTTCATACATGGATTGCAACTCTTCTTTCATTGCTTTAATCCATTTATCTGACTCTAAACTTTCTATGGCTTGTGAAAATGAAACTAGATTTTCATAAATTGCATAATCTAATTCTTGCAAATAAGTTTCATAATCATTTGAAATAACACTTTTTCTTATTCTTTGAGATCTTCTCAATGCTATTTCTTGCGACTTATTTGCATCAAATCTTTGTGAGTTAGTTTCTTCATGGGATATTTCATCATATTGTTCAGTATTGATAACTGGGACAACTTTTGGAACAATACTGGATGAAGGAATACTTTTAGATAAAGGAATATTTATCTTAACTTCTTTTATATCCACATTTTGTTGTTCGTCGCTCTCACTAACTTCACCATTCTCAAGGAATTTTGCATTACCAGTTTCTATTATCCTTGGATTATAGTTAGGACAATAAAATATGCACCCTTTAGATTTCTCTGGGTAACCAATAAAGTACCCACTAACTGTTCGAGAATCTAACTTTCTTTTATGTGGATTATAAACTCTTGCTTCCGCTGGACAACTCCAAACATGCAAGTGTCTTAAGCTAGGTTTTCTATTTGTCCATAACTCAAAAGGAGTCTTTGGAACTGCTTTAGTAGGAACCCTATTAAGTAAGTTCATTGATGTTTTTAAAGCATACATCCACTATGATTTGGGTAATGATGAATTACTTATCATACTTCTAACCATATCTATTAATGTACAGTTATGCCTTTCTGCCACACTATTTTGTTGAGGTGTGTATGACATAGTATATTGTGCACATATGCCATGTTTTTTAAGAAGTTTTGCAAATGGACCTAGATATTGTCCTGTTTCATCATACCTCCCATAGTATTCACCTCCTCTATCCGACCTTACAATTTTCACTTTCTTGTCTAATTGTCTTTCAACCTCATTAATGTAGATTTCAAAAACATCTATTGCTTAAGATTTTTCTTTAAGCAAATAAACATATCCATAATGTGAAAAATCATCGATAAAAGTGATAAAATATTTTTCTCCACCAAAAGATGAAGTATCAAAAGGACCGCATACATCAGTGTGTATTATTTCAAGAAGTTGAGTGCTTCTTGTGACTCCTTTCTTATTATGTCTGGTTTGTTTTCCCTTAATACAATCAACACATAAGTCAAGATCAGTAAAATCTAATTTTGGTAGAATTTCATTCTTTACTAATCTTTCTTTGGATATATGACCCAAACGCTTATGTCACAAGAAAGCAGAACTTTCACTAAGCATATTTCGCTTAATTCCAATATTTTGATGCACAATAAGTAAGGATTCAACAAATTTATTATCAAGTTTTAATTTATATAAACCATCATTAAGAATTCTAGAACCAATAAATCTTGAATTCTTATACAAATTAAAACAAGTTTTTCCAAAATTAAAATCAAAACCACAAACATCAAGTTTTGAAAGAGAAATAAGATTCCTTGAAATTGAAGGTACATAAAGAGTCTATAATAGGTCTAAATGATAACCAGTATCTAAGACCAAACAATAAGTCCCTATGCCTTCAATCGGAGCCTTCATACGATTTCCCATACACTAGTAGAATTTTGATAATAGACTTTGCCAACAATTACTTCGGCGATAATTAATGACGAAGTAATATATATTAATAAACTTCGATAATAAAATTGACGTAGTAAATATAGTTTTAGACTTCATAGATTAGAAAAATAGTTTTTTTTTAAAAATTTTTTAATAACTATTACTTCGTAATTTGTATTTAATGAAGTAATAAGGTTTACAATAAAATTTATAATTTTAATTGGCGAAGTAATAAAATTGAACGGTAAAATAAAATAAAATCTGAACCGGTTTTTCTCACGCACCGCAGCTAATATCCTTAATTTCTCCCGCTCTGCAGTTAACCCCTATTTCGCTTGGCGGCGCGCGAGACCCGCTCCACAGCTTAATCCCCTAAATTTCTCCTGCTCCGCAGCTTAATCCCGTAATAATCAATCTCTTCCCTACTTTTCTACCGCACTTAACCTAAATATCAGCCGGCCGATCGCTTCGCGCAGCTTTTGCTTCTCCCGCTTCGCAGCTTTTGCTTCGCCGATCGACCTAAGTTTCTCTCGCGCGCGTCACCCCATCTCTTCTCGATCGGCGACCTAAGTTTCTCTGCTCTGCTCTACTCTGCTTCGGCGACCTAGGTTGCTGATTTGTTCCCATCTCTTCTCTTCTCCGTTCCCATCATCTCTGCTCCTGCTTCTCGGCGACCACAGATCGCGATCCCCCTATCATTCTCTTTTCAGCTTCTTCTTTGCAGCGACCACAGATCTTGAACTCCAAATCGCGAACTCCAAGTACTAATAGCGGCTCTTTCTCTTCAGGAAGAAATCTTTCTCTCCAAAGGACTCATATCTGTGCTAGGGTTTTACTGGACGGTAAAATCTGGCTCCATATCTGTTTTATTCTTCTTGTTTATACTCGTATCTTGTTTTGTTTTTAGTTGAGGAATAAGATTGGTACAGACGATGGTGCTTCAACTTGGTTTTCTTTTTTACAGCTTCTTTAGTTAAGTTAAGTTGGTTTGCTTTGAGATCAAAGGAAAGTATGCCAAAACAGATGTAATTTGACTTCTTTTTTTACCTCGAGCTCATATGTTAAATTGACTATCAAAATTTTGAGAGAGATATTTTGAAATCGTATGACACTCAACTATGCAGAAATGAGGTTAATTGTATCAACATCATATTTTCCCGGAATTTTAATTGGATTACCACTTCTTTCAGATGCCCACTGATGATGGTTCAGTGCTATAAAAGGTGAGGAATAGAGGGAATAGAGAAACTTTAGCTGATGAAAATTATAAGTAATTTGGACAGGTAAGATACATGTAACCAACCAAAAATTAGTTGGAACTGGCACAATTTGATGATGATGTAAACTACAATATTTATCCATTCATTCCTAGGACTTAATTATATCTATTAGCAAAAGGCAATGCTCACTGCCTAAGCTTGACACTTCAGTTGATAGCCTACTTGTCATAAATATTTCTGCCTACTTAAATTTTCACAAGTTCTACTTACACAATGTGTGACAAAAATCCTAACACCACCAGTATTTTGTCTTAGATATTTAAAAAAATTTAAATGCTATTTTTAATTAATTGTCGAGTATGCTTTCAAAATTCTCAAATAGCGAATACAGAATGTTGTGTTTGCTAGGTAAGTATTCAAGTTGTATATCATTACTATATAAAAGATTATTATAGGAGATGAGACAGAATGTTGTGTTTGCTAGGTAAATATTCATGTTCGTTTAATTCCAGGGCCACAAGCTCAGATGTTCAATCTAATGGAATAATAATAGATAGGGAAAATGGGAAGGCAATGAGCTCATAAATGAAGTTTGAGGCTAGGTATGATGGAGGTCTCCTTTAGAGTCAAAACCAAGAAAGTTTTTACAGTAATAGTTCGCTGAAGGAGAATTCTTTCCCTTGTAATATTGCTTCTTCCACATCATATAGCATGAATTATCATAAATTTATGTCATTTTTCTCTATTACTTTTGCTTATTTACTGTAATATTTTCAGGTTGTGTTCACAAAGTTTATTGTTACTTTTTTTTGTGATTTTACTAGACTGAAATGGATAAATCTTGGATTCAATCCGATAGAAGGTCTAAACAGTATGAAGAGGGTGTGGAACAGTTCATTAGTGGTTGTTTACAGAATCCTCATATTGACCCTAATTTAATTCATTGTCCTTGTTGCAAATGTTTAAATCTAAAAAAGGATCGGTTAAGTCCATTCGAGAGCATCTTTATTTCCATGGTTTTAGTCAAAATTACGTAAATTGGATTTGGCATGGTGAGTCTGTTGAAAATGATAGAGTAAATTTGAGTACCAACCATGAGCCAATTGATAATTATCACGATGATTTTGAAACTGCTAATATGTGTCAGGCAGCATATGATAACTATACAGAAAATCCAGAATCTTTTATGAAATTTTTGGAGGATGCAGAGAAGCCGTTATACAATGGATGTAAACGTTATACAAAGTTGAGTGCCCTTGTGAAATTGTACAATACTAAACCAAGGCATGGGATGAGTGATGCTTTATTTTCAGATTTACTAATGGATTTTGGGGATATGTTGCCCGATAATCACAATCTGCCATCAAAAATGTATGATGTAAAAAAGACATTTAGTGTTTGGCGTTGACTCATGAAAAGATTCATGCTTGTTCCAATGATTGCATTCTTTATAGGAAGCAATATAAAGACTGTGTAAACTGCCCTAAATGTGGCTTGTCTCGGTGGAAGCTAACTAAGAAGAACATTGAGAAGAAAGGTGTTCCTGCCAAGGTCGTGTGGTATTTCCCTCCTATACCAAGATTTAAGCGCATGTTTAAATCTTTAGAGACCTCAAAAAATTTAACATGGCATGCAGAAACTAGACGAGTTGATGGTCAGTTACGTCATCCAGCAGATTCACCATCTTGGAAGTTGGTGGATCATATGTGGCCTGACTTTGAAAGTGAGCCAAGAAATCTTCGCCTAGCACTTGCAGCTGATGGCATTAATCCTTACAGCAACCTTAGTAGTAAGTACAGCTGCTGGCCAATCATGTTAGTCACCTATAATCTGCCTCCAAACATGTGTATGAAGAGGAAATTCGTTATGCTAACTATGCTCATTTCAGGGCCTAAACAGCCAGGAAACGATATAGATGTCTATCTCGAGTTGCTAGTTGAAGATTTGCAACAATTGTGGGAAGGAGTTGATGGTGTCTATGATGCTTATCGAAGACAGTTTTTCACTCTTAAAGCAGTCTTATTATGGACCATTAATGACTTTCCTGCATATGGTAACCTTAGTGGATGTACTACACATGGTTATTATGCCTGTCCCGTATGCGGAGAAGATACTTATGCAAAGTATTTGGAAAATGGGAAGAAAATGTCATTTGTTGGTCATCGACGATTCCTACCACGATTTCATCCCTATCGGAGGCAAATGAAGGAATTTAATGGCATGGAAGAATATGGAGAAGCATCTACACCATTATCTGGGGTTACCTTGTTTGACAAGCTTTCAGACATAAAGTGTGAGTTTGGAAAAAAGACTAATGTTAAAGGTAAAAAGAAAAAGAATCCAAAGGAGAATAATGTGGAAGATAGTAAAGAAGAAAAAGATTTCGACGCAACAAATTTCAGAAAATGTTGGAAGAAGAAGTCAGTTTTTTTCAATCTTCCTTATTGGAAGCACCTACATGTTAGGCATTGTCTTGATGTGATGCACATTGAGAAAAATGTCTTCGAATCCCTCATTAATACTTTGATGGATGTTAAAGGGAAAACTAAGGACAATGTGGCAGCTAGGTTAGACATGGTTCAAATGGGAGTTAGACCTGAATTGGCTCCTAAATTTGGTGAAAAAAGAACATATCTTCCCCTTGCTGCATGCTCATTCACAAAAAAAGAAAAGTTACAAATCTGTCAATCATTAATGGATTTAAAAGTTCCAGAAGGTTTCTCGTCAAACATGAAAAATCTTGTGTGCATGTCTGAGCTAAAGTTGATTGGATTGAAATCTCATGATTGTCATGTTCTAATGCAATATTTCCTGCCAATACTCATACGTGATGCGCTACCAAAACATGTTAGATATGCCATCATAAGACTATGTTTCTTCTTCAAAGATATTTGTTGCAAGGTTATAGATGTAGCCAAGTTAGATAAACTGCAATCTGACTTGGTTGTTACGCTTTGCTTATTGGAGCAGTATTTTCCTCTTTCTTTCTTTGATGTCATGCTTCACTTAACAGTCCATCTTGTTCGAGAAGTCCGATTATGTGGACCAGTGTATTTCCGATATATGTATCCGTTCGAAAGATACATGAAGGTGCTTAAGAGTTATGTTGGCAGTCGAAAACATCCTGAAGGTTGTATTGTTAAGAGATATTCAGCTGAAGAAGCCATTGAGTTTTGTTCAGAATACCTCAATAACCTTGATCCTGTTGGGGTCCCTCAATCAATTCGAGACCCCAAAACAAATGCTCCTGGCTTCTTAGCATGCAAAGCACCAATTGTAGTGCAACAAGTTGATCTCCAACAAGCACATTTGACTGTATTGGAAAATACAGAAGAAGTTTCTCCCTACATAATGTAAGTGCGTTGTATTAATTTATTAATCTGTACACTGTATAATTGCCAATATATATTGTTTATAATAATAATAATAATTATATATATATATATATATATATGGCCACAGTGAACATAAAATCTTCCTGAAGTCGATGTTTCCGAAAAAAGAGATAGATGAAAGGTGGATACAAGATGCTCACAACAAGAGGTTCATTGATTGGTTTCATGCAAAGGTTAGGTGGATGCAATAATTTTTTTTATGCAATTTGCGTTAAACAAGTTGTAGTTATTATTTTAATCACTCTATTCAAATTGAATACATGTTAGGTGACTGGTGAAATAGACAACTGTAATGGTGGAAAGACTTCGACATTGACATGGCTAGCTCATGGACCACGTGCACATGTCATCAAGTATAGTAGTTATGTGATAAATGGTAATTTATATCAAACAAAGACACGGGATGATGAGAGAGTTTGCCAAAACAGTGGAGTTTCTCTAGTTGCCAGCACCATGCTTGTTTGTAGTGCCAAAGATAAGAATCCTTTAATGGCTGACGTGACTTTTTATGGAGTGATTGAAGAAATATGGGAATTAGATTATCATCAATTTCAAGTTCCTCTTTTCAAGTGTGCGTGGGTTGCAAATGACAAGGGAGTAATCAACAACGATGAATGTGGCTTCACCCTGGTGAATATGAACAAACGAGGCCACAAAAATGATGAATTTGTCCTTGCAAGTCAAGTCAATCAAGTCTTTTATATTGATGATCCTTTAAAAAAAGGATGGTCAATTGTGCTCCCAGTGCCGAATAGATGTTATGAGGAAGAGGATGATGATTGGACTAGTATTCCTGAATCTCGACCAATTGATGATGTTGATACTCATTGTATTCCTGTTCATGCAAGATACTTTAGATCAGAAAACGAGGGTGTCTGGGAAACAAATAAGATGAAATGATGATTTATGTATTTTTATAATAATCATGTCTCAATTTACCTCCTCAGCCTCCTAAATGTCTGTTCAAGAAAATCCACTCTATGATTATGCTGACAGACCTAATATGATGAACTTTTCAGGCCATGCAACATATCTGTAATTCAAGTCTCTGCACAGTGCAAAGATCTGTGACTTCTGGGATCGTAAAAAATGTCTAACGTAGCATTTTAATTTCGTGATCAGCAACTATGGATGGCCAGTTAGCCCTTAACTCATACATATGCACCTTACATATCTAGCTATTATATTAAATTAAGTCAACAAGTTAAGTAATGGCAAGCATGGTACAAGTGACAACCAAGAAAATATTGCAGGATACGAAAATAATCACTTTTCGCGGTTGCTGACAGTAAAGAACCTCCAAGTGGTGAATGCTAATTTCTTTCTATGTTTTCCACCCACTTACGTGTGGTTGTGCAGGAAGGGATCATGAATCCTTCCTCTTTTCTTTTAGTTGTTTTAACTGTACATGGCTGTGTAATACCTTACACACTAGGTAGCATCGGGGATCAAATTGCGACTTCTTGTTGCGTTTCAAATGTCTCAAATGTCCGGCAAACATGTGTTGGTTTCTGCAGTACCCATTGATCAACTTTATTACAATTGTTCCGTGCATTCTGGAGTAACATTTAGTTTGAAGGTTGCAGTTGTTCATAATGGTAATAAATAGGCCAAGTATGTTATATCATTTGTGAAGAATTTGTATTCTATAAATTGAAATCAAAGCTTTAGGATGAATTAATTTTGATGGCCATTCATGGCACGATGATGAATGTTGAGATGCATTTTCAAGGCATATCCGCTTATACACTCTGATTTGTTTTTTAATGACTTCTAGTCAACCTTCACTACATTTGTTGGTTCAATAATTTGACTATTTCCATTTTGGTTTTGCAGGAATCTGATGGTAGAAAAGGCTGCAGTCTACATTCTGGCAACTTCCATCCATGTAATCTTATCGCATAAAACCTGCAAAACTTTTTCTCAGCTGTACTTGAAAATTTTTGTAGTACTCGCGACGTCAGTTGGATTGGATCGATTTTATACGGCATGTTTTATGTTTTCATTGGAGAAACTGTTGCTAAGTCTGTCTATACCTAAATCCTTCCATGGCTCAGTTTATGTTACGATATTTTTTATCCTGCTGTTTCTAATTCTCTGTAGAAGTCGGGTGGGGAAAAACACAAATAGAAATGACTTGGTAAATTAGTAACCTCGATGAGATCTTCATTTATTTGTAATGTTATTCATGGGGATGAGGCATCTTTGAATTCTTCTTGTTTACTTGCCAAATCCAATCCAATGTGCTTGGGATATTGGCTCTAAGGTTGCAAGGAAAATAGTTATAGATGGAATAATAATTTATTGAATCGCGTAGTAAAAGTTTTAAAATATCCAATTTACGTATCTAAAGTTTATATTTATCAAATGATGTATCAGATGACCAAATTACTCCTCCAAATCTTGTGCACGTCGTGTATTTTTATGTCATGGACAAGAAAAGACACTTTATTATGTATTTTTATCATGTTTCTGCATTTTTATCATGATTATGCATTTTTATCATGAACTCATTGTATTCCTGTTCATGCAGTTGCTTTTTTAAGAATAATGGAAGATAAAGTGCATTATCCCAATTCAACATTGCCGTTGGTTACTGTTGTTTATAACTTTTTATGGTAGAAAGTGTCATAGAGTTTAATTTTGTATGTTGAATGACTTGAATCTTATTGTTATTATTTATGCCATGTTTACGTTTATGTTATTATTATTATTCATGTTATGTTTTTGTTTGTGATAGTTTAATTATCCATGTTACTATGTAGATTTTATCATCGGTTTCATTCATGTTGTTATACAGCGGAGAGCATAATGGATCGTAAAAAAGAGAGAAAAAAAGAGACAGTTAATTAGGAGCTACATGGACTTACTGATGAAGAAGAACAACTTGTACATGTCCAGAAGAATAAGAGAGGACCTACAATGATGTGTAAACTAACTGCAGCTTCAAGATGGGGAAAAAAAGCAACGATTGATTATGATGACATGGGGAGGCCAGTATACAATGCAAATGGAAGAGCTTTACAATCATACATTGGCTCTATTGCTAGATCCATGGTGCCAATCAATATAAAGTCTTGGCCTGATGTTCCTGAAAATATCAAACAAAAAGTGTGGGAAGAGATCTCAGTAAGTAGAATGATGCTTGCATAATGTGCTTAGAGTCCATAATCTTGGACCATAGGATCAAATTGTTTAATCATAGATTAGTGTTTCATAATTTTGAAGCTATTCCTTACTAATAAAATAAAAACTTGGTGCTAATAGTAACAAAGTACATCCGACATTGATTTTTTGTCAAATAGATTACATAATAGTGATTGTTTACTTCTAATGAATTTTTATTTGTTATGTACACATTGTATTGTTGAAGTGTTTAAGCATCATAACTCTTTTATGGTTAATGCTCATTTAATACTTTGCACGTGATTCTGAGCATCTACACCATTATTAGGTAATTTTCAATTCTTATGATGTCATTGTGGTTTCTTTGTAATTTTATGGCAAATCTGTATAATCTGTATATCATAATTTGCTTGAATCTGCATAATCTGCTTATATGTTGCAACTTATACACCATAACGTTTGAGCATTGTTACAACTTATACATTGAATCTGCTTGAATCTATTTGTTACAACTTATATGATATGAAATTGTGTCAACTAATTTGTTTGTTGCAGAATGTTTTTGAATTAGCGCCACAAAGTGAGTTTGCTGTGATGAGTTCAGCAGCTCAAAAGTGGCGAGATTTCAAAAATAAATTGACTAGCAGGTTTATTTGGCCGAATAGAAATAATCCGAAAAAGTTGAATACTCCACCAAGTCAGTATCAGTTCCCATTAGCAGATTGGAAAGCATTTGTTGATATGAGACTGGATCCATCATGGGAGGTATACTTTAAGAATTGTCATGTTTCATTTAAGAACTATTAATTTCATATTTAATTGAAGAACATAATGATGTAGGTTATTCACGAAAAACAAAAAGAACGGTCCATGCATTGTAAATATCACCACAGATTGTCTCGCAAGGGTTACATCGGGTTGGAGGCTGAAATGGTAAGTATGAATCATTATTTTTAGTAATTAATTTTTCCATGTTCGAAAGGTAATGAATTTTGGAATTGTAGAGAGAAAAGAACATAATTGCTGAAGATGAGGAAGTTGATAGATCGGTGCTTTGGCGTAAAGCTCGAGAAGACAAATCTGGCAATATCACAGATGTGGAGACGTTAGAAGTCGTCACAAAAATTGTAAATGTTTAATTTTATTCAATCTTCATATTGCCTAGATAAATAACATAGTAGTTTTTAGATTGATTTGTTATGTCTCTAATTGTAGGATGACTTGTTCGAAAAGAAAAATCAAAGGGGAGTTTAAATCGTCTGGAATGAATGATGTACTAACCACTGCCTTAGGAAGCCAAGAACACTATGGAAGAGTTCAAGGTGTGGGAGGGTTCGTGAAACCTCAAGTCTTTTTTAAAACTCCAAGAAAGAAGAGAGAATCAGTCTCAACAAGTGCTCAATTGGAAGAGAATAAGATTTTAAAAGCTGAATTGGAGAAATTGAAGGCTCAACTTGCTGTCATCAATGATCGAACTTCTGAGACTATAGTATCCAACAAGTGTTCAGACATGAAAGATCCAAAACTACCTGATGATGTGGAAGAAGTTTATGAGTGCGATACATCAAATATGAAGGTTCTATATTTTTTTTATTTCAAGTCAAATTATTTTTTTTTCACATTCGTATGTTTATATATAATACTTATTGTTCTTAAAAGGGGAAAAATGTCATTTGGCCGTAAAGCAACGTGAAAATGTGGTAGCATATGGTACAATAATATCAGAAGGAGGTCCAAATATCATGATTCACCATATTCCACTTGGGGAACATAATTTCAAAGTATCTATTGATGTTGTCTTAGATGAAGAAGCAGAACTTCCAATCTCAATTAAGTCTGGACCAAAAATCATCAATGATGCAATTGGAGTTGTTGTTGGTTGGCCGAGGGAGTTAGTAATTTTTACAACGATAAAGGTACTTTAAATTTTGTGTTTGCAAATATTATATACGTTGCTTGGACAATGATTTAGTTTAGAATACTTATATGAATATTTTAAATTGTAGAAAAAGGGGAAACCTCAACCATTTGCTCTGTCGGATATTCCTGGTCAGCGCGACAAGTTCAAGGATATTGAAAAAACATTACCTATGACATGCAGGTATATTTATTCTCATGTTGTTAGATTGATGAATGAATCGGAGAGCATATACATTAAGTTTGAGGATGCTATGTTTGGACGTCCTAAAAGCATACGATTGCTAAGAGAAGATATCCTATGCTTTATGGAGATGAGAGAGATAGGTGCCAGACAAATTTTGATTTATATGGGGTATGTTATGTCTAACATACAATGTTTGATTGCATATTTATATTTTTTTGGAACTTGTCCATATCTTGAAACATTTCTAACTGAGTTATATAATATTTGAGTGCAGTTATCTCTACAAATATTTGAGGGACGAAGACAGAGCTGATTATATTTCATTTATGGATCCTGACTACATACCTACATGTCCACTTGCCAAAGATGGTCGTAACTTATCACAAAATATTGCTGATAAATTAAAAGCAGTGTGTAAAGATAGCATTTGCCTCATCCCATATAACATTAGGTAATATTTTAGCTATTTATTGATGTTGTGAGGTTTCTTCGTTTGTCATGTTGCTTGGCTTCTCTAACAGATGCTATAAGCTACCACTTCTTTATTATGCTGTCACTACTATGTTCATTGATTGTCACACTAAGATGAGTGCATGTCTGCCACCTCGACTACATATCATATGCTCCATGCCTACTAAAATGTTCTTCATTTTTATTTTTATTTTTGTTTTTGTTTATACAATGTTGGTTATTCTGTTGCACTTATCCAGGATCTATCCACCAAACAGTTCTGTCATTTCATCATTTGCTCAAATGAACTCCTGAAACACGATTTACAGAATGACTTTCTTTTCTTTATGCAAAAATAGTTAATAAATCATAATAAGACAGTGAAAAAAGCAGCAGCGTGGTATTTTATTGCCTGGTGGGATCACACTCGAACTATTAATTTCTTGCTATACAGTGCAATTCTCATGCCAATAGTTCTTTAACGATGCATGTTCTTTCTCCTCAAAAAATCATATGGCAGACCCTTGTTGTGAGGTTTCTTCGTTTGTCATGTTGCTTGGCTTCTCTAACAGATGCTATAAGCAGCGTGGTATTTTATTGCCTGGTGGGATCACACTCGAACTATTAATTTCTTGCTATACAGTGCAATTCTCATGCAAATAGTTCTTTAACGATGCATGTTCTTTCTCCTCAAAAAATCATATGGCAGACCCTTGTTGTGAGGTTTCTTCGTTTGTCATGTTGCTTGGCTTCTCTAACAGATGCTATAAGCAGCGTGGTATTTTATTGCCGGGTGGGATCACACTCGAACTATTAATTTCTTGCTATACAGTGCAATTCTCATGCAAATAGTTCTTTAACGATGCATGTTCTTTCTCCTCAAAAAATCATATGGCAGCATACTAGTCAATGTTATATTTTCATTTTTCCAGGTACCATTGGATTTTGACTATCGTCAATGAAGATAAAGATATGATATATTTATTGGACTCTGTGTCAAATAGAAATCGCGATGATGCATGGAAAACTATAGTGACCAAGTAAGTAGTAGATTATGTTGATTTCGAATGCATTCACTTATAAATATGGAAAAAACTAAATCTTGTACTTTTTAAAATGTAGTGGGGTCAAGATGTATAATGCCTCACAGGGTATCTCTAAAAGACCAGGTTTTAAACAATTAACAGTATGTATTGTGCTTATGTATGAAGATATGAATGGATGGTTCTTATAACTTGATTGTGACCATTACATTACCTTTTATATTTCATTGTAGGGTAATCTAAAATAAAGTGGTTCAATTGAATGTGGACATTGTGTGATGAGGTACATGAAAGAGATAGTAGAATGTGAAAATCCACAGTTGGAGAGGATGGTAATATTTTTTGTATTATATGCTTTGGTTTATAATTGAGATAAACTATTACAGTTGGATGAATCTAATACATTTTGTATTTTTGCTTAAAAGTTTGCAGGAACAATCAAGGATCAATATTACCAACAATCCGAATATGATGATGTTAGAAGTGAATGGAGTGAATTTGTCTACTCATATGTAGGTGTCTAAATTTGTGATGTACTTAGGATACATATTTTGATCTTTCATTATGGATTTTGGATATATTTGTGGATATATATTTTGATTATATATACTTGTGGATTTGTGGATATGTACTTGTGCATTGATGGATTCGTTGATATATATTTATCATTTTGAATGGATAATTGTTTAATTTTAATGAAGTAAAAATAATTTTTACTTTACTCTTTTATTAAATTAGTGTGGTGGTAATCGACATTTACTTCATTAAATTAAAATTATATTGTAATAAAATATGATTATTTACTTCGATAATAAAATTTGATGGTGAAGTAATCAAAAATAAAATACTTCATCCATTTAAATTGTGATGAAGTTAAAAAATATATTTACTTCATCACAATTTAATAATTGTGAAGTCGTTTCAAATTTATTACCTCTGTATCATATAAAATAATGAAGTCTTTGAAATCGATTACTGTGCCAATAAACGTATATGATGAAGTAACATAATACTATATACTTCGATAAATATAAATACTGGCGAAGTTATAAAATATATTTGCTTCGATAATTAATGTAAACTGTGAAGTTACATATCATATATTACTTCGTCGCATTACAAAACTACTAAAGTAACAGATATTTTTTTACTTCGATAATTAATTTAAACTGTAAAGTTTTATATCATTGATTACTTCGGCACTTTACAAAACCAACGAAGTAAAAGACAAGTTTTTTACTTCAGAATCGGTCCAAATCTGAACCGGTTTGCCTCTTTGAACCGGTAAAAGACTTCGCTAATTTCATGGATATGACTTCGGTTATATGGCGAAGTAAAATAATCCCTTTTTACTTCACGTGCGTCTACTTCGGTAATTATCTATCTATGACTTCGGTGAATATACGAAGTAATTAAGGAAATTCTACTAGTGATATATAGGAAATTCTCAATTCGGATTATGGTTTGGATTGTAAGGAATCCCTGCATTATATTGGATACATGAGTAGTAGCACCAGAATCAAGCCACCAAGTATTATGAGGAACATCAATCAAGTTTGATTCGAAACAAACATAAGTTTTTAATATACCTTTCTTTTCGAACCAAGCCATGCGTTTAGGACAATCCTTTTGATAATGTCCTTCTTTCTTACAGAAATGACACTTATCATTATTGTGTTCCTTCTTATCAACCTGAGGAGCTTTAATAGATCCTTTTTTTTCTTGAAACTTTTGGGTTTTGCTTTTAGTGCTTTACCAACTCCTTGAATAGTGAAGTTGATGGAATGACTTCCCAAATTCTTAAGTCTATTTTCCTCTTGAATGAGTTTGCTTATCAATTCATTAACATTTCACTTTCCCTTGATAGTGTTATAGTTAATTTAAAAAGCACCATATTCAGGAGGCAATGAGTTCAAAATAAACTGAACCAAGAAGGAGTCATCTACAACCATTCCTAAAGTTTTTAATTTTGCTACAATATTAGTCATCTCAATAGTATGCTCTTGCATACTACACGATCCATCAAACTTTATAGTCGTGAGTTGTGCCATTAATGTACCAGCGAGTGACTTATCAGCAGAACGAAAACGTTCTTCCACAAACTTTAAATATTCTTTTACATTTTCTGTTTGTGGAATGGTAGTCTTAATGTTGTTTGCGATAGTCATTCGCATAAATACGAGGCTTAATCTGTTAGACCGTTCCCATGTTTTATATTTGAACTTCTCTTCCTCACTACTTGAATCAGTAATTACAGTAGGCTTTTCCTTTAGTAGTGCCAAGTCAAGATCCAATACACCTAAATGAAAATTGATTTGCTCACTCCATTCAGCGAAGTTTAAACCATTAAACATGGTAGCAGAAGAAGCTTGCGAATGAAGAGTAATTGCTGTAAATTAGACATACAGATTCAGATAAAACATTAGAATATATTGTAATATACTTTTGGGCTAATATTACAATATACTATCCAAAATTAAATGTCTTATATTATTAAGAAACTAAAATCTTCAATCAAATATAAATGTCATCTTTGGATAAACAAAATATATTTGGTTCAAGAATTTTAATTTTCTTCGATTATGCCACTAATCATGAAAATTAATTTTCCTTTGAGAAAATCCATAAATTTAATGATTAATGAATCTCATTTATTTATCATTTTTTAATAGGCATTTCATCAGTATGATAAATAAATGATTATTTTTATGCATGATATTTAATTATTCTAGTTTGATCACTTTGGTGATCACAAACTATCTTAATTAATATAAAATCATTATCATGTATTTATATCACAATCATAATCAATATTAATTATCTTTAAAGTATGCATGTATATTACAATCATTAATCAAATTCATAAACAATAATAAATCAATGCATAAATTTATTATGTCATGCATTATTAAAGATACTAATCATTATTATACAATGAAAAATTAGTATACATTTGATAAATGAATTTGAATATTCAATGTAATTAATAGAAAATTTTATTATATGTTTCATATAATTAATGCATATATTAATTTATAATTCATCAAAATTAATTCATATATGAAAACATATAGATTTCACAACTTGGCTATGATACCACATGTTAGTTTATATGATCATTATATTTACTTATGAAACGGATCTTGAAATCTATATATTTTACATACCTGAGCTTGATAAGAAGTCATTGTAATATAATTATTTTGCATATATGGTTTCTCTCTTCTTTCCTTCTTTTCGAAATCAATCAATTCTTAATATTAATATGATGGACATTATTATGCTTTCAATTTATAGGCAGAGAGATGACCAATATATATTTAACATCTTTATTTTCGTGCATCTATCATGCATCGGTTATAATGATTATAATTATTTGCATACGTTATAAATAATAATAATTATTATTATTTGAGGTGAGTTACATTTGATTAGTAATGCATGAAGTTAGTTTAGTATTATTTTATTTTTTTAATTTTAAGGCCAAATAATATTAAATAATAATTATTATCTAACGCCTATCCATCAAAACAGAACCCAAGCCATTCAAAACATAACCTATCCATTTTCCTAATCAAAGTTGTCATCTATCAAAACCCAATAGCGAACTCAATCCCTAAAGCCAAGACTGGGAAATCAAGGGATGGATTTGGCGGAAAACTCACCAAGGAATCCGATCACCGAAAGGAGGAAGTAGGGAAAATTTGGCTGGGCCTTGATCGTGTGAATTCTTGTGAAAATGGGAGAGATCTCTAACAAGGTGGTTGCGATGTTGGCTGCGATGTCCAGGCTTGGGAAGCAAAGCTCCAATCGGTCGGCGTGAGGTTGTCCGACTGAGTCGTGCGCGATGGGGAAGAGGAGGAGGAGGAAGAAGAAGGTTAGGGCGTCGCGGTGAAGAACTGCTCGCGCGTGGTGTTGGCGTCGGGGAGAAACGAGAGAAGTTGGAAAAGGAAAACTAGGGCAATTTATTAGTTTTGTCTTTTTGCAAAAAGGTCCTTTTAATTTAGTTAATTCTAGCTACACTCCTAAGTTTCAGTTTATTCACTTTAGCACTCCTAATTTTCAGTATTTAGCAGGAGGTCTTATCCCAACCTTTGGAGTTGAGTGATAAGTTCATCCATCGGTTGATTTAAGTGATGAAGGGGATTAAGATCTAACCGTTAGATTGGTTGAGGAATGAGGATCTTGATCTAAATCATTGGATTTAAATGATGAAGATCTAGCTTTTAGATTGCTTTAATTGGAATCAATGGGTGAGATTGGAGTTTGAGTTGAGTGGAGAAGTGAATCCGGGTTTCGGGTTTAGAATTCGGATTTTGATCCACTTCAACTTCAACTCTGAGGAGCAAGGCCTTCTGCGGCGTCGGCGTCGGCGTCGGCGTCATCATCATCATTCACCCTGAAAAGATTGTAATTCCTATTTCCTTCGTTCCAACCAGCGTAAGGCAGGATCTATGGGCGACAACAGCAGCCTTTGAATGGACAATATTACCCTCCATGGATGCTCGTGTCCAGTACAAAGTCGAGGGCAACGGTGTAAGTGGGCATTAAGTGGGCCATAGGCCATAGTTGGTGCACAGGAAACAGGGAGGGTATTGTTTTGTTGGGAGGCATCAGGCATGATGGCTTGGAGTCCAGCCCGGATCCTCTGCACCGGGGAGATCCTTATACCCATACACTAATTCGTCGGCGATCATCGGTGAGTCGTCCGATCGATGATCGGACACCATCAATAATTTTTGATCATCGTTCCGAATAAGATGATATCCTCGGAGCACGGTGAACTCGTCGAAATCGTCGCATCTGTGATGGTACCGTATTCACCGTCGAATCCGACGAGACGTCTGATGCGACGATTTCGACGGGTACACCGTGCTCCGAGGATATCATCTTATTCGAAACGACGATAACAAATTATTAGTGATGTCCGATCGTCGATCGGACGACTCGCCGGTGATCGCCGGCGAGTTAGTACACGGGTACAAGGATCTCCCCGGTACAGAGGATCCGGGCTGCTTGGAGTCGGGCAAGTGTCGTATATTGACCATAGATTCGTATTTTTGGGATATCTAAATCGATCTTACAATCATAGTAACATCTACCCATTTAGTGATTTTATTATTAATATTTTTTAATAATCTTAGTGTCTCCCCTCTTTTATGAAAAAATCCAGAGTATACTTTATATGCCCATGCAAAAATTATTCTTTAAAACAGTCATCAGAGAATCTAGAATAATTAACACGAACCTGAGAGAGGTTGTTAGGGTTTATAAAAAAAAAATCTTCTTGCTCGACAATTATTGTACTAGAAAAGCCTTGCTTCAGCCTTAACCTATTGAGCATCTGCTAATATCTATTGGTCTTCCAAATATGTAAACACCTTTTGTTCTTGCTTCAACATCAATTGGACTTCTTTGCTCGCCATGCATCTCTTAGACTTCTTCCAATAGTCAAGCTCCTCTTGAACTTTTCTAAGCCAAGGAGGTTTTGGTAAACCTCAACCTACTTGTACTTTCTCAATTGCTAAGATCTAATTTCTCGTGACTTATTCTCATTTCTCCATTGTGCACACCTAACAAACATATTAGGATAACATAAATTAAGCTAAATTTAAACCATTTGGTGTGGGGGTCTAGGTGGTAAAAAAATGATTTACTCGTCCCAACGTCCCTGTAAATCCGTCCCAGAGACAATACGGATGAGATAAATCATGGGGGATACTAGCCCGAATACTGTGGCTAGTGCGTGGGGAGGGCAGACCCACTAACTTTGCCAGAGTTTGGCCTCATACCTATTGGTAGCAACACCCACGCACTAACCATCAGCCTATCTCATAAAAATTATTTGTTGTGGGGGTCTAGCTCAGATGGTAGAGCGCTCGCTTCGCATGCAAGAGGCACGGGGTTCAATTCCCCGGACCTCCATAAAATTTTGTTTATGATAAATTAAAATTTTTGTGGGGAAATATTAGAAGTGAAAGGTTTTAAGCTTAATAGAATAAAAATAGAATACAAGCATGATTGAAATGGAGGTTAGGATAATTTATGTGATCGTAAAATATTTCTAAAACTTAAATGAAAGCTTAAGGATGAGTAAAATAAGGAATGAGAACATTAGAGAAAAAGTCGGAGTTCAATCTATTAAGGAAAAATTTTGAAAGACACGTTTGAGATGGTACAGATTTATGCTTAGACGACCAATAAATGCCCCTATTAGGCGATGTGAAAGTATGATAAATTCGCACTTAAACGTAGGAGAGAAAGACCATTAAAGACTTGGTACAGACATGTACTTAGACGACCAATAAATACCCCTATTAGGCGATGTGAAACTATGATAAATATGCATATTAAACGTAAGAGAGAAAGACTATTAAAGACTTGGTTAACAATAATAAAATAAGATAAATTTTATTTAAATATAGATGATGATATAATAGGAGACAGAACCCAATACTATAGAAGGATCCATATAGCCGATCCTACCTAGTAGGATAAGACTTGATTATTATTATTGTTGTTGTCAATCATATCAAATCAGCTTAATCAAACATGATCACGTAGCGTATGATTGTATTGGTACAATTGAATCCTAGTCAAATTAACCAAGGTATGGTGTGTTGTTATTTGAGCAATATGTAACTATGATGGAGATGATATATTAAGTAGGTTAAGATTGACTTTATGTTGGTGGAATCATCCCAAGTTTATTCGGATAGATCATGGGTTTTGATGTGTGTGTCAATATGATTAAGTTAAATTTTCATATTGGTTTGATGTGTATTTGAGCCTTGCAGGACTTGGTGAACCACACATGAGAAAACAACGAACATCTAAGGGATGAGAGCTGAAGGAAGAGGAGACTTCAAAGGACGGCCCGAGGAAGTAGACTTCAAAAGCATACACGAAAGATGACATGAAAACAAGCCGTGGGCTTGTGTGCGCATCTAAGGGATGAAAGCCGAAGGAAGATAACTTCAAGGGGCAAGCAAAGGAAGTGGACTTCAAGATATACGGGAATGATGGACTCCGGAGAGGTTAAGAGTGAGGTTTTGACCACAACACCTCTTAATAGCAATACCCATGTACTAACCATCAGCTCACCCCGTGTAAATCATTTCATTGGGGGTCTAGCTCATATGGTAGAGCGCTCGCTTTGCATGCGAGAGGCACGGGGTTCGATTCCCTGGACCTCCATAAAATTTTATTTATAATAAATTAAAATTTTGGCAAGAAACAGTTCAATCTATTAAGGAAAAACTTCGAGTGATACGTTTGTGATAGTACAGACATGTGTCATATGCTAGAGCATTAACATTATATATGGGGGTCTAGCTCACATGGTAGAGCGCTCGCTTCGCATGCGAGAGGCACGGGGTTCGATTCCTCGGACCTCCATAAAACTTTGTTATAGGGGTCTAACTCATATATGGTAGAGCGCTCGCTTCGCATGCGAGAGGCACGAGGTTCGATTCCCCGAACATCCATAAAACTTTTTTATAGGGGTCTAACTCATATGTTAGAGTGCTTGCTTCGCAAGGGAGAGGCTCCCCGAACATCCATAAAACTTTGTTATAGGGGTCTAACTCATATGTTAGAGTGCTTGCTTGGAAAGGGAGAGGCACGGGGTTCAATTCCTTAGATTCTCCATAAAATTATGACGGGAAATACTAGAAGTGAAAGGTTTTAGACCTAATAGAGTAAAGACAGAATACAAACAGGATGTTTAAATGGATATTGGATTCCCCAGTCCTCTATAAAACATTATTATGGGGGTCTAACTCATATGTTAGAGTGCTTGCTTCGCAATGGAGAGGCACGGAGTTCAATTCCCTGGATTCTTCATAAAATTTTGTTTTTAATAAATTAAAATTTTGACGGGAAATACTAGAAGTGAAAGGTTTTAGACCTAATAGAGTAAAGACAGAATACAAACAGGATGTTGAAATGGAGGTTAGCATCATATTTTTTATATGATCGTAAAAATATCTCTAAAACTTAAATGAAAGTTTAAGGATGGGCAGAATAAGGAATTAGAATATTAAAAAGAAAGTCGGAGTTCAATCTATTAAGGAAAAACATCGAGAGACACGTTTGAGATGGTACAAACATGTGCTTAAATGACCAATAAATGCCCCTATTAGACAATATGAAACTATGATAAATAAACGTAAGAGAGAAAGACTATTAAAGACTTGGTTGACAATAATAAAATTGTTGGGACCGGGTGCATGTTGACAAGGATACGGGTTCGTAAAATTTTAAATTTTTACGTGCAGCGGAAGAATTAGCATAAAATAATTTCTCAAATTATTCTAACCACGTATCTAGCATGCAACCTTATGGTGTGTGGACATGATCATAAAATAAAACTTTGCGGAAAAGTAAACTAATTTACTTTGTACCTCGCGTAACTCGAAGAAAAGGGACGAGATCCAACCGTAGCGTCCCTTGGAAGCTTCGCCTCTATTCGCGTCCACGCCGAGTTCTCTTCGGGATGACTTCGCAAAGTCACGAGTTTTGTGCCGATGAGAACTACTAGATTCTCTAAAGGCACAACTAGAAGATCAAGAGAGAAAATAGGAAACTAACCACCAAGAATCGGAATCTAAATTCCGGGAAGGAAGGAGATGTGATCCGCTTCTTCTTCTTCTTGGTTGGCTTCTCCTTCGTGTTGATGGCTCACGGCAAGTGTGAGGTGCGCCGGCCCTAGCTCTCAAGGAGGGCGCCGGCCCTAAGGGGAAGAGAGGGAGAAGAGAATAAGAGAGAGAGAGAGGAAGCTACTAATCTCTTGATTACTCAATTGGAATTAAGGGCTTGCCTTTGGTTCCTTTATATAGTAGCATCTCCCTTGCCAAGTCTCCCTCTTAACGAAATTTTCATAACAAATTTATCCTATAAATTCTCTTATGAATTATTCCGTTTAAACCAAGTTTTATTATAACTTACTTTATAATAAAACAAATACTTCTTCTCCTTTTATTATGGAATAAATTTTATAAGAAATTTATAAACTTTCTTATTATGGAAAAATCAATTCATAATTGATTTTATAAAATTAAAATAAACCATTTCATAGATCATTTTAATTTCCATAAAAGAATAAATTTCTATAAATTTATTTATATAAATTTCTTTACATAAATTTATTTATCCATAATTTATAAAATAAATCACGCTAGATTTATTTTATTAATTAAACCAAATAAATTGGTTTTATCCCCTTTTAATGGCCGGCCAAACCAAAGGGGGTTAACACCCTCTTTGGCCGGCCAAACGGAGCTCAAAAGACTTAGCCATTTTTAGCTTCCATTGCGCCTATGATAAATTCAGATTCGACTTATTTCTCTTGATCGAAAAATCCAATTTTTCAACTCATTTTAAATCCCTCGGATTACTCGTAGTGCGTGTGACTAAATAGGCTTTCGATTTATGTTGGCCGTTTATAATTAACCAATTATAGAACGGTCATGAGTGGCACCTAGTAGTACATCATGACCCCCAATTAATCGAAAGATCAACGGTTTGACCTCAGAAGTAATTCCGAAACCCTTCAGCAGCTCTAATGAATCGTGCCCCATTCCCTTCACCATCTTATACCCACTTGGTTCAGGACATGGCCTGTTTGTGTCAGTCCCCACTAGACTGACTACGTCACACCTAGCCCAAGTAGTGTCTTTATCGTCCTTTGGATTTCTAATTACTCTCATGTATTTAAGAGACTCACACTCTAAATATGATATGCTCTGGCCAGAGGCTTTGAGTAACAATCCGACGATAGGCCTGGGTATACATCTCCTCGCAAGGAGTGGTGAATCCTTTGTAGGCTGTTCAAACATCTTCGGGCACTTCGGCTTATACCCAATCATCCTGGGTCCACACCTCCTTGGTGATGCTTGCTTAAGATGTTAAAGTATAAGTCTTCATGACCAAGATGACTTGAACACCGCAAGTCAAAGGAACATCGCACTTAAGCTGCAGTAATAACTTCATTGACATATCTGTATAGATAACCATATGAAGTTTTACAGCTAGTCACTCCAATGAACTAGTTCCCTTAACTAGCATCCATGTTTATCTCCGGACATCCCAATGTCACCAGCCAGTGAGAATCAGCTGATTAGAGAATAACCCATACTAGTCTCAACAGAATTGATAGTGTCCGTTTTTATCAATTCATCGACTAGGGATACTTTCAATACTTCACAATTGCACATGTAGAGATAATCACTAGTTGTGATCTCATCACAAATTCTCTTATGCTGTGAATTATATTGCGGACATTCAGTAGATGAGTTTAAGATTCCAATCAAATACACAAACATGTATACTCAAATAGTGAATTATCATTTATTAAAATAAATGTTTACAATCATAAGGTGATTGCCTTAGGACACTTCTCTCATATCACTAACAAAAATAAGATAAATTTTATTTAAATATAGATGATGATATAATAGGAGACAGAGCCCAATAGCATAGAAGGATCCATATAGCCGATTCTACCTAGTGGGATAAGACTTGATTATTATTGTTGTTGTTGTCAACCATATTAAATCAACCTAATCAAACATGATCACGTAGCATATGATTGTATTGGTACAATTGAATCCTAGTCAAATTAACCAAGGTTTGGTGTGTTGTTATTTGAGCATTATGTAACTATGATGGAGATGATATATTAAGTCGGTTAAGATTGACTTTATGTTGGTGCAATCAACTCGAGTTTATTCGGATAGATTATGGGTTTTCATGTGTGTGTCAATATGATTAAGTTAGGTTTTCATATTGGTTTGATGTGTGTGTTTGAGTCTTGCAGGACTTGGTGAACCACACATGAGAAACAACGGGCATCCGAGGAACGAGAGCTGAAGGAAGAGGACTTCAAAGGACGAGCCGATGAAGTAGACTTCAAAGGCATATGCGAAGGATGACACGAAGACAAGCCATGGGCTTGTGTGCACATCTGAGGAATGAGAGCCAAAGGAAGAGAACTTCAAGGGACAAGCCAAGGTAGTGAACTTCAAGGCATACGTGAAGGATGAACTCCGGAGAGGTTGAGAGTGAGTTTGTAAGTTGGGCAGTCGACTGGCAAGGGAAGCAATCGACTAGCAACGTTAAAAGAAACTCACAGAAAGATCAGTCGACTTGTCTAAGAACCAACCGATTGGTTTGTTCAAAATTAAGCCGTTGGCTGGACACCAGTCGATTGGTCCTAGTGGCAGTCGACTGGTATCAGGGCTGAGCTATTTTGTTAATAGCTCTCTCCTCTATTTAAGAGGAAGCCTTGGGACTTGAAGAGGTTATGAATTATGATTGAAAAAATCCTCTTCTAAGTGCCCAAAGCTTCCAAAGTCTACTCTCTTCCTCATACTCTTAGTCTCATCTTGTAAAAGAGGAAGAGATCATTTTGTGAGGGTTTCTCCACCTTCAAGCTTGATTGAAAAAGGGAAGAGCATAATGGAACTTGATTGTGTGGGTGTAGATCCTTGGATTAGTCACCTCAAGGAGGTGGAGACCAAGTAAATCAAGGGAGTTAGCATTGTCTTAATTCTTAATTATTTTTGGCTATCTTTCTCTTGTGCTTTGGTTAACATTTTGTATGCAACATTCAAGAGAAGTCATTCACCCCCTCTAGCTAGACGCAAAGGTTCCAACACTTTATACGTGACATTGGATGAAGTCCAAGGGATAAAAATTGATCTAACATTTAGCAAATAGAAATCTAACAAAGAGTTAACATATGAAAATATTCAAGTGGATCAATGTTGATCGAACACTTGATAAATAGAAAGTCTAATGGAATATTAGCGCGTGAAAATCTCGATAGGTCAAGTTTAAGCAGTGTTAGGCATGTGAAGAAATACTTAAAGATCAAGGAAGATTGAATATTATGCACGTGAATGGTTAGGACCCGTATGAGCTAGAGAGAGTGAATAGATTCAATCGCTTCTCGCGAGCTTGTCATTTGAATGCATTACGGAAACTTTGATTCAAACTTGAACACTACACATACTATACTTGGAGTTTACTTGATATCCACTTTCTTGAGGTGATTAATCTAAGGGTCCACTCCTCACTCACAACATCCACTATGATTATCTCATTCTCAAAAACCTTCCGGAGGTGGAGAAACCTCGTACAATTTTGAGCATAAGAATTACAAATAAGAAGCGCAAACGAGATTACAAAGGAAATTGAAAAATGACTTTACAACATGAAACTTTGCTTTGCTTACTCTTTTCTTGCTTAAGATTGTCTCTTAATGGTAGGAAATACAATATCACCTCTTCTCTAAACCTGTAGGAACTGACATCTTCAAATCTTCACTAGAGCCCCTTTTCTAAAGTTGCTTTCGGGTTGAAAAATGCCTCTATTCGATTGATTTTATCCTTAATCGATTGTTATGTTAGATCCAACCGTTGAAATATGTAGAATGACTTTTTTATGCTCGACCAATCTATTGGTGAGTCATACCAATCTATTGACAGCTTCTGATTGAGCTAATCGATTTTGAAGTTTTCTGTTATTGTGAAAAATAGTCTCAATCGATTAGCCTAATCAATTGCCTTAGCCTCTCAATTGATAGCCCCCAATCAATTACAAGGCCTTCTGTTCGCTGATTAAAGTCGTTGATTAAAGCCGCCAATCATCGATTGGTCTTAGGATAATTGATTGATCAATTGATTCCGAACCCTACTCCGCTCTCCAAAATGAGCCTCCAATCGATAGCTTTAATTGATTGTTCAATCCTAAATCCGAAATATGAGTTTAAGATTTACCAATGTATTGCCAACTTTTACATATCTATTGATAACCCTAAATTCAACTTTTCAAGGTTGAATTCATGTTTTACTTGGTATCTGGTTGATTTCAACCTACTAGGACTTTCTCTGCTCAATATCCAGTCATCCGTAACTTGTTGAGACTTCCTGTTACCCAACATTCGGTCATCCGTGACCTGCCAGAGCTTCTTCACCAAGTATCCGGTCAATCTTGAATCACTTGGACTTTTTTCTTGTTAACCTTCTCGTTGGACTTTCAATCACTAAGCGTCTAGTTCTCCTTCGCTTGCCAATTTCACGTCGGACTTCTGATCACTGTCAAATATTCGATCAACTTTGATTTACTTTACTTTTCTCTCACATATTGATTAAACATCAAAACTTAAGCTTGGGTCAATCTTGACTCGAGGTCGATTGCTCTAACATGAAGTACTAAGAGATCAATAAAGATGGGATGTTAGACATGTGATGAAAGTCCTAATAAGTTAAGGAAGACTGATATCTGACATGTGGGGGAAGTTTTAATGGGTCAAAGAGGATTGAATATTAGACGTGATATAATTCTAACAGGTCTTGAAAAATGGGATATTAGTAAGTGAAGGAAGCATAGGTAGGAGGACTAGATATTTGGCATGTGGAGGAAGTATAGTCAGGTCATAAAGGACTATATATTTTATAATTAGAAGTTCTAGTGAGTCAATATTGACTTAAGGTTGAACAAGTGAAAATTTTGATAGATTGAGAATTACTGAATGTTGAACAATGCATGAAGTTTTAGAGATTAGAGTCTTTAGGCATGGGAAGTTTTGATACTTAATTAGAGACTTAGCAAGGTCTATATCTCAGTGTGACTTTGACTCTAACCTATTGATGTGGAAGCCCATTAGCTCTAGCCTAAAACGCTTAGCTATTGGCCTAATTAATCAACGAAATAGTTAGAAGAGTACTATGTTGACTAGCATCATCAATCTAATAGTTATCGGATAAGACTCGTATCCATTCCATTTCATCACACTCATTCAACCAACTAATAGTGAGGTTTTAGGTTGGTTTTTTTAATAATAAATGACCAAAATATTAGAAATACAATTAAATCAAAGTCCACATTAAAAATATATGAAAAAATCATGAATTTATAAGATGAAAAATATCTCCATTAATATGAGGTGTTTTAGGTAAATCCAAAAAATAAATCTATGAGAAATTAGGCCTAAAGTGGATAGTATTATACTATTTGGAGATATGTAAATTTTTTTGTCCTAACAAATAGTATCAAAGTCATAGTCTAGATCGAACCATGTGAGTGGAATAGTGATCTTGAATGAAGGAGTTGCGGTCTCTTAGAGGAGTGAACTCTAAGCGAAAAATTTTAAGCAGGTCAAGGATGCTTGGTGAAAATCTTAAGAGAGTAAACCTTAGGTGGATTGTGTCACTCCCCGAGACCAGAGAAGCTGCTGATCTAATATAAAATCAAACAATATCTCCCCTATACGACGAACAATTTACATCATACATACAACACCATGCGATATAATCATGGCCTCAAGCCTCAAACAAGAGATATATCATATAGAAATAAATGCATCATTATAATAAAACCATAATACTTACCTGAGATGCCCTCTAGGTAGGCACGCAACAATACAAGACACAGAAAGTCCAACAGAGAATTCAAAAATACAAAACCACGAATCAAACATAGCTCAATACAAGTCTACGACTCAAATTCAATACAAAACACGAACTATGTGTTGGGACCTTGTCGTTTGCTAGAGGGGGGGTGAATAGCAACTTTTCGACTACCCACTTTAATCGCGGTTTTTTTTCTACACGTTGTTAGTGCGCAAGCAGAATAACAAATAATAAAATCTAACAAATAAGAAGACAAACCAATTTACGTGGTTCGGAGATGAAACCCCTACTCTACGGTTGTCCATAAGGTGGACGATCCTGATCCGTCGGTGAATGACTCCCCGGAAGACCTCCGGCTAGCTCGTGTAGCTCCTTGTGGGTAGAAAAACCTCGCCACAACCCGCAACACCTTTCTGAGCTCTTAGACTACTAATTGACCTTTAACCAAAGCCAATTTCGTCAAAAACTCTCAGCCAAAACTGAACTCCTTTAAATAGTGCTCTAGGCTGAAATGACTGTTACCAGTCGACTAGTTCAAGGCCAGTCGACTGGTCCCACTTAGATTTGAATGTTACAGCCTAACGTTCGAATTTCAGCGGCCATCAGTCGACTGGTCCATGGACAGTCGATTGATCTTTCTGTGGACTTCATCAGTCGACTGCCCTGACACCAGTCGACTGGTCCACCCTAAACCTAAGGATTCCCTTCCTGAGTACACTTCTCTCAACACTCGAATCCTAGAATTTCCCGAGTACATTTCCCTCAGCACTCGGCCCCTCACAACTCAGCTAACTCTTCATCCAGCAGCCTCGATCTGTTGCCTTCGAGCCCTCTTCGACTTTGGCTCTCGTCCCTCGAATCCATGCAAGCTCATGGCTTATCTCCCATGCCACCTTTCACGTAAGCCTCGAAGTCCGCTTCACTTAGCTCATCGTCCCTACTCCAGCAGCCTCGATCTATTACCTTCAAGTCCTCTTTGACTTTGGCTCTCGTCCCTCGGATGCACACACAAGCCCACGGCTTGCCTCTATGCCACCCTTCACATATGCCTCGAAGTCCGCTTCTCTCGGCTCATCATCCCAGCTTTGTCCACGGTCCCTCAGATGTATACAAGCCTATAAAAGCCCATGACTTGTCTCCTCACACCATCCTTCACCGGACCTGAAGCCGTCCAACTAAGTCCATGTGTATCCTGCAAAACTTGCACACTTACATACACATATTAAACACAAGGGTAAACCTAACTTAAACCCTTTGCCCAAACATCAAAACACATGATCACTTCGGACCATAGATTGCCCCAACAATCTCCCCCTTTTTGATGTTTGACAATTCGTTTAAGTTAGGGAAAACAAATAGCAAATACAATGCTAAGAACCATTTGGACTTACGTTGCCAAGGCTTCACCTTGGACTTACACCGCCAATGCATATGCAACACAAACATGGATCCTATCACAAGGCATCCCCACACCTAAACCTCCCCAATGAGTTTTAGGATTTTTTACCAAAACGGGCTTTTTAAAACCTCTCTAAGGCTCCCCCTATATTGGACTTACAAAGACATTTTAAGAACCTCTCCAAGACTCCCCTTACGCCACAACCTGAGCAACAATGCTCCCGCTTTACCTAAGCTCCCCCTTGACCTAGGATTTCTTGCAAAGGCGTGTTTGGTTTCCTACTTAAACCTAACACTTCTCCCCCTTTGCCACATATAAAAAAGACTCCAACAATTTCCCTCTTATTGGATTCTTTAACCTCTAATGATCATAAACACAGTGTATTAACCCCCCATAAGATTACACACTTGTTTTACATCATTTGGACACTTTTTGATTGCTGAAAAACTATTTTCAGCCTTTATCAGTCGACTGCCCCCATATACCAATCGACTGACACCCTGAAAATCCCATTTTCTGCATTTCTGACCCAATTTCAGAAATGCACCAGAAATTTCACAAATCTCCAAAAATTCCTTAATTTTGTGGAGAAGTTTGTGGTACCCATATCTACTTGGGAAAAATACATTAAACCATGTATCTATCACCAATCCCAAGATTGACATAAAATTCAAAACAATCTAAACGGTTCAATTGAACTTTGTCCTAAAGTCCTAGTTTTGACCTTCTCTTGATACCTCTGCCCATACCAAACCACAATGCATCCCTAGCATTGATTTATACGACATCTACATATCAAAATCCAATTTCCATGCTCTGTGACCCCAATGTCATATTTTCACGCATGAACCTCAAACTCATTGTGTCAAATCTCTAGGATTAAGACTCCAAATCCGCCTCCATATCCTTTGGTACACTTCATGACCCATCTAAACTTCCGAGAGAAACCCTCTCGAGATCCATAGACCATAGGTCTCAATTTGACTCCTAGAGCTCCTCCTTGAGCCCTTAGCCATAGCCACCTCCCTAGGTGACTCAACAAACACTAGGTCACACCGGTGTACCTCCGGTGACTCTTGGCCTACAACCCTAACTTTCTTAACCTTGGAACCCTTTGTCCTTAGTTAAGACTTTTTTCTTGCTTTTACATGGCATCCCCTTGCCATTTTTGGCCTTCCCCTTCTTGCCATAGGTATATGCTACCCTAGCATATTTCTTTTCATTGGCATCGGAGAACATAGATCGATATCCTAGACCTGATCTATCATTGTTGGATTTTTGACTACCCAACCTCATACCTAAACCGTTAGATCTAATAGCGAATCTATCTAGGGTTTTCTCCATTTCTTCAAGTCTTGCCCTTAAAACTTGATTTTCCAACTCTAGAGCTCTAACCCTAGAGTCAATATGTCCACCTTGGACATTCCTAGACGTACCCTCCTTCTTAGGCATATGTCTCCTCTTCTTGGGATTTGTGCCTTGATCATTAACCACCTTCCTTCCCTTAGACATGGTAGTTTGGGTCTTTCTTGGTCTAGCTTTGGGTAATGATTTTCTAGAATTATCTACCTTGTTAATCCTATTCCTATCATTATACCTAAATCCATGATTATTCTTAACAAGCATATAAGAATTGGAAATTGGATTTAATTTTAAATAAGGAATTACCTTCCCTTTTACTTTTGAAGCTCCCCCTTGACTCGAGCTCCTCTTCTTCTCCAATTTTTTCAAGCGCGCCAATTTCTTGATTTCTCCTTTCTTTGGGCACTTGGTGTGGTAGTGTCCATGCTCACCACACGTGAAGCAAATTATATGCTTCTTATCCTTCTTTGCTCTATCCCTACAACTCATGTTAGTTTTCAAACTATTTGAACTGAGTTTAGGGTTTACCTCCTTTTTCTTACCCAATGGACACTTGTCTTTGTAGTGTCCCTTTTGATTGCACCCAAAGCAAATTATATGTGTTGGATCGAGAGAATACGATAGAGGGGGGGGTGAATATCGTAAACCATTTTCGGATTTAGAGAGAGAATGCACAGCAGAAAATTAACACGAAAACCAAACACAAACACAAGGATTTACTTGGTTCGGAGTCGCGATCGGCTCCTACTCCAAGGCCCACGGTCCTTGACCGTTTACTGCGGGCAATACTATAATCGCATAAAATCTTACAAACAGTTGTACAGTAGTAAGTGCAGTAAGAATACAATTAAAAATTGACTCTTCATTACCGACGCCCGGTGTAGATCGTTCTTCGGTGCGTAGGGTCGTCGTCGGCGCTAGAATCTCGAGATGGAGGATTTCTGGAGCAGAGCGCCTGAGTTGAAGAGCATATTGGCGTTAGAAAACTGTGTTGAGAAGCCTTGGGGGTCGAGGGCTATTTATAGCAGTCCTGGGGGCGCCCTGGACGTAGGGGGCGCCCTCTACGTGGCCTTCGATCCGCAACAATCTCGGTCAGCCCTTATCCCACTCAAGTAGGGCTGAGGTTTGACTGTGGGGGCGCTCGGGAAGCAGGGGGGCCCTGGTTGAAACAGTCTTCGGGCTTCTCGGCTGGATAGACTCTATTCGCTTCGTTGGCTTGAACCCAGGG
Source organism: Boesenbergia rotunda (assembly GCA_024364735.1). Lineage (NCBI taxonomy): Eukaryota > Viridiplantae > Streptophyta > Magnoliopsida > Zingiberales > Zingiberaceae > Boesenbergia > Boesenbergia rotunda. Next base: position 115,250 of record JAGFNQ010003441.1, read on the forward strand.
CGCCCGGGGCATCCGGGGCGCCCGGGAGCATGGGGGCGCGCTCCCAGTAAGCTGCCGAAGCGTTTTCTTGCTTAACTTGTTTTACCTTGACCTTGGGGGCGCCCGGGACCTCCAGGGCGCCCTGCTCAGCTGCTTCCTCTCTCTTTTGAGGCGTTCTGAGCTGCAGAAACACGTTCCTTCGGTCTTGCATCCAGGGTTAGTTCAAAACAACACAAAGTAAGTATGTTAGTGAGTTTTACAGCTGTAGCTGTCTTGGTTCTGACTTTGGGTGTCCTAAATGGAGCCCTAGGTCGAGCCGACGCCTACTGTTCCCTCGACGGGGAACACATCCTCACCTACTCCTCTCAGGAGAGTTTACCTTTTGCCAACCGGCTCCTCCGGTTGGGCTTTTGCCCGATGCACCTGACCAAGTCTTCGTGCCCACCTTCCGAGCAGGTCTTCGGTGCCCAGCTCCTTGCCAGGGCTTCTTGCCCAGTCCTCGACCAGGACTTCGTGCCCACCTTCCGAGCAGGTCTTCGTGCCCACCTTCCGAGCAGATCTTCGGTGCCCAGCTCCTTGCCAGGGCTTCGTGCCCAGTCCTCGACCAAGACTTCTTTTCCTGTATACTTAGTGAACATGTTAGATCAACATAATATCTTAACTTTTGAAACCTTTTGCCATTATCAAAACACAGGTTCGACTTGGGTACTGTCTACACCAACAATCTCCCCCTTTTTGATTTATGGCAACCCAGTTCAAAAAGTTAAGTTAATCAAGAACAGGTGATGTAAAAGTTTAGTTTCCTCCCCCTGGAAGGAATCTCCCCTTAGGTTTTCTAAAGGTTTGTGGGGTTTGAAAATTTTCTAAGTTTTAAAGATGGAACTTAATTTTTCAAACACTTAGAACATTTCGAAAGCGATTAGAAAAATATTTTCCATGATATTTTAAAGATGTTTTCAAGTCAATAACTTAGTAGAAAATTTTTAAAGTTTAAGAAAAGTTTGAATCTCTTTAGTACTTTTGAAACTTTTCTATTTAAGATAAGTACTTAGAAAAATTTGAACATAGCTTGGGTTGAGTATTCAGACAAATTTTGAACATAGCTTAGTTTAAGTACTTAGATAAATTTTTGAAAAAAAATAGTTTAAGTTTAAGTACTTAAAACTTTTGAAAACAACTTTAAGTTTAAGTACTTTGAAAAACTTAGATTAAGTACTTTTTGAAGAAAGGATAAAGTTTTGAAAACTTTGAAATTGGAAAAAAATTTAAAACTTTAAAGAAAGGATAAAGTTTTGAAAATTTTGAATTTGGAAAAAAAAATTTAAAATTTTGAAGCTTCTCTCCTTTTCCTATCTCTCCCCCTTTACCATATATCAAAAATAAAGCAATATAGCAAAAAATAAATAAATTGCATAAAAAAATTAATTTGCTGTACTGAACCAATGCAAGATAGACTGAACCAAACCAATTTCAATTATCTCTTTAGGGTCCTGTCTAACCCAATTAGCTACTTACTAACTGTTATAAATAGTAATTTTCACTAGGGTTAGTCGAGTTAAGTGTTCTGTTCAAGTTAGATTTTCTAGCCTTGACACTTAACTTGATTACTGTTTATGTTGTATTTAGTGCCCCAATTACTGCAGATGCACTGATCTACATCTTGAATTAAGGCAAAGACCTAAGCATCTCAACCCATTCTAGGTTATCAATCAAAAGTACCCTAAGGTGCTTGTGAGATGCTGGCTTCTAAATCTATAGGTGCATGCAGTTCTAGGGTTAGGGCCTAAACTAAGTCCATTTGCAAAAAATCCCTAGTTTTGAAGGGGATAGTTTTTAAAATAAAACTAAGTCGAAAAATTATTAAAATTTTTTTTTAAAACTAATTAAAAGCTGATTTGAAATCAAGTAAAACAGATAGAAGGTCGAAAAAGTAGAGTAAACCTATTCTACTAAGCATAATCCTAACTGCCTTCTTAGTGAGCTGAACTCAGACTCAGGTAGGGGTTTGGTGAATATGTCAGCTAAGTTAGATTTAGAATCTACATGCTTAAGGACTATCTCACCCCTGGCTACGTAATCTCTTACAAAGTGGTGTTTGACTTCTATGTGTTTAGTTCTGGAGTGTTGGATTGGATTCTTAGTCAGATTAATTGAGTTTATATTATCAATGTAGACCTGAGTTTGAGTGTAGTTAAGCTGGAAGTCTTTGAGAGTGTGCATCATCCATAAGAGTTGTGCTACACACTCTCCTAAAGCTACATACTCAGCTTCAGTTGTGGATAGAGCTACACAGTGTTGTTTTCTGCTGCACCAACTTACTAGACTATTTCCTAACAGTTGGCAGCTTCTACTTGTGCTCTTTCTATCTAATTTACAACCAGCGTAGTCAGAATCCGAGTATCCTGATAAGTCAAAGGTTGAGGTCCTAGGATACCAAATCCCTACATTTAGGGTGCCCTTAACATATCTTAGTATTCTTTTTAGGGTTGCTAAGTGTGTTTCCTTAGCACAGGTTTGGTATCTAGTACACATTCTTACAGCAAAAAGGATATCAGGTCTGCTGGCTGTAAGATACAGTAGACTTCCAATCATACTCCTATAAAGGTTAAGGTCTACTGGTTTACCATCAGGGTCACTATCTATTTTTACATTTGTGGCCATTGGGGTACTTATGCTTTTAGAGTTATCCATTTTGAATTTCTTTATTATTTCTTAGCATATTTAGATTGATGGACATAGTTTCCATCCCTAGTTTGTTTAATTTGTAACCCTAGAAAGAAGTTGAGCTCACCAACTAAGCTCATTTCAAATTCGTTTTCCATTATTTTAACGAATTCTTTTAGGAAGTTTGAGTTGGTGGACCCAAAAATTATGTCATCGACGTAGATTTGGGCAATAAAGATTTCTTTTCCTAAGGTTTTAATAAATAGGGTTGAGTCAATTTGTCCTTGTTTGAATTCTTTAGAAATTAGGTAGGTTGATAAGCATTCATACCAGGCCCTAGGTGCTTGTTTTAGTCCATAAAGTGCTTTGGTAAGTTTGTAAACGTGGTCAGGTCTTTCTAAGTCCTCAAAACCAGGGGGTTGTCATATATAAACTTCTTCCTTAATAAATCCATTTAGAAAAGCTGACTTTACATCCATTTGATAGAGTTTAAATCCTTTATGGGATGCAAAGACTAACAACATCCTAATGGACTCGAGTCTAGCTACTGGGGCATAGGTTTCGTCATAATCTAACCCTTCTACTTGACTGAACCCTTTAGCTACTAAGCGGGCTTTATTTCTGACTATTTCTCCTTAATCATTTAACTTATTCCTAAAAACCCACTTAGTGTCAATGATGGATTTGCCCTCAGGTTTGGGTACTAGTTTCCAAACTTGGTTCCTCTCAAATTGGGCTAGCTCTTCTTGCATTGCTATGATCCAATCAGGATCAGGTAAGGCTTCATCTATGGTTTTAGGTTCAATTTTTGAAATCATTGCAATCTGACTAAGGCTCCTATAGGCGGACCTAGTTCTGACTCCTAAGGTTGAATCACCCACAATCTGATCAGTTAGGTGACTGAGTATAGGTTTCTTAGTTTTTCTGGAACTTGGTTCAACCTGAGATCCAACTTGTTGGAACTGGATGGCTAGAGAGGGGGGGGGTGAATATAGCCAAACACTTGGACTTTAAGCTTTTCAAAGTTCTGCACTTAGATTTGTTAGTAGCACAGCGGAAGTAGCAAACACATAGTATGCAGAAAAACAGAAAACGAAAGCAAACTAACACAACTAGTAAGATCGCTAACAAGGAGGGTTTACAAGGTTCGGGGATAACTTGCCCCTACTCCTTGGCGTGCCCGTAAGGTGGGCGATCCCTTGATCGTCGGCAGATCAAGCCTCGATGAACACCGGATAGTAAGCAACCTCCTTCTCGGTGGAGAAACCTCTCCACAGCGTTTCAATCAAGGATATAGGTTTAAGTACAATGAAACACAAGAAAGATCTTACTTAGTACTAGCAAAGACAAGAACACAGCAAGTTTCCTCCTGAGCTCCACCCAGCGACGATCTCACGCAAGAACCCTTTCCCCGTGTCTTCTCGCTGTTGGACTCGAAGCCTCTTGTTCTTTCCTCCAAGTGCTCAAGTAAGGGATGGTTGCTTCAAGATTGTAGTAGCTTGCTCAAAGTGATGGAACTTCAGAACACGCAAGCAAGATGTGGAGAACACAAAGTCGCAGCAAGAACTCAAGCAGCAGAACCCTACTCAGCCAACTCTTCTCTGCTCCTTTTGTTCCTCCACTGAGTATCAGGTGCCGCCATCTCCCTGCAGCCTCCAGCTGCTCACCTGCAACCACCAGCTACCTCTGAGCTCCTCTGGACTCCCTGAGCCTCCCTCAGACTAGCCCCAGACAGCAGCTCCAGCCAGCGCCCGTTGCAACCTGAGATGGAAAAACAGACAAACCTGCTCCAAGGAAAGGTCTCCATTGACTCTCCTTGAGTGTTTGAATCCTTCCCTGTCACCTGCAGCTTAATCAGAGTATTAGGACAGTATATCAAGCAGCAAATCAAGCATCAGAGATGAAACGCAGAGAATCGGATACGTTCAGACGCGATCAGAGCGTCTAACAGTGCATTTTGAATTAAAGTGATCGGTCACCGGACCGATCAGAGAGCCTCCTGATCGGTCACCAGACCGATCAGGCTGGGTCCAGACCGATCAGGCTCCGTCCTGATTGGTCCCCAACGCTTAATTAGAAATCGCGATTACTTTGGGACTCTCCTGGATCGATCACCAGACCGATCCCTGGTCGTGGATCGATCACCAGACCGATCCACCCCTTTATCGGGCGATTTCTGAGCTTCGCAGTCCAAACCTCCTGATAGGTCACTGGACCGATCAGGGAGCCTCTTGATCGGTCACCAGACCGATCAGGTCATGGTCAGATAGATCAGGCTCCGTCCTGATCGATCATAGAGAGGAACCTACGACGCTGGATCGTTCTCCAGAACGATCTGCACAATGATTCTGATCGGTTACCAGACCGATCAGGAGCAGATCAGCAAGGGAACTCAACCTCACTGTTTGCTCCCTGATCGGTCACCAGACCGATCAGGAGCCAAGCAATAGGTGAAACACATACTCCCTGATCGGTCACCAGACCGATCAGTCATCGCTGGATCGGTCACCAGACCGATCCACGAAGGAGCACCGTGCCAACTCCCTGATCGGTCACCAGTCCGATCCAGGCAAGCCCAAATGCACTCTAAGTCACGAGAACAAGCCTCCAGCCCTTCTCTGACTCATGTCATGCCCAGCTTCACTCACTGGGACTTCAACCTAGCCCTCCAAGTTAGGACATGGCTTCACTCACCAGGGTTTCGGTCACCCGACTTCACTCACCGGGACCCGGCTTCACTCTCCAGGATTTCAACTTAGCTTCACTCACTAGGATTTCAGTCACCTGACTTCACTCACCAGGACCCGGCTTCACTCACCGGGATTTCCATCACCTGGCTTCACGCACCAGGACCCGGCTTCACTCACCGGGATTTCCATCACCTGGCTTCACTCACCAGGACCCGGCTTCACTCACCGGGATTTCCATCACCTGGCTTCACTCACCAGGACCCGGCTTCACTCACCGGGATTTCCATCACCTGGCTTCACTCACCAGGACCCGGCTTCACTCACCGGGATTTCTATCAACCTAGCCCTCCAGGCTAGGACCTGACCCTCCAAGTCAGGACTTTTTCACCTAACCCTCCAAGTTGGGACTTTTCACCTAACCCTCCAAGTTAGGACTTTTCACCTAGCCCTCCAAGCTAGGACTTTTCACCCAACCCTTCCGAATTAGGACTTTTCAACACCTAGCCCTCCAAGCTAGGATTTTCCAATCACTCCGTGCCTAATCCCCGATTAGGACTTAATCATAATTATAATCATCAACCTAAACTAAAATCGATGTCAACACCAAAACAACAATCAGGGTCAGACTGCATCAACACAGCTGGTCGGTTTGGTTCAATGATTGACTCAACTACTTGTGTTGGTTCAATTGCTGGTTCAATTGTCTCACTGGTTGGTTCGATATTTAGTTCATTTATGGGTTCAATTAAGGATTCAACAGCTTGTTCATTATCTTCTTGATCAGTGTTTGATGAAGTTAGATCTGGTTTATCAGATTTTGAGTTGATTTCTTCATCAAATATTAGATTTGTTGTTTCTTCAATTTTCTTAGTTTGTTTGTTGTAAACTCTATAGGCTCTACTTGTTGTTGAATATCCTAAGAAGATGCCTGGGGTTGACTTAGACTGAAATTTATCTAGATAGTCTTTGGTGTTTAGGATATGGACTTTGCACCCAAAGACCCTTAGGTAATGTAAGTTTGGAAGTCTATGGTAGTATAATTCATAGGGTGTTTTATTGTGTCGTTTGTTGATTAGTACCCTATTTTGGATGTAGCAAGCTGTACTAATTGCTTCTGCCCAATATTGGTTAGCTAGGTTAAATTCATTGAGCATAGCCCTAGCGGCTTCCTGTAGGGTTCTATTTTTCCTTTCGACTATCCCATTTTGCTGGGGGGTTCTAGGACACGAAAATTCGTGTATGTACCCATTTACTTTACAAAATTCCTCGAATCGTTGATTTTCAAACTCTCCCCCGTGGTCACTCCTAAGTCTTTTGATTTTAGTATCTTTTTGATTTTCAATTAACTTACAAAAATCATTGAATATGTTTAGGGTTTCATCTTTGGTCTTTAGAAACCTAACCCAGGTAAACCTAGAGTAATCATCAACTATTACTAAGCAGTACCAGTTTCCGCTTAGTGACTTGGCTCCATGTGAATCAAATAGGTCAAGGTGCAGGAGCTCAAGTGAGGTTTGGGTTAGATCAGATTGAATTAGTTTGTGATTAGACCTGGTTTGTTTACCTTGATTACATGGTTCACATATTAAGTTTTCATGATTTTTAATTTTAGGGATACCTTTAATTAGGCCAAGTTGAGTGATTTTTGAAATTATCCTCAAATTAGTGTGACCTAATCTCCTATGCCAGAGGTTTGATTGTTCTAGCTGAGTTAACATGCATTTGGGTACTAGAGGTAGGTTTATAGTGTAAACATTATTTTTCCTAGTGCCTTTAAGCATGATTTCTGAGTCTTGCAAGTTTCTAATTAGGCAGTTAGAATTGGTAAAGGTAACTATATAACCAACGTCACACAATTGACTTATGCTAAACAAGTTAAATTTAAAATCTTCAACCAAAAGAACTTTCTTAATAACAAAGTCAGATTTAAGTTCAATATTACCTGACCCAATTACCTTGAGTGTAGCATTGTTGCCAAATGCCACTGAGCCTAGGTACTTGAACTTGAGTTTGGTGAATTTCAATTTATCTCCAGTCATGTGTCTGGAGCACCCGCTATCCAACATCCATTGGTCCAAATCTTTATGTTCCTACACATAAAGAGTTTTGTTGATTTAGATCCAATTAGACTCAGGAATAGCCTAAATTGATTTCACAACCTAGTCTGTCTCACCCATCTAGAGTTATCAATCACGTTTGCCTTATGATTTTTGTGAGACATGTTTTAACAGATAGAATTATTTTGAAAAATTATGATTTATTAAAAAAATTAAATAATTGATTTTGATTTTAAAAAAATGTTTGAATCTACAATTAATCAAAAAATTTATGTTAGATTCGAATTTGACAAAGAATAATTTGAATTTGAATTTCAAAAATTGACTTCCAGGTCTTGGCAAGGCATTAGGCCTTCTTTGGTCGTAGCCTTATGTTGGTGCAGAAAGCACCCAAGTCGAACCTGTGTTTTGATAATGGCAAAAGGGTTCAAAAGTTAAGGTATAATGTTTATCTAACATGTTACTCAAGTGTGCAGGAAAAGCCCTAGCGAACGACTGCTAGGCACCTGGCGAAGGAATGCCAGGATACAAAGCCCTAGCGAAGGACTGCTAGGCACCTAGCGAAGGAATGCCAGGATACAAAGACCTAGCGAAGGACTGCTAGGCACCAGGCGAAGGACAGCTTGGTACTGAAGACCTGGCGAAGGACAGCTAGGCACCTGGCGAAGGACAGCTGGGCAAAAGTCCAACCGGAGGAGCCGGTTGGCATCAGGTAAATTCTCCCAAGAGGAGTAGGTGAGGACGCGTTCCCCGTCGAGGGAACAGTAGGCGACGGTTCGACCTAGGGTTCCATTTTGGAGACCCAAAGTCAGAACCTAGACAGCTAAGGTTGTATAAAACTAACATATTATTGCTTTATGTTGTTTTGGACTAACCCTGGATGCAGGACCGAAGGAACGAGTGTCTGCAGCTCAGAGAGCCTCAAAGGAGTGAGGCAGCAGCTGAGTAGGGCGCCCGGAGTGTCCCGGGCGCCCCCAAGGTAAATACAAAATCGAGGAAGCAAAAAGAGTGCTTCGACAGCTTATGGGTGGGGCGCCCCCGTGCTCCCGAGCGCCCCCCATGCTCCCGGGCGTCCCGGATGGTCCGGGCGCCCCCAGAGCAAGCCAACGAAGCAGAAGCCAGCGAAGCCAACGGATAAGAGTCGACCCAGTCAACCCGGGCGCCCCCAGCGTCCCGGGCGCCCCCGTTAAAGCCTGATCCTGAGATTTAAGGGATCAGAGCTGACCGAAAGGAACTCGGATCAGCTGACATGTGGGGGGCGCCCCCGACGTTCCGGGCGCCCCCAGGGGCTATAAAAGGGCCCTCGACCCCAAGTCTTCCAACAATCAATTCTTCCAATGCATTCACGCTCTTCTACGCTCGCGCTCTACTCCGGAAACCTCCCGACTCGAGATACAAGCGCCGACGACGTCCCTCTGCTCCAAAAATACAATCTACAACGGACGTCGGTAACGAAGAGCCTCGTTTAAAGTTTACTGCACTAGTCTTGTAATACATCTTGTAAACTGTTTTTGCGCACATATAGAATTGCCCACAGAAAACGGTCAACGACCGTGGGCCTTGGAGTAGGAACCGACCGCGACTCCGAACCAAGTAAAAAAGTTGGTGTTTGCGTGTGTTTGTGTTAATTTCCGCTGTGCATTCTCTATTTCTTAATCCGAACGTTTTACGATATTCACCCCCCCCTCTATCATTTCTCTCGATCCAACACCTTATTGGATCATCAACCCTTTCCTTGACAAAGCCTTTTAATGAAATTTCATTTTCAAAATTATTTTTTTGAAAAATTCTGGTCTAACTAGCTTGGGTCTTGGATCGGTAGCTTCGGCTAGTTTCACCAATCTAAAGAGTCCAAGTAGAGTCTACTTGACCTTATTAGAAGAGGTTTCCCTAACGTACTATCATCTCACCTCCACCCAATACTATGTTGTTCAAATTTCAGTTAAGTTGGTTTAGTCCTTAAACTAACCATTCCTAAGTCTAAGCATGGTAAATTGCAGAAATTAAATAGACAAGCAAGCATGCAATTTAA
>JAGFNQ010003442.1:0-34578 GCA_024364735.1 Boesenbergia rotunda
ATAGAAGTACTTTTGAATGATATTATGTATTTTTGACAATATAAGTACTTTTGAAGATTATGCATTTTTGAAACATATAAGTACTTTTGAACATAATATGCAATTTTTTTTTTAAAAGAAATTAATTTTATTTTGAAAACATAATACTTGACTTGGTTTCTTTTCTAGTCTGACACAATCCTAGGAAACCTTGTTAACTACAAGGACATTTTCCTTTGTTTCCTAGAAATTTTTCAATCCAAGTAAATATTATAAAAGTAACTTCATAAGTCACAAGAATTTTGAAAAAATAATAGTATTTTGGAACAAAAATTATTTAAGTTTTCAAAAAGAATTTTAAACTTGTAGTGCATGAAAACATATAATTTTGAAAAAATGTTCAATAATTCTTTTAATTTAATCTCCCCCTAAGCTTGACCTAGTCTTAGGAAGCTTGTTGACTACAAGCGATCTTCCTCTGAGTTTTAGGGTTTGATTTAAATTATAAGAATTATTTAATAACTTCAAAACAAATAATTACCAAAAGAAATTTCAGAAATTCTTCTTTTGACTCAAACTCCCCCTAAATTTTACACATCCTAGGAGTCCTTATAGATCATGAAGTGGACCTTCCTCTGTGTCTTTAGGGTTTATTAAAATCAAAAGAATAATTTTGAATAACCTTCTAGATATGATAACTTTTAAGGAGTTAAATTTTTAAAACCGCAACTTGAAATGAAGATAATTTTTTAAAGCATAAGCCCAAAAAAAATTTGAAATGATAATGGTTTTTCAAAGTAATATACCAAGGTTTTTGAGCCAATTTTTGAAGGCCTTATTTTGAGATGATAATAAGTTTTAGAGAATAAGGTTTTTGAAAAATCTAAATTTTTCGAAAAAGATTAAGAAGGCCCTGTATCCGACATAGACTGACTTTTATCTGAGTTCCTTAAGGGATTTCAGTGTTGACCAGGTTTGACTATGGTGACCATGTTTGACTCAGTTGACTATGTTTGACCAATCAATAACTAAATCAAACAAGCCCTAGATTCTATTTAAAATGAGTATATTGTGATATTTAACATGAAATTCAATATTTTGAAAAAAAGATAGAGATGAAAAAGTAGGGTACTGAAATAATTTGAAAAATAGAGATAATTTTGAATAACTTTTGAAAACATTTTTTATTTGAAGGGATAGTGATTTATACTTTTAGGTCCTAGATGTCTCACCCAGTTCTACGTGACCAAGCATGTTAACCTTATGGGTTGTGTGAGATAAATATTTTAATTTTGAAAAAAAATGGTTAATTTTGAAACATGTGTTAAATCTAAGATTTAATTGAACTTTGTGTTAGATTCAAATCTGACAATAGTAAAGTGATTTTGATTTTCAGTAATTGGCTTCCAGGTCTTGGCGAGGCACTAGGCCTTCTTTGGCCGTAGCCTTATTAGATCATCAACCCTTTCCTTGACAAAGCCTTTTATAGAAAATTCATCTTCAAGTTACTTCTTGAAAGATTTTGGTCTAACTAGTTTGGGTCTTGGATCGGTAGCTTCGGCTAGTTCCACCATAACGGTTTTCCTAACGTACTATCATCTCACCTCCACCCAATACTATGTTGTTCAAATTTCAATTAACTCTTTAGTCCTTAAACTAATCAATCCTAATTTTAAGCAAAAAAAACAAAAATAAAAAGAAACACATAATTAAAACAAACAATTGTCTAAGTAAGGTCACAATTGGAGTAATACTCCGGATTTTCGAAATCAGCAAGATTATGAATTAAATTTTCTAACTTATTGACCTTATGTTTTAGGGTTTCATTTTCTTGTTTCAATTTTCTAAAATTTGCTTTAATTAAGTTACATGAATCAATCACATTATTTAAGGTAAATAACGGATTTTCAAATACTGTAAATTTACCTTTGTTGATTGTTTGTCCGACGTTCTTGGTAGCTCTTTTATCTGTGCATTCACTTTGGTAATGCCCGAACTCCTGGCACTTGACGCATTGGATGCGACTTTTGTCCCTTCGTGCTTTTGGAACTGATTCCTTTGTCGTCGTCGGTGGTGTCGTTCGAATCTTACGAGTAGGACACTCACTTTGGTAGTGCCCTCTCTCCCTGCATGTGTAACAAATTACATGATTGATAAAATATGATTTTACACTTTTACCTTTTGGTTCCTTATTGGGAATCTCCCCCTTGATTCTTGCCGCCTCGAATCTAGGCTCATCTTCTGATTCTGTGTCTGAGTCGAACTCGGGTACTAGTTGAAGCTCCTTCTTTGGTGGTTCTTTAGGATTTTTCCCTACAAAAGAATTTACACCTTCCTCGACCATTACAGTATCTGTTTGATTATTTAATTCTAATTTTGAAAAGAATTCAAAATCGGTTACCGTCTCAGTCAATTCGTCGTCTGATTCTGGTTCGACTTTGGATTCGGGTTCAGACTCTGACTCGGCTGTTTGTGCTTGGACCGAAAGGGCAAGATAACTTACCTGATCTTCTTTTTCATCTGAGATCTCTTGATGAAGGTCAATCAGTTTTTCCCAGATTTCTCTAGCACATCTGAAGGATCCGACCCGCTTTAATTCTTCATTAGTTAGGACACATTGTAGGATTGCAGTAGCCCTTGCATCTGTCTCGATCTTCCTCAGTGTTGGTTCATCCAGTTTGTCCCAAGTGATCGATGTTCCTTCTTCTGTGGGGAATGTGAACCCCGTTTGGATTATCAACCATAAATCCAGATTAGCCTTCAGGTGGGATTCCATTAGATTTCTCCAGGAGTTGAAATTTTCGCCAGAGAAGAGCGGTGGACGGGCACTGTTCCATTCTTGGTTGGTCATTTAGTTTATACCTCGTACACAAAAGAAACACAAAAAATGTACCAAGACTTGGTCTTGGATTAGTAGTGCGGGAGAGAGAAAAACTAGCTCAATAAAAGTGTTTGCATGAATTTCGAGGTAAAATAATAATAAAATAAAATAAAAATTAATGACAAATTTTTGAAAATGTTGACTTTATCAATTTTGATTAATGATGAAAAAGTAAGAATTTACTGTTTGGAAAAAAAATTTGCTTAGCACGAATTTCGAGAAAAATATTAAAATAATAATTAGAAAAAATTTATGACAAATTTTCAAAAATGGTTCGTTTTATCAATTCTGAGTAATGGTGAGAAAATAAGAATTCAAAATTGAAAAAGGCATAAGAATATTTTAAATATACCTACAGATATTATTTATTTGAAATAAAGATCGAGTGGTGTTGCACCACTTCGATTAACGAGACAAGATTAAAAAAGATAAAATAATTTTAAAAATCCGAAAGACTCTCAAATTGGTGGTTGCACCAAATTTGAGCTTCCTCGCTCTGATACCACTTGTTGGATCGAGAGAACCGATAGAGGGGGGGTAAATATCGGAAAGCGTTCGGATTTTAGAATTAGAGAAATTACGCAGCGGAATATTAAAAACAAACCACGCAAACACCAGAGTTTTTACTTGATTCGGAGCCTGGGTCGACTCCTACTCCAAGGCCCACGGTCGCTGACCGTTTACTGCGGGCAATACTATAAGTGCGCGAAAAACAGTTTACAGGAATTGTACAATTTGCAGTATAGTAAACTTAAAAGAAAAATTGCTCTTCGTTACCGACGTCCAATGTAGATTGAGTCTTGGAGAGGAGGGACGTCGTCACCTCGAGTTGGGAGGATTCTGGAGCAGTGCGCGGGAGCAGAAGAGCGTAGAAGCGTTGAGAAAATCGTTGTTGGAAGCCTCGGGGTCGAGGGCCCTTTTATAGGCCCTGGGGGCACCCGGAACGTCGGGGGCGCCCCCCCACGTGTCGGTCGATCCACCTTTAGCTCAGTCAGCATCTGATCCCTCCAAACTCAGGATAACATCTTGACCGGGTCAAAATCTGATCCTGTTAGCTTCGCTGGAGCTGCTTCGGTAACTTCACCTGGGGGCGCCCGGAGCGCTGGGGGCGCCCGGGAGCAGCGGGGGTGCCCGGAACCACGGGGGCGCCCAGGAGATGAGTTGTCGAAGCCTGCCTTTGTTTTGTGTGTTTTGTGTTCACCTTGGGGGCGCCCGGGACACTCTGGGCGCCCTGGTCAGCTAGTGCCTCACTCCTCTGAGGCTCTCTGAGCTGCAGACACTCGTTCTTTCGGTCCTGCATCCAGGGTTAGTCCAAAACACCATAAAACAATAGGATGTCAGTTTATACAGCCTTAACTGTCTTGGTTCTGACTTTGGGCCTCCAAAATGGAGCCCTAGGTCGAACCGACGCCTACTGTTCCCTCGACGGGGAACGCGTCCTCACCTACTCCTCTCGGGAGAATGTACCTGATGCCAACCGCTCCTCTGGTTGGACTTTTGCCTAGCGGTCCTTTGCCAGGTCTTGGATACCAAGCTGTCCTTCGCCAGGTGCCTAGCAGTCCTTCGCTAGGTCTTTGTTTCCTAGCAGTCCTTCGCCAGGTGCCTAGCAGCCCTTCGCTAGGACTTTGTTTCCTGGCAGCCCTTCGCCAGGTGCCTAGCAGCCCTTCGCTAGGAGTTTGTTTCCTAGCAGTCCTTCGCCAGGTGCCTAGCAGCCCTTCGCTAGGACTTTTTCTGCACACTTGAGTAACATTGTTAGATCACCACTAATACTTAACTTTGAACCCTTTGCCAATATCAAAACAAGGTTCGATATGGTGCTTCCTGCACCAACAGTTCTTACTGTAGCTTAAGTGCGATGTTCCTTTGACTCGCGGTGTTCAAGTCATCTTGGTCATGGAGACTTATACTTTGACATCTTAAGCAAGCGTCTCCAAGGAGGTGTGGACCCAGGATGATTGGGTATAAGCCGAAGTGCTCGAAGATGTTTGAACAGCCTACAAAGGATTCACCACTCCTTACAAGGAGATGTATACCCGAGGCCTATCGTCGGATTGTTACTCGAAGCCTCTAGCCAGAGCATGACATGTTCAGAGTATGAATCTCTTAAATACATGAGAGTAATTAGAATCCGTAGGACGAGAAAACGTTACTTGGGCTAGGTGTGACGTAGTCAGCCTAGTGGGGACTGACATACATAGACCATGTCCTGAACCAAGTGGGTATAAGATGGTGAAGGGAATGGGGCACGATTCATTATAGTTGCTGAAGGGTTTCAGAATTGTTTTTGAGGTCAACCGTTGATCTTTTGATTAATTAGGGATCATGATGTACTACTAGGTGTCACACATGATCGTTCTATAATTGGTTAATTATAGACGGCCAACATAAATCGAAAGCTTATTTAGTCACACGCACTACGAGTAATCCAAGGGATTTAAAACGAGTTGAAAATTGGATTTTCCAATCAAGAGAGATTAAGTTTGGTTGAGCCAAACGATAAGTCGAATCTGAAATTTTCAGAGACGCATCGGAAGCGTAAAATGGCTAAGTCTTTTGAAGACTTAATAGATGAATTAAATAAGTTTAATTCATTGAGGCTTTGCTTGGATGGGCCGGCCAAAGAGGGCCTCCATCCTCTTTGCTTGGCCGGCCACAACAAAGGGAGAGAACCAAGTTTTTGGTTCAATTTATAAAATAAACCAAGTGTGGTTTGTTTTATAAAATTATGGATGATATAAATTTTTATATAATAAACCAAGGTTTGGTTTATTTTTCATGGAAATTAAAATGAACCATGGATTGGTTTATTTTATAAAATCAATCATGGATTGATTTACCATGATAAGAAAATTTATTCCATAGGAGAGAAGATTTTTATCATGAATTAAAATATGATTTTAACCATGATATAAAATCAAACTTGGAATGATGGAATAAGTTATTCCATATTTGAGAGGCTTGATGGTTGAGAGGCCACTATATAAAGGACCCAAGGCAAGGCTTGGGTGTGAATCGAAGAGATGAAGGCATAGGCTCTCTCCCTCTCTTTCTCTCCTTCTCTTCTCCCCTTCTTGCCGTGCGCCAACCAACCCCAAGAAGGAGCACCAGTCGGCCATCCTTTTATGATTAGTCTTCTGACTTCTCTCTTGGTTTTTCTCGTCGTGTTCTCGGAGAATCTAGTAGTTCTCGAGAACACGAAACTCGTGGCTTTGCGAAGTCATCCCGAAGATACTCGGCGTGGACGCGAATAGAGGCGAAGCTTCCAAGGGATGCTTACGGTTGGATCTCGTCCCTTCCTTCGAGTTACGCGAGGTAATACGTAAATTAGTTTATGTTTCTGCAAAATTTTAAATATATGATCATGTCTACACAAGATAAAATTGCATGCTTAGATGTGTGGTTAAATGATTTAGAGAAATTATTTATGCTAAACCTTCCGCTGCACATAATTAATTTTAAAATTACGAACCCGCATCCATGTCAACATGCACCCGGTCCCAACACTTCTTTGGGTCCTTCCTCCTCTCGAGGGTTGGCGAGGTTGATTTGTAGCGTTTCATGAGCCCTCGGGTGTTTGCGGACTTCCGACCTGACCTCCCCACTGTAGTATCGCCGGGAAGCTAGTTGATCCCCTTTGACCTCGCCCACTAGTTCACCCATCGAGAACTTGATTTTCTGGTGGTAGACTGAGACCACTGCCTAGAATGTGCTAAGAGTCGGACACCCCAGGATGGCGTTGTAGGACGATGAAACATCTACGACCATGAAGGGAGTCCTTCTCGTCCTCTCCAACGCGTCATCTCCCAATGACAGGGATAGGGAGATTTGCCCTATCGGTTGCCCTCGGTATCCGGTGAAGCTGAAGAGTAGAGTGGAGATTGGATGCAGCTCGTCCTCATCGATTTGCATCTGGTCCAGGGTCGCCTTGTACAGGATGTTGACAGAACTACCTGTATTCACGAAAACGCGCTTAACCTCATAATTTATAATGCATGCGAGAATTACCAGTGTGTCTTCATGGGGGTCTTCCAGGTCTTCAGGGCCGAAGGAGATAACAGGGCTCTGGCTCTGGTGCTGGCTACTGCTTGTTAGGATGTATACTAAAAGTCTTGCCTTTTCTGTATGGACATCCACATTTTGAAAGAGAATCACAACAACACGGATGCATGTTTATATTAGTATGTGCATAACCGTCTGATACTTTGCATTGTAGATAACATGGTGTGTGGTGACACACAGAAGATCATGTTATCAGTCCCTTGCATTGTATAAGTAGAGACTCACAACCAAGATGGAGTTGGACAAACCATCGGCATGGTTGTAGTGTAATTAGGTGTGGTTTATCTTGACCATAGAATTACACTAGTGTGCTTTATGTGCATTGAGCATGACCAAAATAGAGGTCATCCAATGTATACTGACTTAATAATTAGATTGAACCTCGAATTATTATAGAGTACAATCTCTAAATCTCGATATAATAATGGGCACGTATAGTTAATATTTTATCTCTTTGATTTACCAATGGGCGAGATTTATTCCGCTAAATCGATAGGCCCAGTAAGTTGGGAAATAATATTAATTATATGGTGCGCCGTTGATTATTGATGGAATCCGTGTCCTGGTGAGTCGGGATGATGATGCCCCCTTGATGAGCTCATAAGGTTCATCATGTTAAACCCTACAGGTGGATTTGACCTAACATGATGGTAAGGATGAGTGGTACTAGTCAAGGAGTTAGAGGTTGATTAATTAAAATTGTCAGTAATTTAAATTAATCGATGGACATTCGATATCTTAAACACGGGGAGATGGATGTACTCATAACAGGTGGAGCCCAAATGAAAATATGAGGGTTGGTGAGGAAGTTCAATGGAGATCCTTTAGTGGAATGGATCTTCATTAATAGATCGGATTTGGATCCATTAGCGGGCCAAGACCCAACTCCTCCTCATGGTCCCTATTGTAGCCTATATATACCTCATAAGTCATCAAGAGGAAACCTAATCAAGTCTTGATTATTTTTTCATTCTCTCTCTCCTCCTTGTCGTCGCTGAGCTATCATTAGGTGCGAGGAAAAGAGGAAGAACAATAAGAAGGCCACCATGACCAGGAGCACGCATTGCCGGACCTTGCTGGTTCGTTGGGGAGCTGCTAGAGGTGGGAGGCTACCAGGATTGTGGAAGATTAGGAGGAAAGCTGTGACCGATGGATCATGCGGATGATAGCAGAGTGCATCGACGATGAGTGATGTACTATTGTGGTTATGTTGTGTGATTGTATTGGGATTGTGTTTGTGATTGACAGTAATGTAGGTTGGTGATGCATAGCATGCACCAACCCATTTGACGATACTGCATGAGTACCTCACCTGATCTGGCAGATGTCCGGATATGAGGGGCATGGACCGATGATATTATTGGTTGTTGTATGTTTTTGATAAGCTATATATTTACCTTTCATGAAAAAAAATAAAGTGGGAATCGTCGTGGCCTTCCATGCAGCGTCGCGTCGGCTCCATGCAAGGAACTGCATCACCCTTGCAATTTGGATTCCATGAGAAAGAATTAATTCAACTTCTTCCATGAGAGGGAAATAATTCGGCTTCAAGGAATTGCAAATGACAATTGGAATTGCAATCTTCTGCAATTCGGATTTTGCATGCAAAGAAACAACGGTAAATTGTAGAAAACTCCTCAATCCCTATTTGATAACTCCTCAATCCCCATTTGATCTTTGCATGCACTTCCCATTTGAGATTTTCTTTGCATTCACTCCCTAATGGATTGAGTATAATAGAGAGAAAATTGAATATACATCAGTGAAAATTGAGTATAAAAAAGTGAAACTTGAGTATAAAAGAGTGAAAATTGAGTACACAGTTTCTTGATGTGGCGGATGTAACCTTACATACTCAAATTTTTAACTTTTATACTCAACTTTTTTCAAATAATACTCACCAAATTGTCTTGTCAATCTCATCAGAGACTGCATGTAAAGAAAAACTTGAGTGGGGACTGCATGCAAAGATGAATTTGAGGATGGAGAGTTTATGAAAATTTTCCCAAGAAACAATTCGGATTTTGTTTTGCAATTCGGCAATTTACATGTGATTCTTTGCAATTTAAATGCAAAGAATTGCAATTTTGCAATTCGGCAAAGAATTGCAAGGAATTGCAATTCGGCCTCCATGCAAGGAATTGCTGTCCTCCATGCAGTTTTGATCATGGAGGATTGCATGCAATTTTGATCAAGGAGAATTGAGCAACGTTGATCAAAGAGAATTGCATGCAAAGGTGATGAGGAGAAGGAAGAAGGTTTTGATGGCTTCGTTTTTTGGAAGATCGTCGCCCACAGGACCTCCAAGAAGGGGATGGGTCATACAGTAGAAGATCGTAAGGTAACGGAAGGTATAAACTCTTCATTGGCTCATTTGGTTTTCTTATCATTTCATGTAATGCTATAATTAATTGTCATGTTTAATTATCATTTAATTAATTTTAATAATTAATTATTGGACCTTGAAAATAAACACAAAAATCGACGATCTACTCATCATCTTTTCCGCGGTCGATCGGTTAGGCGAATTACAAGGCTCGATCTTTGAGATTGGCTAAGTTGTAATTCGAATCGATCGATACGATGACGAGACGGTCGTTAGGGAGACGGATCTCCATTCAGATTAATTTTTAATCCGTAGACATGGAGAGGTCTCTCAAGGACGACCAGGTATTCGCTTAGGAAACCCGCCAAGTCATACCCAACAATTGGTATCAGAGCTGAGGTTTCCGGTTTTATGTGTTTAGGATTCAGTTAATTTTTGTGCATTATCATATATTTTATTTTTTCTGGATGATATGTGGATGTGCGTAGGCTAACTCTTTGTTGCAGGCACTAGATTCTAACTTATCATGACCAAAATAATAGTTATATGTGATTGGTTGTGCAATTTTTGTAATTAATTAAATCCTCGGGGTTAACGAGACTAGATAGGTATTTAATTTTTGTAATTAAATACAACACGTGTTTAGCCAAGTTTTTTGTTTACTTTTGATCTAGATTTTATGTACACTCCTTCGTAGAGTATAAGATCAATGGATGTAAATAATTAGCTAGTCATCTCAGCTCAGAGATCCCTTCAATGGTGGCTTGCGCATGGTGTAGGGAGGAGCGGACGAGGTGACGACACGACTGGAGGCGCATTGGAGACCAAGGCCATGATAGTTGGAAAAATCTAAGATTTTTCTATTTTATTATGTTGGTTTATGTGCTTGTCGTGTGTGTGCATGTAAAATTCTTCAAATTAAATAACTAAGTGGGAGAGGGACCCTAAGGGTCCCGTGGCCTCCATTACAATCTGACAAGTGATGCGAACAAGCCCGCGCGTCGGCTCTAAGTGCCTTCCTCCACAACGGATAAACTTGTTCTGTGGATCACTGGGTCGGAAAAGATTATAGAAAGTTATTGAAGAGCGTGTGATTTTCCCCAACGGAAGACACATAATCAAAAATAATTTTCTTAGTGTCGTGTAATGGTAAATACTTAGATGCAAATATTAGTATCCTCCCCAACAGAGTCACTGCTATTATTTGTAGGGCCAAAGTGAACCAACTATTAATCTTGTTTGTCAAAAAGTTAGGTTGACAAAATAATAAGATTAATGGGTAAAACCTCATCTAACGAATGTAGAATTCGTATATGTTCATACTAACGTAGCATGCGAATTCTCGATGTTTGAGGTGTTGGTTGATTTTAAAATTTATTGTTTGAGGAATCAATTTATTTTAGAAATCTAAAGTTGTGATTGTTGTGATTCTCAGGTAGTTTCAAAATGACCTTTAACCACTAGCGATCATACTTAAGGAAAACAAACTTATTGGACCCAATTACATAGACTGGAAAAGAAACCTAGATATTGTCCTTACTGCTGAAGAGTACAAATATGTGCTCTTCGAGGAATATCCTGAAAAGCCTGGCGAGAACTCTAGTGAAGAGCAGAGGGAGCGCTTTAAGAAGTGGGTTAAGGCAGATGAGATGGCGTGGTGCTACATTCTGGCATCTATGTCGAATATATTGCAACATCAGCATCAGGTCATGCCCACTGCTTATGATATGATGCTGAACCTCAAGGAGCTCTTCGGGCACCAGGGTCGGGCTGCTAGGCAGGTTGCGATGAAGAACTTGATGACGACTACCATGGTCGAAGGGACACCCGTAAGGGATCATGTCCTTAAGATGATGGCCCACCTCAATAAGATTGAGGTCCTTGGAGCACAGATCGACGGAGAAACCTAGGTCGACATCATACTCCAATCTCTGCCTAGGAGTTTTGAGCAGTTCCGGCTCAATTACAATATGAACAAACGTGAATATACATTAGGGGAACTGTTGGGAGAACTCCAGGCAGCAGAAGGGCTTTTTCGTCAGAGTTCTCAGGCCTTGGTTACTCAGAAGATTTCTACTTTTGTGCCGAAAGGTAGGAAGAAGAAGAAACAAGGTGGGTACAAGAAGGCAGCTGGATCGCAGGGACCTCGGACTGGCATGAAGAAGCCGAGAGGCAAGTGTTTCACATGCAAGCAAACTAGACACTGGAAGGCGAACTGTCCCCGTTGTCTAGACAAAGGTATTTCTTCATGCTTAGTCATTGAAACATGTTTAGCGGTGCTATTTACCGGTACTTGGTGTGTAGATACGGATGCCACTAATCATGTCTGCAATTCTTTACAGGGGTTCCAGGAAGCCCAACGACTAGCTGAGGAAGAGATTGTTGGATTGAGAGAATACGATAGAGGGGGGTGAATATCGTAAACCGTTTCGGATTTAGAGAGTATGCACAGCGGAAAAATTAAAACTAAAACCAAAACGCAAACACCACGATTTACTTGATTCGGAGTCGCGGTCGACTCCTACTCCAAGGCCCACGGTCATTGACCTTTTACTGCGGGCAATTCTATATGTGCGCAAAAAGGTTTACAAACAGATGTTACAATTGCAGTACAGTAAACTTAAAAGGACAGCTCTTCGTTACCGACGTCCGGTGTGGAATGTATCTTGGAGCAGAGGGACGTCGTCAGCGCTTGTATCTCGAGTTGAGAGGTTTCCGGAGCAAAGCACTTGAGTAGAAGAGCATATTGGCGTTGGAAGCAGTGATTGTTGAAGCATTGGGGTCGAGGGGCTTTTTATAGCCTCCCGGGGCGCCCTGAACGTTGGGGGCGCCCCCCCCCCCCATGTGTCAGCCGATCCGGACAAGTCTCGGTCAGCTCTAATCCCTCCAAAATCGGGATCGAGCTTTGACGGGGGCGTCCGGGAAGCAGGGGGTGCCCGGGTTGACTCAGTCTGCTGGCTTCTCGTTGGCTTGAACCTTATCTGCCTCGTTGGCTTGGACCCAGGGTGCCCTGGGCACTGGGGGCGCCTGGGATGCTGGGGGCGCCCGAGACACAGGGGGCGCCCGGGACCAGTAAGCCTTTGAGTCATTTCTTCGTTTACAGCTTTGCCTTGACCTTGGGGGCGCCCGGGACCTCCGGGCGCCCTGCTCAGCTGCTGCCTCTCTTCTTTGAGGCGTTCTGAGCTGTAGAGACTCGTTCCTTTGGTCCTACATCCAGGGTTAGTTGCAAATACAATAAAACAAGAATATGTTATGATTATACAGCCTTAGTTATCTTGGTTCTGACTTTGGGTCTCCAAAATGGAGCCCTAGGTCACACCGACGCCTACTGTTCCCTCGACGGGGAACGTGTCCTCACTTACTCCTCTCAGAAGAACTTACCTGTTGCCAACCGGCTCCTCTGGTTGGACTTTTGCCCAGCAGTCCTTCACCAGGTCTTCAGTACCAAGCAATCCTTCGCCTAGTGCCCAGCAGTCCTTCGCCAGGTCTTCGTGTCCTGGCATTCCTTCGCCAGGTGCCTAGCAGTCCTTTGCTAAGGCTTTGTATCCTGGCATTCCTTCACCAGGTGCCTAGCAGTCCTTCGCTAGGGCTTTGTATCCTGGCATTCCTTCGCCAGGTGCCTAGCAGTCCTTCGCTAGGGCTTTGTATCCTGACAGTCCTTCACCAGGTGCCTAGCAGTCCTTCGCTTGGGCTTTGTATCCTGCACACTTAATGAGCATGTTAGATAAACATTACCTCTTAACTTTTGAACTCTTTGCCATTATCAAAACACAGGTTCGACTTGGGTGCTGTCTGTGTTGGGACCGGGTGCATGTTGACAAGGATACGGGTTCGTAATATTTTAAAATTTTACGTGCAGCGGAAGAATTAGCATAAAATAATTTCACAAATTATTTTAACCACGTATCTAGCATGCGACCTTATGATGTGTGGACGTAATCATAAATTAAAACATTGCGGAAAAGTAAACTAATTTACTTTGTACCTCGCGTAACTCGAAGAAAAGGGACGAGATCCAACCATAGCGTCCCTTGGAAGCTTCGCCTCTATTCGCGTCCACACCGAGTTCTCTTCGGGATGACTTCGCAAAGTCACGAGTTTTGTGCCGACGAGAACTACTAGATTCTCTAAAGGCACAACTAGAAGAACAAGAGAAAAGAATGGAAACTAACCGCCAAGAACCAGAATCGAAATTCCGGGAAGGAAGGAGATGTGATCCGCTTCTTCTTCTTCTTGGTTGGCTTCTCCTTGGTGTTGATGGCTCACGGCAATCTTCAAAGGAAGGTGGTGCGCCGGCCCTAGGGTGGAAGGTGCGCCGGCCCTAGCTTGTAGAGGAGGGCGCCGGCCCTAGGAGGAAGGAGAAGGGGAGGAAGAGAATAAAAGAGAGAGAGGGAGAGAGTTAATCTCTTGATTACTCTATTGATTAGGAATTCAAGGCTTGCCTTTAGTTCCTTTATATAGTGGTCTCTCCCTTGCCAAGTCTCTCTTTTAACGGAATTAACGGAATTAGTTATCATAAGAATTTTATCTTATAAAATTTCTTATGACTTATTCCGTTATGCCTAGTTTTATTATAACTAACTTTATAATAAAACAAATTCTTCTCTCCTTTAATTATGGAATAAATTTTATAAGAAATTTATAAACTTTCTTATTATGAAAAAATCAATTCATAATTGATTTTATAAAATTAAAATAAACCATTCCATGGATCATTTTAATTTCCATAAAAAGAATAAATTTCTATAAATTTATTTATATAAATTTCTTTATACAAATTTATTTATCCATAATTTATAAAACAAATCGCGCTAGATTTATTTTATTAATTAAACCAAATAAATTGGTTTCTTCCCCTTGTTGTGGCCGGCCAAACCAAAGGGGGTTATAACCCTCTTTGGCCGGCCAAACCGAGCCGAACCGATCGCGAATTAAACTCATTTAATTCGCCCAATAAGCCTTCAAAAGACTTAGCCATTTTAAGTTTCCGTTGCGCCTCTGATCAACTCAGATTCGACTTATTTCTCTTGATTGGAAAATCTAATTTTCAACTCGTTTTAAATCCCTCAGATTACTCGTAGTGCGTGTGACTAAATAGGATTTCGATTTATGTTGGCCGTCTATAATCAACTAATTATAGAACGATCATGAGTGGCACCTAGTAGTACATCATGATCCCCAATTAATCGAAAGATCAACGGTTTGACCTCAGAAGTAATTCTGAAACCCTTCAGCAGCTCTAATGAATCGTGCCCCATTCCCTTCACCATCTTATACCCACTTGGTTCAGGACACGGTCTATTTGTGTCAATCCCCACTAGGCTGACTACGTCACACCTAGCCCAAGTAGTGTGTTTCTCGTCCTTTGGATTTCTAATTACTCTCATGTATTTAAGAGACTCGCACTCTAAACATGATATACTCTGGCCAGAGGCTTTGAGTAACAATCCGACGATAGGCCTGGGTATACATCTCCTCGCAAGGAGTGGTGAATCCTTTGTAGGCTGCTCAAACATCTTCGGGCACTTCGGCTTATACCCAATCATCCTGGGTCCACACCTCCTAGGAGATGCTTGCTTAAGATGTTAAAGTATAAGTCTCCATGACCAAGATGACTTGAACACCGCAAGTCAAAAGAACATCGCACTTAAGCTGCAGTAAGAACTTCATTGACATATCTATATAGATTACCATATGAAGTTTTACAGCTAGTCACTCCAATGAACTAGTTCCCTTAACTAGCATCCATGTTTATCTCCGGACATCCCAATGTCACCAGCCAGTGAGAATCAGCTGATTAGAGAATAACCCATGCTAGTCTCAATAGAATTGATAATGTCTGTTTTTATCAATTCATCAACTAGGGATATTTTCAATACTTCACAATTGCACATTTAGAGATAATCACTAGTTGTGATCCCATCACAAATTCTCTTATGCTGTGAATTGTATTGCGGACATTCAGTAGATGAGTTTAAGATCCCAATCAAATACACAAACATGTATACTCAAATAGTGAATTATCATTTATTAAAATGAATATTTACAATCATAAGGCGATTGCCTTAGGACACTTCTCTCATATCACTAACAGTCTGCACCAACAATCTCCCCCTTTTTGATTTATGGCAACCCGATTCAAAAAGTTAAGTTAATCAAGACATTTGATATAACAGTTTTAGTTCCCTCCCCCTGGAAGGAGTCTCCCCCTAGGTTTTTCAAAGGTTCGTGGGGTTTTGAAAAAATTTCTAAGTCAACATGATGGAATTTATTTTTCAGAAACTTAGAACATTTTTCAAAAGAAGTTTTTAGAAAACTTAAACCAATTTTGGTTGAGTACTTTGAAAAAAAAAATTTAGTCAATAATTTAGAAAATTTTCTAAAGAATTTTCAATCTCTTTAGTACTTTAGAGGCTTTATACTTAGAAACTTTTATATTAGAGAAGTTTAGAAATAAGTACTTAGAGAATTTTTGAACATAGTTTAAGTACTTAGAAAATACTTTTGAAAACTGCTTGGGTCAAGTACTTAGAATCAATTTTGAAAACAATTTAGATCAAGTACTTTTGAACCAGTTTTGAGAAAACTAACTTAAGTATTTTGAAAACAGCTTTAGAAAAAATTTAGCTTAAGTACTTTGAAAGCAGTTTTTAACAGACTTAGCTTAAATATTGAAAACTGCTTTGAAAAAACTTAGCTTAAGTATTGAAAATAGCTTTGGAAAAACTTAGCTTAAGTACTTTGAAAGCAGTTTTAAAAAAACTTAGCTTAAGTATTGAAAACAGCTTTGGAAAAACTTAGCTTAAATATTGAAAACAGCTTTGAAAAAACTTAGCTTAAGTATTGAAAACAGCTTTTGAAAAAACTTAGCTTAAGCTTTTTGAAGAAAGGATAAAGTTTTGAATTTTGAAAAAAAAAATTTAACAAAATTTTAAAGCTTCTCTCCTTTCCTATCTCTCCCCCTTTGCCATATATCAAAAACAAGGCAATATAGCAGAAAAAATAAACTGCATAAGTATATAACAGAATAACGTGCTGTACTGAACCAATTCAAGATATAAACTGAACCAAAACAATTTCAATTATCTCTGTAGGGTCCTGTCTAACTCAATTAGCTACTTACTAACTGTTATAAACAGTAGTTTTCGCTAGGGTTAGTCAAGTTAAGTGTTCTGTTCAAGTTAGATTTTCTAAACTTGACACTTAACTTGATTGCTGTTTAATTTATATTTAGTGCCCCAATTACTGTAGATGCACTGATCTACATCTTGAATTAAGGCAAAGACCTAAGCATCTCAACCCATTCTAGGTTATCAGTCAAAAGTACCCTAAGGTACTTGTGAGATGCTGGCTTCTAAATCTATAGGTGCATGCAGTTCTAGGGTTAGGGCCTAGGCTAAGTCCATTTGCGAAAAAGCCCTAGTTTTGAAGGGGGTAGTTTTTGAAAAAAAAACTAAGTCAAAACAGATTTTTCAAACTAAGTAAAAGTTGATTTTGAAATTAAGTAAAGCAGTTTTAAAATTCTTTTAGAAACTGATTTTCAAATCAAGTAATGCAGTAACAAAACCAAAAGTAGAGTTAACATATTCTACTAAGCAATAAAGATCAGATAATCATGAAAAAACAAATAGTCAACTCCATAAGTCAGCTGGTATGAGAGAGAACCAGCACAGTCATACAAGTCAAACATGAGTCAACTCTACTGAGTAGGGGCAGTCAAACAGTCACTAGTACAATGCTAATCAAATCTAGGAGGAGGGACGGGGATGATCAAAAGAGCTTGGCTGCCAGGATCGAAACAGCGTCATCATCTCGTGATATCGTGCGTCGCTCATTTCCCTCTCGGCTCTGAGGGCATTCATATACTCAGTATAATAGCCCTGATTTGCTTCCATTTCTTCGGCATGATTTGCTTCCACTTCCTCCCGGAGACTCTGGAACTGTGTCTCAAGTCGTGTCACTCTCTCGTAGAGTGTCGGTGGTGGAGGCTCGTCTATGTGCTCTCGAACCTCGGCTGCCAGATCTCCGACATCGACCTCAACATCCTCATCAGAGTCGATCGGTGGTCCGGCTCGCTGGCATCTCCACGACAAAACCCCGATAGCCGAGACCTCTATACCAGCTAGGGAAAAGTTCCTAAATCCTATCTCGTCGAAATCGGTCATCGCAGTCATTTCACCTACGGTAATGTTACGACCGTGGTGATGAAGGATAGAGGTGATGATGTGGCAGAAGGGGGTGCGTACCCGACCCTGAGTGGTAACACTGGAGGCATGTAGGATGGCGTGGAACATGTGAAGGCCAATGTCAATGTCTAGGTGGTGGATCAATGCATACAATAAGAATGTGTGAAATGGTCGCATGGTCGCGATGTCCCTGGTGGATAAAGGTAGGATGCAGCGGACCAGAACTCTATACAGGGCGTAGTCCTGGACCTGAAGGTCAACGGACTGAAATCGTCTAGCTACAGGATTTCTAGCTTCCCTATAGAAGTAGGAGTGGAGAGTGTCTAGGGTAATGTGAGAGTAGGAAGCATCAAATGGAGGATCCCTAGGAGGATAGCAACAAAAGGTGGACTAAGAGAATCGTAGTCCAAGAAATCGGTTAAGCAAGGAGGGTGTGATGGTTAGAGGCATCCCTTGGACTGTGGTGACAAAGCTGAGCTGATCTTGTCTGACTATATTATTATAGAATTCTGCACATAAGGTTGTATTAATAGGATGAGTGCAGAATACGAGGTTATCGAGTTGGTAAAAGTTTATAACATTCATTGCCAAGGGACAAGATTGGGTGAAGAATTGTCTATTTAAGTAGCTCGTTTTTATAGGCTTGTATGTCGTTCGAGCAAACTTATTACAAAGTTCTAAAGTTGGGAACCTAGGATCGGGACTAGGTTCGGTACCGGGGTTTACTTGGTTTGCTCGGCGTTTTCTAACATTATGAGGGAATTGCATTAAAGAAAATTAAAATTAATTTAAATGCAAATAAGATTATACTGGGTGGTAGCTCGGGGAGGCATTGTCGAGGATGAGAGCTTGAGAAGGTTGCACGGTCACTTGGAAGGAAGGGAGTTGGAGAGGAGAATGATTTTGGGTGTGGCTAGATGAGGAGATTCGGGTGGCCTTTTATAGGCGTTTTGGCTAGGGCGCCCGGGAGCTCCCGGGCGCCCTGTCCTCCCGGGCGCCCGGGACAGGGCTTCTGCCATTGGCTGTCCTAATGCCGTTCGGGGGCGCCCGCGATTGCCTGGGCACCCCGGTCAGAGGGAGTTGGCAGCTTTGCTGCTTTGACCAGTCCTGGGGGCGCCCGCAAGGGCCGGGGCTCCCCGATTAAGTAGACTTGGCAGTTTATCTGCCTTGATCGAAGAGAAAGTCATGAGGGGGCGCCCTAGGAGTCACGGGCGCCCGGATTAAGTAGAAAGTGACAACTTTGATGTTTTGTTGACCATTTTACCATGGTTTGATTATTTTGACCGTGATATGACATGATTTGACTGTTTTGATTATGGTTTGACTGTTTTGACCATGGTTTGACTACTTTGACCATGGTGAATTATTTTGAAAAATTATGATTTATTTTTAAAAAAAATGAATTAATTTTGAAAATAGTTGATTTTGAAAAAAGATGTTTGAATCTACAATTAACTAAAAATTTGTGTTAGATTCAAATTTGACAAAGAATAATTTGAATTTCAAAAATCGGCTTCCAGGTCTTGGCGAGGCACTAGGCCTTCTTTGGCCGTAACCTTATTGGATCATCAACCCTTTCCTTGACAAAGCCTTTTAATGAAATTTCATTTTCAAAATTATTTTTTGAAAAATTCTGGTCTAACTAGTTTGGGTCTTGGATCGGTAGCTTCGGCTAGTTTCACCAGTCTAAAGAGACCAAGTAGATTGTACTTGACCTTATTAGAATTGACTTCCCTAACATACTATCATCTCACCTCCACCCAATACTATGTTATTCAAATTTCAATTAATTGATTGAGTCCTTATTCTAACCATTCCTAAGTCTAAGCATGGTAAATTGCAGAAATTAAATAAACAATCAATCATGCAATTTGCAAACAAAAATTGAATTTTATCTAACAATAAATATTGTTTTTAATTTGGCTCCTCCTGAACTAAAGCCACGATAATGGTTTGGCAAGATGTGAATCTTGTCCTTGGGGATCCAATACTGATTTGATCCAGTTTGTTTGTTCAGGCACAGTTTGGGTACCCATGCCTGAACTTTAGGTCTGGACTGGTTCAGTAGAGCATAGTAGGATCTTTGTCTAGATTTGGTTCTATAGCCTAGTCCGGATCGATTTAGAACCGACTTCTATTTTCCAAGAATCATGTCAAGACCGTTGGAACCAAAAGTAAATCGTTCTAAAGCTGATCTAAGGTCCTTAACTTGAGTTTTCAAGGAGGAGTTCTCTTTCTCAAGTTTTTCAACTTGAGTAGAGGTTCCTTCTTGAACCTTCTCAATTAAGGATCTAGAGTCAGCTCCCTCTTTCAGGAGTTTTACTTCCTGTCGGAGAGATTCGACTCGGAGTTTAGCTTTCGCCAAATCTCGAGAAAGATAGGAAATTAATTCATTTAATTGATTTCTTGAAAAACCACTTACAGTTATTTCGTCGTCCTCTGAGAACGTAAGTTTGCCGTCGTCCGGCTCCGACTCTGATTCGGTCTCGATTTCTTCTGAGGCGGTTAGTGCGAGCAGGTTCGACTGTGGGACCTCTTCTTCTTCGGAGGAGGAGGACTCGTCCCACGTTACCTGAAGTGCCTTCTTCTTTCTTATCTTCTTCGTTTCCTTCAGGTTGGGGCATTCAGTCTTGTAGTGGCCCTTCTTCTTGCACTCGTAACAGGTCACGTTGGGTTTGTTCTTTTCATTTGAGGGTTCAGCTGGTTCTTCCTTTCTTCGGCTGGCTTTTCTTCTGTTGGTCTGGTTTTTTTAGCTCTTTGTAGTAGTCTCGGGCTAGCCGAACCAACTTAGGTCGATTTCCCTCGCTGTCTTCTGAGTCTGAATCTGAATCAGACTCGGGTGCAGGTTAAGGCTTTTTCTTGATTGTCTTTCCAGCTTTACCTGCAACAAAGGCAATGTCTTTCTTGGCCAGATTGCAGTTAGTCTGCTCATGCAATTCTAATTCAGAAAAAAAAAATCATCTAACTTGATTTTGGAAAGATCCCTAGAAACTTTGTAAGCATCTACCATAGATGCCCACAAGGTGTTTCTTGGAAAAGCGTTAAGGGCGTACCTTATTAGGTCATGGTTTTCTACCTTGTGATCAATGGTGTGTAGACCGTTCATCAGCTCCTGAATTCTGGCGTGGAGCTGAGCTGCTGATTCGCCGTCGTTCATCTTGATGGTGTACAACTTGTTCAGCAGAAGGTCCCTCTTGCTGATTCGGGTGTCAGAGGTTCCTTCGTGTAGTTCGATCAGCTTACCCCAGAGTTCTTTGGCGCTGTTGAATGGACCCACCCGGTTCAGTTCCTCTTTTGTTAGGCTGCATTGGAGTGTTTGGGTCACTTTGGCATCGGCTTCAATTTTCTTTTTGAGTGCAGCGTCCCATTCAGTGTAAGATTGTTGTACTCCGTCAGCATTCCTTGGTATTTCTAGTCCGGACTGGATGATTATCCACATGTCCACCTGAGTTTTTAGGTGGACCTCCATTCTGCTCTTCCAGTAGGAGAAGTCCTCCCCACTGAAGAGCGGTGGTCTTGCGGTGCTGAAGCCTTCTTGCATGGCCATTAAGGATTTTATCTGAAAAAGATAGAAAAGAAAGGAAAACTCTGTCTCAAGACTTGGTCTTGGATTAGCAGTGCGGGAAGAAAAAAAATAATTATCGAGGGGTGTTGCACCGGTCTCGATTAACAAAAAAAATTCGAAAAAGAAAATAATTCGAAGAAAATCCGAAAAATTCTCAAACTGGTGGTTGCACCAAATTTGAGCTTCTCCGCTCTGATACCACTTGTTGGATCGAGAGAATACGATAGAGGGGGGTGAATATCGTAAACCGTTTCGGATTTAGAGAGTATGCATAGCGAAAAAATTAAAACTAAAACCAAAACGTAAACACCACGATTTACTTGGTTCGGAGTCGCGGTCGGCTCCTACTCCAAGGCCCACGGTCGTTGACCGTTTACTGCGGGCAATTCTATATGTGCGCAAAAATGTTTACAAACAGATGTTACAATTGCAGTACAGTAAACTTAAAAGGACAGTTCTTCGTTACCGACGTCCGGTGTGGAATGTATCTCGGAGCAGAGGGACATCGTCGGCGCTTGTATCTCGAGTTGGGAGGTTTCCGGAGCAAAGCGCTTGAGTAGAAGAGCGTATTGGCGTTGGAAGCAGTGATTGTTGAAGCCTTGGGGTCGAGGGGCTTTTTATAGCCTCCCGGGGCGCCCTAAACGTTGGGGGCGCCCCCCCCACGTGTCAGCCGATCCGGACAAGTCTCGGTCAGCTCTAATCCCTCCAAAATCGGGATCGAGCTTTGACGGGGGCGCCCGGGAAGCAGGGGGCGTCCGGCTTGACTCAGTCTGCTGGCTTCTTGCTGGCTTGAACCTTATCTGCCTCGTTGGCTTGGACCCAGGGTGCCCTGGGCACTGGGGGCGCCTGGGATGCTGGGGGCGCCCGGGACACAGGGGGCGCCCGGGACCAATAAGCCTTTGAGCCGTTTCTTCGTTTACTGCTTTGCCTTGACCTTGGGGGCGCCCGGGACCTCCGGGGGCACCCTGCTCAGCTGCTGCCTCTCTCCTTTGAGGCGTTCTGAGCTACAGAGACTCGTTCCTTTGGTCCTACATCCAGGGTTAGTTGCAAATACAATAAAACAAGAATATGTTATGATTATACAGCCTTAGCTGTCTTGGTTCTGACTTTGGGTCTCCAAAATGAAGCCCTAGGTCGAACCGACGCCTACTGTTCCCTCGACAGGAAACGCGTCCTCACCTACTCCTCTCAGGAGAATTTACCTGCTGCCAACCGGCTCCTCCGGTTGGACTTTTGCCCAGCAGTCCTTCGCCAGGTCTTCAGTACCAAGCAATCCTTCGCTTGGTGCCCAGCAGTCCTTCGCCAGGTCTTCGTGTCCTAGCATTCCTTCGCCAGGTGCCTAGCAGTCCTTCGCTAGGGTTTTGTATCCTGGCATTCCTTCGCCAGGTGCCTAGCAGTCCTTCGCTAGGGCTTTGTATCCTGGCATTCCTTCGCCAGGTGCCGAGCAGTCCTTCGCTAGGGCTTTGTATCCTGCACACTTAATGAGCATGTTAGATAAACATTACCTCTTAACTTTTGAACCCTTTGTCATTATCAAAACATAGGTTCGACTTGGGTGCTGTCTGCACCAACAGAGATTACCGTCTACATGGAATATGCTACGGAGGTGACGACTATTGCAGTGGGAGTTATTTATTTGTCTTTAGATAGGAAAATAAAGTTCTGGTTTTATGAAAATTTCTTTTATGTACCTAATTTTTGGAAAGAACTATGTTTCAGTTTCTAAAAATATAAAGGATGGATATTCTATTGCTTTGTGTTATAGAAAGATTATCTGTTCAGGTATATTGATAAGAAATTAGTATACTTTAAAACCAAAACCTCCCACGATGCGAATAGATGTTAATAAGCTCATCATCTAACCAAAATAAGAGAAAGGTTCCATCCGAGATGAACCAAAACCTTTGGCATCTAAGGCTTGGTCTTATTAACTTTAGTAGGATTCAAAGGTTGATGGCCAATGGGCCCTTGGGTTCATTGGTGGTGGAAGACTTCCTAAACTTTTGAATCTTGCTTGGAAGGTAAGATGACCAAGAGGCCTTTCATAGCCAAGGGGTATAGAGCCAAAGGTATGTCAGAGTTGGTTCATTCTGATTTGTGTAGGTCCTTAGTCTATCCAGGATAGAGGTAGCCTTGAATACTTCGTCTATGGATGATCATTCAAAGTATAGGTATAGTTACTTGATGTACCGCAAGTCTGAATACTTTGATGAGATCAAAGAGTTCAAGGCTGATGCGAAGAAACATCAAGGTAAAAGTATTGCGACACTACGATTAGATCGTGATGGCAAGTACCTCTTGGGAGAGATTTAGGACTTACTTATCAGAGGATGAGAGTCAATCCCAATTGACTGCATCCGGTACGCCCCAATGGAACTGTGCAACAGAAAGAAGGAAAAGGACTCTTATAGTGATGGTTAGGATAATGATGAGCTGCTCCGAGTTGTCGGATTCGTTCTGGGGATTTGCTCTGGAAACGGCAGCATACATACTTGATACCACTAGGCCAGTACTCTCTACTCCTATAAAAACGTGGACTGGGTGAAAGCCTAGTCTAAGACATATTTAGATTTGGGGTAGTTCAACACATGTGCTGAAGGGAGATACTGATAAGTTAGAATCTCGTGCAGAAGTGTGCTTGTTCGTAAGCTATCCTAGGGGAACAAAAGGTGGTTCTATAGTCCTAAGGATCAGAGGGTCTTCGTTGGCACGAATGTCTAATTCTTAGAGGAGGACTATATGATGAACCATAAGCCCATAAGTAGACTTGTTCTTGAAGAATCAAGAGGGAACCATAAGCCCATAAGTTGACTTATGACGAGGAACATCCGTTTTGAAGAGATAATCCAGTCATATGAATTTGTTCAAAGGACGAATAAGAATTTGTGTATGTAAGAAATGTGACGGAAACTTAGTGGTATTCATATATTATACGTCAATAATATTTTGTTGGTTGGAAACAATGACAAAGTATTATCAGACGTAAGGGTATGGTTGTCCAAATAATTGATATGAAGGACTTAGGATAAGCATGACACATCCTTGGGATCAAAGTTCTAAGGGATCACCAAAAAAGGATGTTGTGCTTATCCCAAGCTTCATACAGAGACACTGTCCTAGCTCGTTTTAGCATAAAAACTCCTAGAAAGGTTTTGTACCTTTCGGGCGTGGAGTTCCTCTATCTAAGGAGATGTAAACATCAAAGGAGATAGAGGAGGTGGTTCCTTGTGTTTTGACTGTAGGAAGCCTCATATATGCTATATTGTATACGAGACCGAATATCTGCTTTGTCGTGGGCATAATTAGCAGATATTAGACTAACCCAGGTCAGGGAAATTGAATTGCGGTAAAAGCATATATTAGTGGCTGAGAATAACTAAGGATTATATGTTGGTTTACCAGGCAGACCAATCTCCTGTGGGTTATACGGATACAGACTTCCAATCGGATAGGGGCAAAATATAAGTATTCCTCGGGGTTTTGTGTTTACTTTAGGAGGTAGAACCATAGTTTAGAGGAGTATCGTGCAGCGGCTGCGTGGCAGACTCCACCATGGAAGTTGAGTATATGACAGTCTCTAAGGCGGCCAAGAAAGCTATATGGTTCAGGAGCATCAAGATAGACTTCGATGTGATTCCTGATTTGCTCAGAGCTATCACATTTTGTTGTGATAACAATCGTGCAGTTGCAAACTCGAAGGAACCACGAGCCCATAAGGCTAGTAAAGACATAGAGCGCAAGTACCACCCAAGAGAGGAAAAGGTTGTTGTTGCCTAGATTACATCAGAGGACAACCTGGGAGATCTTTTCACTGAGGCCTTGATAGCGAGAGCTTTAGGAATGTGGAGGATCAGGGAGTCAGATGCATGGCATTTTGAGGACAGCAAAATCTTTGAGTATAAGTGGGAGATTGTTAGGATGTATATTAAAAGTCTTGTCTTTTCTGTATGAACATCCACATTTTGAAAGAGAATCACAACAACACTGATGCATGTTTATATTAGTATGTGCATAACCGTCTGATACTTTGCATTATAGATAACATGGTGTGTGGTGACACATAGAAGATCATGTTATCAGTCCCTTGCATTATATAAGTAGAGGCTCACAACCAAGATGGAGTTAGACAAACCATCGACATGGTTGTAGTGTAATTAGGTGTAGTTTATCTTTACCATAGAATTACACTAGTGTGCTTTTGTGTGCATTGAGCAGGAACAAAATAGAGGTCATCCAATTTATACTGACTTAATAATTGGATTGGATCTCGGATTAATATAGAGTACAATCTCTAAATCCCGATATAATAACAGACACGTATAGTTATTATTTTATTTCTTTGATTTACCAATGGGCGAGATTTATTCCGCTAAATCGATAGGCCCGGTAAGTTGGGAAATAATATTAATTATATAGTGTGTCATTGATTATTGACGGAATCTGTGTCCTGGTGAGTCGGGATGATGATGCCCCCCTTCATGAGCTCATAAGGTTCATCATGTTAAACCCTGCAGATGAATTTGATCCAACAAGATGATAAGGATGAGTGGTACTAGTCAAGGAGTTAGGGGTTGATTAATTAAAATTGTCAGTAATTAAATTAATCGACGGACATTCGATATCTTAAACACGGGGAGATGGATGTACTCATAACATGTAGAGCCCATATGAAAACATGGGGGTTGGTGAGGAAGTTCAATGGAGATCCTTTAGTGGAATGGATCTTCATTAATGGATCGGATTTGGATCTATTAGCGGGCTAAGACCCAACTCCTCCTCATGATCCCTATTGTAGCCTATATATACTTCATAAGTCATCAAGAGAAAACCTAATCAAGTCTTGATTTTTTTTCTTTCTCTCTCTCCTCCTTTGCCGTCGCTGCTCAAGTGGGAATCGCTTGCCCCCACGGGCTGGGTGAGTGGGTAAGGCGCCTGCTGCTTGAAACGGAGGTATGAGGTCAAGAGTCGTCAGTTGCGCATGGGGTTAAAATCCTGATCTGTTTGCTTAAATTCTCTCGGCCCCTAGACACCTTCTCCATCCCTAAACTCTAAATTTGTGATTTATCTCTCTTTGAAAATCTCGTGGGACAAAGACTAGGAGGCCACTGGGGTGGTGGATGTATCTTTTTTGAATCAAGTGGGAATCGCCGTGGCCTTCCATGCAGCGTTGCGTCGACTCCATGCAAGGAACTGCATCGCCCTTGCAATTCGGATTCCATGAGAAATAATTAATTCGGCTTCTTCCATGAGAGGGAATTAATTTGGCTTCAAGGAATTGCAAACGGCAATTGGAATTGCAATCTTCGGCGCATGCAAAGAATTGCAATTTTGCAATTCGGATTTTGCATGCAAAGAAACAATTCGGATTTTGTTTTGCAATTCGGCAATTTGCATGCGATTCTTTGCAATTTAAATGCAAAGAATTGCAATTTTGCAATTCGGCAAGGAATTGCAATTCGGCCTCCATGCAAGGAATTGCCGTCCTCCATGCAGTTTTGATCAAGGAGAATTGAGCAACGTTGATCAAAGAGACTTGCATGCAAAGGTGATGAAGAGAAGGAAAAAGATTTTGATGGCTTCGTTTCTTATAGGATCGTCGCCCACACGACGTTCAAGAAAGGAATAGGTCATATAGTAGAAAATCGTAAGGTAACGGAAGGTATAAACTCTTCCTTGGCTCCTTTGATTTTCTTATCATTTCATGTGATGTTATAATTAATTGTCATGTTTAATTATCGTTTAATTAATGTTTGATAATTAATTATTGGACCCTGAAAATATATATAAAAACCAGTGATCTACTCGTCGTCTTTTCACGGTCGATCGGTTAGACGAATTACAAGGCTCGATCTTTGAGATTGGCTAAGTTGTAATTCGAATCGATCGATACAATGACGAGACTGTCGTTAGGGAGACGGGTCTTCATTCGGATTAATTTTTAATCCGTAGATATGGAGAGGTCTCTCAAGGACGACCAGATATTCGCTTAGGAAACCCGCCAAGCCATACCCAACACTACCTGTATTCACGAAGACGCACTTAACCTCATAATTCACAATATGTGCGAGAATTACCAGTGTGTCTTCATGGGGGGCTTCCACGTCTTCTAGGTCTTCAGAGCCGAAGGAGATATCAGGGCCCTAGCGCTGGTTACTGCTCGTCCCGATGGCATAGTTCTCCACCCGATGAGTGTGGTCTTCCTTGCCCGATGAGAGTCTCTTCCGATCGGACCTTCAGAGATCACTCCACATGGCCGATGGAGGCTCCCGTACTGGAGCTTTGCCTTTCTTGGGATCTCGTTCGGAGGAGAGAGATTGGCGGGGTGTTATCTCCCGACTCCTTCCCTTGGAACGCGACCGAGATCGCCACCTGGATCCATCTTCTCCTGACTGTCGCTTGCGAGGAGAAGAACTTCGCCATGGGGATCTCTGTCAGTACCTCGCTTTCTTCCACTGCTCTCGAGGCTTGGCGTCCGCTTCCTGAGCCAACCTCTTCTTCAAGGCGTGCACTCCTCTGTGGAGTGCGTTGTACTGCCATGGAAGTCGCAATACTTCTTCAGTTGCTCTGGTTCGACTGTATTGACTGTTTCCACTAGCCTCTTATTACCATCCCAGTGGTCTTTCCCCGAGCGAGGATCCTTCACCCGGGCTGGTTTTTGGTTCCTTCTCTCGGACCATACCGAGATATACTGAGGGGCTCCGGCAGGCTCTTTACGGCAAGCGTGTTGCATCTCTTCGACGTTGACATGTTGACAGAGCACCCCGGTAAATCGTCGAAACTGGTTGGCGGCTTCTTCACCAGTGATCGGAAGAAGTCGCCTTCGGAGAGTCCTGAGTAAAGGTGCTGACAAGGAACTCTGATGTAGCGGTTGGCATATCTTGCACCACCTGATTGAGTTGCTGGATGTAGTCCTTCAGCGGTCCTTTCGCCTTCTATTTGAGGGCAAACAGGTTTAACGCCGTCTTCTGATACCGATGGTTGCTGGCGAAGTGGTATAGAAACGTGGTTCTAAACTCTAAGAAGGAATTTATAAAACCTTGGACAACCTCTGGAACCATCTCTAGGAGGCCCCAAACAAGGTATTCAAGAACACCCGACACTTCACACCATCCGTATACTGGTGTAAAAGAGTTGCGTTCTCGAACTTACAGATGTAGTCCTTTGGATCTGTCTTCCCATCATAGTCAGCAATTCCTGGACTACAGAATTGCTTGGGCATTGGTCTTCTATGATGTCCGGGGAGAAAGGGGTAGACGGAGCCTTTGGAATGACTTTGAACCCCTCAATCCTCCTCGGTCCTTCTTCCTGCTTTAGGATGTTGGAGGCGACGGAGTTGACTTTCTCTAAATCTCCCAGGGAATCTCGCCGATGTGCCGAAGTTGTCAATGCCTGTCCCACTAGTGGCTAGATAGATTTTCGGTTTCGGTGGTGTGAGGCAGACATCCTTGGGATTTCGCCTTGTACCGAAGTTGCTCGTGCGTGAGGTGGCCTGCTTGATTTGATGTTGTTCGAGCGCTCCTTTGACGCATTGGCGATGAGGCGGTCCAACTTTTCTCTCATTAAGACGATGGGTTGTCCCTCCGGATCCATCAGTACGGTGCTCCTTCTGGTGCTTTGATTTAATTTCCCACAGACGACGCTAAACTTGTTCCGGAAAGGAATCGATGCGGACGACGAGTCACTAGAGCACAACCCCACAAGGACGATGACGGGGAGAAGAATATCACGTCCTGTGAGATTAACACGAGCGTTAATTGAACACACCGGAGGTTTTCCGATGGAGCCCACTCCAAGGCTCAAGTCAGAATCTAGATCACTTGCAGGAGGACAACAAGGAAGTAGAAATATTTGTGAGTTCAAAGAGCATACCCCCTTTATCTGCGTGTCAAACTACTTTATATACTTGAGGGGTTGGTCACACGTGTCTCTACGTTCTCCTTCACATTCCGTAATTGTCGGTTACATGATAACTTTTAGGTAACGGTCGCAACGATTATTAAGGCCTTAATTGTCGCGTGTAGCGGACAATAATTATTCGACAACTTTTCCGATCTGGCAATAGGAACGGTTACTTGAAGTCGCCTATCTAGTGTATTGACCTTTGGGCTCCACTCTCCCGAGTTGGTCCCGGGGTGTCCCCTCCCGGAATGACCTCGAGGGTCTGTCCTCCCGAGGTGGTCTCGGGAGCCTAAGGCCCGATCTGGCCTCGGGCACCCGTCCTTCCGAGGTGGTTTCGGGAGCTTAATGCCCAGCTTGACCTCGGCGCCCGTTCTCCCGAGGTGGTCTGAGAGCCGATGGCCCGACCTGACCTCGGGCGTTTGTCATCCCGAGGTGGTCTCGGGGGCTCAACCCCAGCTTTTAAGTTTAGTGAACCCTGACACGTAACTTCCCTATACCACGTGTCAACCCTGGGATACTCAACCCCATCACATAATAATTTTGATTAAAATTAAATAATCAAAATTTCATGTTCTCCATCATTTAATTTGGGATTCATTTTTATTTTTTCCCCAATTTTATGTGAGAGACAGTGAATAAAAATAATTAACTAGTAGGGCGCATTTTAGAAAATAAGCAAACGATTTGTTTCGTGCCACGGGAGTTGCAAGTGAAGTGAACTCTCAACCCCGGCCCTGGTTCCGTTCTGCTGGTTCGTTCCACCGCCGCTTCGCTGGGGCGCTGCGATGGAGGACATAGAGGACCTCGTCGGCGCCGGCGCTCCGCCTGGACTCCGTCTTCCCGTCACTGCCATCAGTATCAAATCCAAGAGAAAGCCTAAATCTCGCCTCCTCTGTGACCCTGTCTCCCCAAACCCTCAAATCCCAGGCACACAGGTCCTACCGTCGAACCACTTTCTTTTAGTTTATTTCTCGGTTCAAGTATTTTCTCCATGCTGCTAATGTGTTTTGTTTAATTTGGTATAGACGGTATACTTGAAGACGTTCGGCTGTTCACACAATCAAGTAAGTCTGTCAGCTGCATCTGTTAGGTTTTTTAATCTCTTCTCTTGAGGTGTTGATGAACGGAGATGAGACAGATGTAGTTCACTCCACAAATTTCATTGTCTGCCACCTGCCATATAAATGAATTAAAGTTGAAGGGGGAAGAGCCCCTTGTACACTGTTTAAACACAGTCAATATTCATTTCTTAGATAAAATTTTTGTTTTCTCACTAACTTTAGCTAAAATTTATTGGGCAAAAAATCTCCAGTCATGGCCGTCAAGTTAATTATGTTACCACGCATTAGGTAATCCTTAGCTAACATGTTTATGTCAGTGTATTAAGGGGCTTCAATTAGGTCTGTTATGAAAAAATCGGCATCTTCACCATCAGTGTGCTCTTCATCAATGTTAAATTACTTTAGCTTTATCTTTTGAATAATGTTTTCTTTTCTATATATTTCAATGATGGATAAATGCCTAGACTAGCTTCATGCCTTAGCTAGCACTGGGCAGATCAAGGCAACAATGCTTTAGTCCAAAGATAATGAACTAATAAAAAAGAGAGTTGACCCTGGGTTTCATATATCCTGATTATGCTTCACACCTAGTCTCTATCCACATAATCTGAAACCTAAAGTGTTGTTATCTAATACCAAGCACCATTCGTGATTTACACATGGGAACATTAGCGAACAACCTGATTCATAAATGATTATAATTTTTTTTTGTCCTCAAAGAACAATGAGGAATCTAGTTGTGAATCTACTTTTAATCCTATTTGAAGAAGTTTGTGACACTACACCTAAATCAAACCATCAAACCACCCAAGAATATGAAACAAAGTAGATGAAGCGATGAAGATAATAATTCAAAAGTTGAAATGAAAATTGTATTAATTCGAAGATTATCAAAGTACATGACTCCAAACTTCATTTATGAACTTGACTCGACTACAAACATAGCAATTAAATATTCTAAATAAAGAAAATATGCTAATCTTGATAGGGATTATAATTATTTTGTATTCATTACCAAAATAGAAAATTCTAGATGACAAAAATCAAATCTCCAATTTGTTGTCGATGTGTCAATTACTAATAATTTTCAATTTTCCCTTTGTTGCCGATGATGAGCCAATCTCAATTTAATCTCTACTTTATTTTCTTCAAAATTATTTCATTTTTTGTGTTCTTGTATAATGAACTAATAGAAAGAGAAAGAGAGCTGACCTTTGGTATCAAATATCCTGCTTATGGTATACACTTAGACTAAGCTATCCAGATAAGTTGAAACAAAAGTGCTGTTATCTATTACCAAGCACCATTAATGATTTATCCAATACAACGTTCAATGTGACTTAGATATTATAGCGGAACCCCGGGGCTATGATGTAGCGGAAGGGCAACTAGTTGTCTCTCAAGTATCCACGGTTCCATCCCTAGCTACGACGAATTTTGCAAGATTTTTTCTTCCAAATGGAGTGTGCAACCGTGGGATGTTGGACTTCTGGATTGCCCGGCGCGACTGCTTCCCGATTTACCTTGGCAGCTGGTGGGAAACTTCCTTGGGGCGGCCGGGTCGGTCGCCCTAGGTTCGACGTTATCAAACCTGGTTAATTATTTTTTTGACGTTACCCAACCTGGTTAATTATTTTTTTTTACGTTACCCAACCTGGTTAATCTTTTTTTTTTGGATATTATATCGGGATCCAACATGTAATGCTAACGAACCTTTGTCATTGATTTTTGAGGTTGGCTATGTGTCCTCATCTAATCTGCTGCCTCTGACGACACTGACCTATTAATGTTGAGACCTATTGATCATTCTATTGGACGCATGTCTCCCATCTAAACATTATTGTGTTTCGTGGGTAATTTTATCTTCATTAGCTACTTTACCTCATGTCAAGTTTTATGAGACATCCTTACAGAATTTGATATGAATGTTTGATTGATCTCACATAGTGGTTGCCAAAAGATACCCCCTGATATTCCTTAATCATATGTGTTTTGATTCATTCCCCCCACTTTATCTTTCTCCTCCCTCATGCCACCCCTCGTAAATAGTGTGGCTGGCTCAGTTTAAAAAAAAAACTATTACCTTTCCCTACAATATTTCTCAACTTAAAGTGTCTTCAATGAGTACAATTCAAGTCTTCCATGAGTACTTACTGCTCAAATGCAGTCTATAAACAATAGAGTATGTATTGGAAAATTCTTTTATATGAGAAAAGAAAGGGATGCCTCTTGTTCATGTCATAGTCAAATGGAATAATAATGTACAAAAAGGGCTGCCAACTGGTGTATATTTCTCAACTTGAATGTTCTAGGCAATTTACTATTCAAGCTTCCATTCTGGTTCTGGGTTTTAAAGGAAAGAATGAGGTCATTTTGGTGCCAACTCGTGTATTTTACGTTTTCTAGGTGTTATCGGTGTCATCAATGACCAACCAGAAGGGAAGGGAGGAAAAGGAAGAAGATTAAAAGAAAGGCACACCTTCCATTTTGTTGTTCGTTGGAATTGTTTGCTTGATCACTCTTCTTCCTTGTCGAGCTTCCTTGAAACTCCCTTGCCGAGATTGCTGCCCAAGGGTTGTTCTCCACCATGATTACGCCTTTTTAAACTGGTTTTATTTTCATTCTAGTTGCAGTATCTCGCTCACCTCGAGTGGCTCATATCGCTCGATGCCCATTTTATCCGATATGAATGGCATTTAAAACCACGATGCAGACCAAGGTTAAAGTGTCATGCCAAGTTGGAGTATCAAGACGAAATTATAATGAGATGATCCATAGGGGAGCTGGAGGAAACCCTAGTCGTCTCACCTCATACAACACAACCATAATATTCCTAAAGATTTGAAGAAAACAGTAGTCAGTTTGCCTTGCTTCTTATAATGGGAGAAGCCTCACCTCACTTCCCCTTGGTTCATATCACCAAAATTGGAGGAAACCTCACATCCTGAATCATGGAAAGTAGAACCCAAGTGCATATGAGGTGGAGGAAGTCCTCGACTCACCTCACCTCACTTCACTTTACAGGATCTAGAAGAACCTTGCATTTTGAATGGGGGAAGTAGAAATCATATGCACATGAGGTGGAGGAAATCTTGCGTTGAGACCATGTATCTACTCCTGCACATGTTGTTCAATTGCCAGAACACGATTCATTTGTGCTAGTTGATTTTTTAAATTGTGATGCAAAGTACTGCACAGAGCATCCTATAGGCCATGTGAGAATCATAAATATTTATGTGCGAACTTTTGAAGT
The DNA here is from genome assembly GCA_024364735.1 of Boesenbergia rotunda. Taxonomy (NCBI): domain Eukaryota; kingdom Viridiplantae; phylum Streptophyta; class Magnoliopsida; order Zingiberales; family Zingiberaceae; genus Boesenbergia; species Boesenbergia rotunda. The sequence goes on from JAGFNQ010003442.1 coordinate 33,210, forward strand.
TAATGTAAGTTGGCTAGTATAATGTTTTTGTTAGACAATGCCATTGTACTTTTTTTGGGAAGTATGTTTGCAAATACTTATTAAGTTACAAAGAAGTGATTTTTTTGGTGTTGTCTTTGAAGTGCTCATTCTTTCTCCTTTGTTTGCTAAATAGAGTGATAGTGAATATATGGCTGGTCAACTGTCAGCATTTGGTTATGCTGTGACGGAGGATCCTGAGCAGGCGGACTTATGGCTGATAAATACGTACTTTTCTTGTTCATAATCTTCAATTGTTGTTTTTTGTTTCTCCCTTTCCCTTTGACTTCATGTCAACTTGTTTTCTTCTAAACATTTTGTTAAAGCTTAATGTACCTTCAATCAATGTCTATGCTATTCTGTTATATGGTCGTTTATATCTTATGCCCTGTTACATTCATGGTAGTGAATTGTAGTTTGGAAAAAGACAGGAGAAATTACTTTGTATGTCACTTGCAGGGGCATATAACTAAGTTCGACACTTCATGCATGTTAAAGTGTCAGCTAAACATTATCCTTAAGACTCGTCTCTTCCTGTTTGTCCTCTACATGATTACTTGTTGGGCACATTTTCTCTTACCAGTATGAATTTCTGAACCCATTAATTGACTAATTGCTGCAGATGCACTGTTAAATCTCCTAGTCAGTCTGCAATGACAACCCTTATAGGGAAGTGTAAAACTGCAAAAAAGCCTTTAGTAGTGGCAGGATGTGTTCCTCAGGGTAGTCGAGATTTGAAGGACCTCGAAGGCATTAGCATAATTGGAGTGCAACAAATAGATCGTGTTGTTGAAGTTGTAGAGGAGACTTTGAAAGGCCATGAAGTACGGCTTTTAAACAGGAAAACATTGCCATCACTAGATCTTCCTAAGGTATCTCTTGGAGGCTGTGCATTGTTTGTATAATCATATTAGAGTTAGTTTCATAAAACAATGTTGCTTAGGTTGCGTTTGGTACGCTTGTTTTCCATTTTCATTTTCCATAGAAAATGCGATTTTCCAGAAAACGTGTTTGGTTTGTATTTTCCAGACTTGTTTTCTAGAAAAAGATATAGTATTTTCTGAAAAACTAGAGAATGAAATAAAGTCATTTTCTAGAAAATGAGAAAATGTGATTTTTTCAGAAAATGAAAATAGAAAACGGAGTAAATCAAACGCTCCCTTAGCTATTTTATACTTGATTCTAGTATTTTTATGATTCCAGAAGTGTGTTTTTAATGTAGAGTTGATGATCTCTTGTTCAGATCTTTACTTGCAAGGATACTTGTCTAACTCTTCTGTGTTTCTGCAGGTAAGGAAAAACAGGTTAATTGAAATTCTTCCGATAAATGTTGGTTGTTTAGGTGCCTGTA
>JAGFNQ010003442.1:44614-93731 GCA_024364735.1 Boesenbergia rotunda
TTAAGGACCTTAGATCAGCTTTAGAACGATTCACTTCTGGTTCCAAGGGTCTTGACATGATTCTCGAAAAACAGAAGTCGGTTCTAAATAGATCCGGACTAGGCTATAGAACCAAATCAAGACAAAGATCCTACTATGTTGTACTGAACTAGTCCAGACCTAAAGTTCAGGCATGGGTACCCAAACTGTGCCTGAACAAACAAACTGGATCAAATCAGTATTGGATCCCCAAGGACAAGATTCACATCTTGCCAAACCATTATCGTGGCTTTAGTCCTGGGGGAGCCAAATTAAAAATAATATTTATTGTTAGATAAAATTCAATTTTTGTTTGCAAATTGCATGATTGATTGTTTATTTAATTCTTGCAATTTATCATGCTTAGACTTAGGAATAGTTAGAATAAGGACTCAATCAATTAATTGAAATTTGAATAACATAGTATTGGGTGGCGGTGAGATGATAGTACGTTAGGGAAGCCAATTCTAATAAGGTCAAGTATACTCTACTTGGTCTCTTTAGATTGGTGAAACTAGCCGAAGCTACCGATCCAAGACCCAAACTAGTTAGACCAGAATTTTTCAAAAAATAATTTTGAAAATGAAATTTCATTAAAAGACTTTGTCAAGGAAAGGGTTGATGATCCCATAAGGCTACAACCAAAGAAGGCCTAGTGCCTCGCCAAGACCTGGAAGTCAATTTTTGAAATTCAAATTCAAATTATTCTTTGTCAAATTCGAATCTAACATAAATTTTTAGTTAATTATAGATTCAAACATTTTTTCAAAATCAACTGTTTTCAAAATTAATTCAATTTTTTTAAAAATAAATCATAATTTTTCAAAATAATTCTATCTACCAAACCTGTCTCATAAAACCCATAAGGCAAACGTGATTGATAACCCTAGATTTTGGTGAGACAGACTAGGCTGTGAAAATCAATTTAAGCTATTCCTGATTCTAATTGGATCCAAATCAACATAACTCTTTATGTGTAGGAACATAAAGATTTGGACCAATGGATGTTGGATAGCGGTTGCTCCAGACACAAGACTGGGGATAAATTGAAATTCACCAAATTCAAGTTCAAAAACCTAGGCTCAGTAGCATTTGGCAACAATGCTACACTCAAGGTGATTGGGTCAGGTAATATTGAACTTAAATCTGACTTTGTTATTAAGAAAGTTCTTTTGGTTGAAAATTTTAAAATTAACTTGCGTAGCATAAGTCAATTGTGTGATACTGGTTATGTAGTTACCTTTACCAATTCTAACTGCCTAATTAGAAACCTACAAGACTCAAAAATCATGCTTAAGGGCACTAGGAAAAATAATGTTTACACTATAAACCTATCTCTAGTACCCAAATGCATGTTAACTCAGTTAGAACAATCAAACCTCTGGCATAGGAGATTAGGTCACACAAATTTGAGAATAATTTTGAAAATCACCCAACTTGGCCTAATTAAAGGTATCCCTAAAATTAAAAATCATGAAAACTTAATATGTGAATCATGTAATCAAGGTAAACAAACCAGGTCTAATCACAAACTAATTCAATCTGATCTAACTCAAACCACACTTGAGCTCCTGCACCTTGACCTATTTGATTCACATGAAGCCAAGTCACTAAGCGGAAACCGATACTGCTTAGTAATAGTTGATGATTACTCTAGGTTTACCTGGGTTAGGTTTCTAAAGACCAAAGATGAAACCCTAAACCTATTCAATGACTTTTGTAAGTTAATTGAAAATCAAAACGATACTAAAATCAAAAGACTTAGGAGTGACCACGGGGGTGAATTTGAAAATCAACGATTCGAGGAATTTTGTAAAGTAAATGGGTACAAACACGAATTTTCGTGTCCTAGAACCCCCAAGCAAAATGGGATAGTCGAAAGGAAAAATAGAACCCTACAGGAAGCCGCTAGAGCTATGCTCAATGAATTTAACCTAGCTAACCAATATTAGGCAGAAACAATTAGTACGGCTTGCTACATCCAAAATAGGGTACTAATTAACAAACAACACAACAAAACACCCTATGAATTATACTACCATAGACTTCCAAACTTGCACTACCTAAGGGTCTTTGGGTGCAAAGTTCATATCCTAAACACCAAGGACTATCTAGGTAAATTCCAGTCTAAGTCAATCCCAAGCATCTTCCTAGGATATTCAACCACAAGTAGAGCCTATAGGGTTTACAACAAACAAACTAAGAAAATTGAAGAAACAACAAATTTAATATTTGATGAAGAAATCAACTCAAAATCTGATAATCCAGATCTAACTTCATTAAATACTGATCAAGAAGATAATGAACCAACAGTTGAACCTTTAATTGAACCTTTAAATGAACTAACTATTGAACCAACTTCTAAGTCAATTGAACCAAATATTGAACCAAATCGACCAGCCGGACCTGAGGCTGAACCAAGTTCTAGAAAAACCAAGAAACCCAGACTTAGTCACCCTACTGATCAAATTGTGGGTGATCCAACTCTAGGAGTCAGAACTAGGTCTTCCTATAGAAATCTTAGTCAGATAGCAATGATTTCAAAAATTGAACCTAAGACTATAGAGGAAGCTCTACCTGATCCTGATTGGATCATAGCTATGCAAGAAGAGTTAGCCCAATTTGCGAAAAACCAAGTCTGGGAACTAGTACCTAAACCTGAGGGCAAATCCGTCATTGACACTAAGTGGGTTTTTAGGAATAAGTTAAATGATCAAGGAGAGATAGTCAGAAATAAAGCCCGCTTAGTAGCGAAAGGGTTCAGTCAAGTAGAAGGGTTAGATTATGAAGAAACCTATGCCCCAGTAGCTAGACTCGAATCCATTAGGATGTTGTTAGCCTTTGCATCCCATAAAGGATTTAAATTATACCAAATGGATGTAAAGTCAGCTTTTCTAAATGGATTCATAAAGGAAGAGGTCTATGTGGGACAGCCCCTGGGTTTGAGGACTTAGAAAGATCTGACCATGTTTACAAACTCACTAAAGCACTTTATGGACTAAAACAAGCACCTAGGGTCTGGTATGAACGCTTATCGACTTACCTAATTTCTAAAGAATTTAAACAAGGACAAATCGATTCAACCCTATTTATTAAAACCCTAGGAAAAGAAATCTTTATTGCCCAAATCTACGTCGATGACATAATCTTTGGGTCCACCAACTCAAATTTCTTAAAAGAATTCGTTAAAATAATGGAAAATGAATTTGAAATGAGCTTAGTTGGTGAGCTCAACTTTTTTCTAGGATTACAAATTAAACAAACTAGGGATGGAAACTATGTCCATCAATCCAAATATGCTAAAGAGCTAATAAAGAAATTTAAAATGGATAACTCTAAAAGCATAAGTACCCCCATGGCCACCAACATAAAAATAGATAGTGACCCTGATGGTAAACCAGTAAACCTCAAACTCTATAGAAGTATGATTGGAAGTCTACTATACCTTACAGCCAGTAGACCTGATATCCTTTTTGCTGTAGGTATGTGTGCTAGATACCAAACCTGTGTTAAGGAAATACACTTAGCAGCCCTAAAAAGAATATTAAGATATGTTAAGGGCACCCTAAATGTAGGGATTTAGTATCCTAGAACCTCAACCTTTGACTTGTCAGGATACTCGGATTCTGACTACGCTGGTTGTAAATTAGATAGAAAGAGCACAAGTAGAAGCTGCCAACTGTTAGGAAATAGTCTAGTAAGTTGGTGTAGCAGAAAACAACACTGTGTAGCTCTATCCACAACTGAAGTTGAGTATGTTGCCTTAGGAGAGTGTGTAGCACAACTTTTATGGATAATGCACACTCTTAAGGACTTCCAGCTTAACTACACCCAAACTCAAGTCTTCATTGATAATATAAGCTCAATTAATCTGACTAAGAATCCAATCCAACACTCCAGAACAAAATACATAGAAGTCAAACACCACTTTGTAAGAGATCACGTAGCTAGGGGTGAGATAATTCTTAAGAATGTAGATTCCAAATCTAACTTAGCTGACATATTCACCAAACTCCTACCTGAGTCTAAGTTCAGCTCACAAAAAAGGCAATTAGGATTATGCTTGGTAGAATAGGTTTACTTTATTCTTTGATTTTTTTAAAAAAAATTGCTTTACTTGATTTTAAAATCAGTTTCTAAAACAATTTTAAAAAACTGCTTTGCTTAATTTCAAAATCAGCTTTTAAATTAGTTCGAAAAATCTTTTTAGCATTTTAAAATAATTTTTCGACTTAGTTTTTTAAAACTACCCCCTTTAAAACTAGGGCTTTTTCGCAAATGGACTTAGCCTAGGCCCTAACCCTAGAACTGCATGCACATATATATTTAGAAGCCAGCATCTCACAAGCACCTTAGGGTACTTTTGATTGATAACCTAGAATGGGCTGAGATGCTTAGGTCATTGCCTTAATTCAAGATGCTTTACGTCAGTGCATCTACAGTAATTGGGGCACTAAATACAAATTAAACAGTAATCAGGTTAAGTGTCAAGTTTAGAAAATATGACTTGAACATAACACTTAACTTGACTAACCCTAGCGAAAACTACTGTTTATAATAGTTAGTAAGTAGCTAATTGGGTTAGACAGGACCCTAAAGAGATAATTGAAATTGCTTTGGTTCAGTTTATATCTTGAATTGGTTAAGTACAACACATTATTCTGTTATATATTTACGCAATGTATTTATTTTTTCTGCTATAATGCTTTGTTTTTGATATATGGCAAAGGGGGAGAGATAGGAAAGGAGAGAAGCTTTAAACTTTTTTTTCAAAATTCAAATTTTCAAAACTTTATCCTTTCTTCAAAAAGTACTTAATCTATTTATTTTCAAAAGTACTAAGTTTTTTCTTCAAAGTTTCTCTAACTTAAGCTGTTTTCAAAAATCTTTTTAAGTACTTAAACTTAAGCTGTTTTCAAAAAAATTTTTTAAGTACTTAAACTTAAGCTGCTTTCAAATCTTTTTTAAGTGCTTAAACTTAAGCTGTTTTCAAAAATCTTTTTTAAGTACTTAAACTTAAGCTGTGTTCAAAAATCATTTTAAGTACTTAAACTCAAGCTGTTTTTCAAAAAGTTTTTCTAAGTACTTAAAACTTAAGCAGTTGTAAATTTTGCTAAGTACTTATCTTAAACTTAAGCTATGGTTCTAAGAACTTAAAACCTCAGAAGATGTTTCTTTTCTACTGACTTGAAATTTTTTAAGTGTAAATCTTCAAAAGTGCACAACCAATTTTTTTTTGGAAAATATGTTTCTAAAGTTTCTTTTGAAAATTGTTCTAAGTGTTTGAAAAATTAATTTCATCTTTAGACTTAGAAATTTTTTTAAAACCCCACGAACTTTTGAAAAACCTAGGGGGAGATTCCTTCCAGGGGGAGGAAACTAAACTTTTATATCATCTGTACTGATTAACTTAACTTTTTGAACCGGATTGCCATAAATCAAAAAGGGGGAGATTGTTGGTGCAGACAGCACCCAAGTCGAACCTGTGTGTTGATAATGGCAAAAGGGTTCAAAAGTTAAGATGTTATGTTTATCTAATATGCTACTTGAGTGTGCAGATTGAAAGTCCTAGCGAAGGGCTGCTAGGAGTCGAAGACCTAGCAAAGGACTGCTAGGCACCAGGCGAAGGACTGCCTGGAACCTAAGACCCAGCGAAGGGCTGTTGGGCACCCAGCGAAGGGCTGCTAGGAGTCGAAGACCTAGCGAAGGACCGCTAGGCACCAGGCGAAGGACTGCCTGAAACCGAAGACCTGGCAAAGGACAGCTGGCCACCTAGCGAAGGACTGCTAGGAGTCGAAGACCTAGCGAAGGAATGCTAGGCACCAGGCGAAGGACTGCTTGGTACTGAAGACCTGGCGAAGGACAGCTAGGCACCTGGCGAAGGACTGCTGGGCAAAAGTCCAACCGGAGGAGCCGGTTGGCATCAGGTAAATTCTCCTGAGAGGAGTAGGTGAGGACGCGTTCCCCGTCGAGGGAACAGTAGGCGTCGGTTCGACCTAGGGCTCCATTTTGGAGACCCAAAGTCAGAACCAAGACAGCTACGGCTGTAAGACTCACTAACATATTTGCTCTATCTTGTTTGGTACTAACCCTGGATGCAGGACCGAAGGAACGAGTGTCTGCAGCTCAGAAAGCCTCAAAGGAGTGAGGCAGCAGCTGGGTTGGGCGCCCGGAAGGACCCGGGCGCCCTAAGTACAAGCCAAACATGAGTTCAGCAAAAGTACGCTTCGGAAGCTCACTGGGCGGGGCGCCCCCATGCTCCCGGGCGCCCCGGATGCCTCGGGCGCCCCGGGCTCAAGCTAACGAAGTGGATAAAACTTATCCAGCCGAGAAGCCAGCTGAAAGAGTCAACCAGGGCGCCCCCGGTCAAACCTCAGCCCGATCCTGGAGGGATAACGGCTGACCGAGACTTAACCGGATCGATTGACACGTAGGGGGGGCGCCCCCAACGGTTAGGGCACCCCGGGAGGCTATAAAAAGCCCCTCGACCCCAAGGCTTCAAGAATCACGACTTCCAACGCCAATACGCTCTTCTACTCAAGCGCTTTGCTCCGAAAACCTCCCAACTCGAGATACAAGCGCCGACGACGTCCCGTTGCTCCGAAGTACAATACACACCAGACGTCGGTAACGAAGAGCTGACTTTTTAAAGTTTACTGTACTACTATTGTAACATCCTTCTGTAAACCTTTTTGCGCACATATAGAATTGCCCGCAGTAAACAGTCAACGACCGTGAGCCTTGGAGTAGGAGCCGACCGCGACTCCGAACCAAGTAAAATCTTGGTGTTTGTGTGTTGTTTAGTTTTAATTTTTTCGCTGCGTATTCTCTTTTTCAATCCGAAACGACTTACGATATTCACCCCCCCTCTATCATTTTCTCTCGATCCAACATTCGTTGCCTGATCGTCGACCAAGACTTCGGTGCCCAACCTCGATAGGTCTTCATGCCCAATTCCCCGAACCAGGACTTCTTGCCCAGCTTCACTCACCAGGTCTTCGGTGTCTTGATAAGGACTTCTTTGCTAGTCATCTGATCCTGACTAGACTTCTTTTTGTCAAACATCAAGTCTTGTTTGGCTCAGTCCTTGGTCTAATTGACCAGATTTGGGTTTAATCTCTTTATCAAACATCAGGTCTGGTTTAGCTTATCCTTTTGGCAAACTAACCAACCCTAGGTTCTCTGTCAAATATCAGATCATGTTTGGCTAACCCTTGTTCCAACTAACCAATCCTTGGTATATTATCAAACATATCAGATCTAGGTTTGATCACTATGCCAAACATCAAGTCTAGTTTAGCTAACCCTTGGTCAAATTGATCAACCATGGGTGCTAATCACTCTACCAAACATCAGGTCCTGTTTGGTTAACCCTTTGGTCAAACTAATCAAACTAGGGTTTACCCTACCAAACACCAAGTCCTGTTTAGTTTAACCCTTGGCTATATGAACCAGACATTAGAATATTGTCAAACATCGAAATACTAAAGGATGACTGTTCATGTCTAATGCTTTTTGCACCAACATATTTATGAAAATCCTTATTTTTTAGAAATTGTTAGCTATATTTTGGCTATTAAGAAAAAATAGCATGATTTTCTAAAGTATAAATCCATTTTTAAATTTAAATTTCAAAAATATTTAATTCTGAAAAGAAAATTATTTTTCATATATAAGAAAATTTATTTTTTTGTGAATATTTTTGTCGAGTCATATTGATTATAGGTACACCTTGACAAAAAAATTTTGAAAATTTCTGACTATTAAAAGTTTTTCTATGGATTTTTTTCAAAAAAATGAAGTTTTATAATTAAAAATTTTCGAAGATAGATTTTGGATGACATTACTTTTTTGGTGATTACTTGTTGGACTTTAGGAAAGAAAAAAAAAAGCAACTTTTATTCCAAAGAAATCTATTTTTAAGAATTTATCTTTATAAAATACTATTTTTGATCAAAATAATTTTTAATTATTTTTAGAAAATCTAAGATCTAAGTCTTAAAATTTTTTAAATTGCAAGTTAATTTTGAAAATTTACCGACTTTTTGATCAAATGTTGAACTAACCCTTAGATTTTTTATTTAGTTATTTTTCCTAACTCAGATAACCTTATTTTTGATGTAATCAAAGAGAAAGATTTATGATAAGCTAAGGGGAAGGTTTTATTGTAAAATTTTTTGCATGTTAATTATTGCAAAATATTTTCATATATTCAATTGCAAAATTCATTTTATTGTTTTAATAAATAATTTTTTTTATTTTGTTAACTCTAAGTTAACTCGGGTTGATACACATAAAAAATGGGGATATAGTAATTACCTCAGGTTGATTTTGATATGATCCACCGAATCAAGTTAGGTCCTGTTATATTTTATGTCTTGTGTCTAAATGTGTAGGAACTTTGGAGCATAAGAAGTTGAGCAGGTGACGCAGTGAGTGAGAATAATGGCACGGGAAGAGAGTTGATGGCCTTGGTGCATCTAAGGAATAAAAATTTGTGGAAGAGTACACCGACCGATGAGAAGGGCGTACGCGTCATCGGAAGGACAAGAAGCCAAGGAGGAAGCCTGCTCGAGGAGAAGGTCGGAGTTGAGTTCGACTGAGCTCAACTCCGGACAACCATAGCATCACCCAAGTGAGCGGGATGAAAAAAAGGTCAACTTGGAGATTGATCTTGAAGACTTGAGGCGCCTGAATTGTGGTTGAGGGCTCCTCGGGTGCCCTAATCACTTCTACCGAAAAGCAGAACTGTGGCGCCTTAATTCTGACTGAGTGAGCCCTGGATCGGCACTGAGGGGTCTTGGGTTGGAACTATGATGCCTCAATTGAATAGTATTGCAAAATGAACGTTGGCTGCGTGGATAAAATTTTATCCAACTAAGGCACCCTAAGTCTCAACTGAGTCGCCATAATTGTCACATCAACAAATGGTCACTTTGACCAATGGGCTATAAATAACCCCTAGAGCTAGGAATGTAGAACAATAACTGTATTTCATTTTCCTAATTCTTTTGTGAGCATTTCAAATTTGTGAGAGGCTTCTCCGCCTTCAATGAAGGAGATTCTTAGTGCACTTTCTGTTGCCTTGAATTAGCAACCTCCCCGGTTGCAACCGAGCAAAAACCCTAGTCCCTTAGTTCTTTTGTTGTTTATGTTTATTTTAATTGTCAAATTAATATGATTATCCTTACTAAACAAAAGAAAGAGATTTGGCCAACATTTTACAGGACTATTCATCCCCTCTAGCAGCCCGACTCAGACCTATAAATATCATCTTAGTGGTATTATAAAAGAAACCCGTATCTATGGGCCAAGGAATGCTCATTCACGCACAAGACTTCTACTATTATTCTTTTTCCTCATTCCCATCGCCAGAATTTGACTTGAGCGTTGGAGTGACTGAGTTAACGTACTCCCCTGGCTATCATTCTAACCCTCCTTGTTTCTCCTCTTCCTCTCGGGTCTAGCAAGCCTCATTGACAACCACCTCCTCCTTTTGATGATTAGTGACTCCGTCAACCTCAGAGATAGCTCACCAATGGCTCATCTTCCAATGATCTCAAGTAGGAACAACCATTTTAATAATTCATACATTGAATGCTACTTTATGAAAAAAAATCACTATCATCTTATGTCACGCCCCGAGACCAGAGGAGCCGCTAGTATAATATATAATCAGATAGTATCTCCCCTGTACGATGGACAATTTGGAACATTCATACACACCATGCAACATATAAGTGGCCTCAGGCCTCGAAACAAGAGATATATCATATTGAAATAAATGCATCACAGTAATAAAACCATAATACTCAGCCGAGTTGCCCTCTGGGCAGGCGCGCAACAAAAATAATACACACAAAGTCCAACAGAGAACTCAAAAATACAAAACCATATCAAATGCACACCATACAAGTCCATGACAGAGAAACCAATAAAGATATGATGTAATAGAAATAGAAACTCGCGGAAGCCGCCAAAGCCAGAGTTGTAAGGACCTGGGGTTAGCAACTGGGCTCCCCTGGCGACCTATCAACTTGAGAATAGAAATATTATTATGGGTGGTGAGTCTAAGTGGACTCTACGGCTATAGAGAAAGATATGCATAGAATAATAAATAGTTCTACGAGCTATACAAAAACAATATGATACAGTCTCAAAAAGGAAATATCAGAATATGCATAACTGAAAATACCAAATGAATGTACATACCAAAAATCAGCCTATCCTGATCATAAAAGGCTCACATCATATGAGCAGGTGCAGGGTCATCAAACCAACACATAATATCTCCTGTATGTGCATGTCAAACATATGAAGCAAACAAGTGCAGCATTCACAATCAAATGCATAATGCATCATATGCACATAATGCAATGACATGGTCACCCCTGACACCAGTCAAGCCACCGAGACATGTCATATGTGTCGGTCGAGTAGGTAACGTTGTGACACTGTACGCACTCTGTCACCACTGCTCCTGAGTGACCGAGTTGACAGGATGCTGACGGGGGACCACCCCTACCCCTAAGTCATATGGAGGAGTGTCACTCTCATCTCCTTTGGTCTATGAGAAGAGAAGGGATCCTTGCTTGCGACTACGCCCCAGAACCACTACCTATGAGCATTCGAGCGGAGCAGTACATGTAGGATCGATGCCGTCGATAGAGGGGGGTGAATATTTACTCAAAAAATCTTTCGAAAACTCGTCGTTTATTCGTTCTAGTCAAAGAGTTAGTGCACAGTGGAAAATAGAAAAGAAAGACAGAATAAATAGAGACTCGCCGGATTTATTTACTTGGTTCCCGACCCCCCTGGGTTAGTACGTCTAAGGTCTATGTACTCGCCGTGAGTCCACTATTATTCTCCTTTCCGAAATTTTCGGAGGCAGAGAATACCCGTCTTACAGTTCAAGTATAAAACCAAAGAAAATGTAAATTAAGTGCGTAAAATAAAAGCAAACCAAAAAGAAAGTCGAAGGTACGGCCAATCCGGAAGTCTGAAGTGCAGCGCACTTCCTCCTGGAGCCACCTTGGTCGCAAAGCTTTGTCTCTAGTGCTTTTTTTTCACTCAGAATGCCTTAGCAGATGATGGAATTGTTGTTCTGAGTTGAGGGGTCGAAGCCCCTTTTATAGTATCATCCAGGGCGCCCTAGAGGCCTCTAAGGTACCCTATAGGCGGTCAAATCTGATCTACAATTACGGTCTTCGCGCAGGGATAAACCCAGCCATCCAGGGTGCCTGGGACCATCTAGGGCACCTGGGATGGCCTTGAGGGTGCCCTGAAGCTTGGGGGCACCCTGGATGCTCCTCCCAGGTGTCATTTCCCCTGCGTTTGCTCTTCTGTCTTGCCTGCAACTCCAGGTACCTGCAAGACAATCAAACATAAGACAAATATACAGATAATCTTAGCCTTAAAGATTGGTTCTGACTTTGGATTTCTCTCGAACTCCTAGGTCAAACCGACGCCTAATGTTCCCTTTCCCGGGTAACGCACCTTAACCTACTCCACCCTGGAGAAGTTACTTTTGTCAACCGGAACCTCCGGTTGGACTTTTACTTAGTCTCTGAGACTCCTGGATCTCGAGACGTCCTAACCTTGACCCATCTCTACTTCTGTCCTTAGTCATCGCTCAACTAAGTTGCTCGATCCCTCGGACCAAGACTTCATGCCCAATTCCTCGAACCAGGACTTTGGTGCCCAACCCTCAGTTAGGACTTAATGCCCAATTCCTCGAACCAAGACATCTGTGCCCAGCCCTCGGCCAGGTCTTAGGTGCCCAGCCCTCGGCTAGGACTTAGTGCCCAATTCCTCGAACTAGGACTTCGATGCCCAATCCTCGGTCAGGTCTTAGGTGCCTAGCCCTCGGCCAGGTCATAGGTGCCCAGCCCTCGGCCAGGATTTAGTGCCCAATTCCTCGAACCAGGACTTCGGTGCCCAATCCTCGGTCAGGTCTTAGGTGCCCAACCCTTGACCAGGACTTAGTGCTAAACCCTGCAGGTCATGACTTCTTGCCTAGGTTAACTAGGACTTCTCTTCTGCCAAACATCAGGTCCTGTTTGGCTTACTCCTTGGTCTAACTGACCAACCCTGGGTTTTCTGCTAAACATCAAATCCTATTTAGCTAACTCTTGTTCTAACTGATCAACCCTTAGTATATTAACCAGATTAAATCTAGGTTTGATCATCCTGCCAAACATCAGGTCTTGTTTCACTAACCCTTGGTAACCTTAACCAACCCTGGGTTCTGGTTCACTCTGTCAAACATTAGATCATATTTGGCTAAACCTTTGTCAACCTGATCAACTCTGGGTTAACCCTACCAAACATAAGGTCCTGTTGGTTTAACCCTTGATCACTTTGACTAACCCTTACCTTGTCTAACATATATTGTTACTAACTTAAGTATATTGTTAAACATCGAAACACTTAGAGGAAGACATCATTGATGCATCTTGCACCAATAATCTCTCCCTTTTTGATGTTTGACAATATCTTAAGTTAGATTTGGTCTAAGGGTTAAATCTAGGTTTAATCCTTTGGGAGAAATCGAAAAAATCTAACTTAAGCTCTTCTCTCCCCCTTTGTCACACATAAAAAAAATTACAAAAAAACTTGCATAAACAATGAAAATTTTTGAAAAAAATATAACTTATGCCTTTTTCCCATTTGAGATAATTTCTCTCCTCCTTTTAAAAATACTTATATAATTTTTGAAAAACAACAATTTTCAAAATTCTTCCCCCCTTGTTTTTTGAAAAACTAAGTACTTGTTTTATAACGTATAAAGAAAACACCAAGTACTTAAATTGCACCAACAATATATAAATTTAAAAGAACATGAATTTCTCTAAGTCTGACACAATCCTAGAAATCTTGTTGACCATAAGAGAATTTCTATGTGTCTTAGGGATTTTCCATAAATGTATATTTTATAAAAATGATCACTTTCTTGATTTGGTTTCTTTTCCAGTCTGACATAATCCTAGGAAACTTGTTAACTACAAGAAATTTTTCCTAAGTGTCCTGGAAAATTTCCAAACTCAAGATGAGATGAATTTTAAAGACTTTGTTCAATAGATAGAAAGATTTTCACAAAATAATTTTTAAGACTGAGAATATTATAAAAATGATTTTAAAAAGATAGTGTTTTGAAAAGAGAATATTATGTTTTCAAATGATTTTGAAAAGATAGCGTATGAAAACATAATATTTTTGAAAATTAATAGGTCTTTTAATTTGACCTCCCCCTAAACTTGACACAGTCCTAGGAAGCTTGTTGACTACAAGTGATCTTCCTCTAAGTCTTAGGGTTTGATTCAAACGAAAAAAATTATCTAATAATTTTTTTAAAAAATGGTCAGAAAATAGAATTAATTTCTTTTGAGTAGGACTCCCCCTAAACTGGACACAATCTTAGGAATCCTTGAAGATCATAAAGGATATTTCCTATGTGTCTTTAGAGTTCATCCAAATCAAAAGACCAATTAGCACAATTTTGAAATAAGTTTTGAAATATTATAGTTTTCAAGGAAATAATTTTTGAAAAAATATTTTGAAGAATATAATAAGTTTTTGAAACATTTTTCGAAAATGTATTTTGAAATTATAATATTTTTAAAGTACAAATCATTTTAAAAGATCTGAATTTTTCAAAAGAATAATGATGATAATTTTTAAGACCATTTTGAAATGATATAAGTTTTTGAAATGCAAAAAATTAAAAAAACTCCCCCTAAACCTGTCACCTTCTGGCTACCCTTGTTGACTACAAGGACCTCTACCTAAGTGTGTTAAGGGACTTTAGTGTTGACCTAAAGGGTTTGTGTCTAAGTGTGTAGGTCAAACAATTTTCGAAAAGATATATGATTTTTGAAAAACTATTTATAGTTAAGCAATCAAGCAAGCATGAAATTCATAAAAACATTATTATGTTTAATCAACTATTTTGAAAATAGATTTTTAGGAATATAACCTAAAGATTTTGAAAATATTTTGAAAAATATTTATCAATTAATTAGTCCTTAACATCTCACCCATTCTAAGTGTCACAATACATACAAGCATGGTTGCCTTATGGGTGTTTGTGAGATGCTTGAATAATTTTTCTCAATTTTATTTATAGACTGGTTGACCTTCAGTTACATTCAAGTTTAATCAATTTGTAAATTAAAAGTAATTTTCAGTAATCGACTTCTAGGTCTTGGCAAGGCATAGGGGTCTTCTTTGGCGGTAGCCTTGTTGGATCATCAACCCTTTCCTTAGACAAAGCCTTTTAAAGAAAGAATATTTCTAATTTACTCTTTGAAAATACTCTGGTCTAACTAGTTTAGGATGTGGCGAGGTAGCTTCGGCTAATTTCACTTAGCTAGGTCAAGTTTCCCTAACGTACTATCATCTCGCCCCACCCTGGTACTAGGTTAGGCAAGTATCAACCAACCTTTTTTCTATATAACCGTTCTAAGTTAAGCAGGAAAAGTAAACTAGCATGTTTGACATGACAGATATATATAAGAAAAATAAGCGAATGCATGTACATGACATTTATGTATGAGTAATCAAGTCAAAACATTTTAATTAAGTTTCTAATAATGTATCAAATTTTTGATTTGATACATATCGTGTGAACCCGTTAATATACCAACCCACTTTGACATATTTAATATTATTAAATTGATTGATTCAGTTAGGTAAGATTTTATTTAATTTCATATCTGAAAGTAATTAATTAGAATTTAGTTTGTGGATTTTATTGAATTAAGGATTGAAATTATTAAGGTTTAGTTAAGATTGAAATTATTAAGGATACTAAGATTGAAATTATTAAGGATTAACTAAAGTTAAAATTATTATGGATTACTTCGAGTTAAAATTATTATGGATTAATTAGAGTTAAAATTATTAAGAATTAATTGAAGTTATTAATTAAAGTTGAGGTTAATTAAGAGTTAATTAAGATTTTTAAGAATTAATTAAGGGTTGAGAATTAATTAAGAATAAATTAAGGTTTAGGAGTTAATTAAGAATTTAAGTTGTTAAGAATTAATTAGGATTTAAGTTATTTGAATTTAAGATTTAATTTGAATTTAAGCTATTAAGATTTAATTTGAATTTAAGTTGTTAATAATTAGGGTTTAAGATTTCAGGGTTAAATGGTAATTGTTGGTCTAATTGCATCATTTCCATTAATTCAAAAAATTTTGATTCCTTAACTATTTCTTTTGTTTTTAAACATTCAAATTTAATTAATACTTCTGCCTTATTTGAATTTTTGTAGACCTTGTTAATTGTATCCTTATTTTTGTTGAATTCATCTTCATCTTCATGTTCAGAGTTATTAATGAAAATTGTATCATTTGTTGGGGAAATCTATGGTCCGGAGTGACCATGTGTTTTGATGTTTGGGCAAAGGGTTTAAGTTAGGTTTACCCTTGTGTTCTAATATGTGTATTAGAGTGTCCAGGTTTTGCAGGATACACATGGACTTAGCTGGACGGCTTCGGGAACGGTGAAGGGTGGCATGGAGGCAAGCCGTGGGCTTGTGTGCACCCGAGGGGCCATGGATAGCAAGGACAATGAGCCGAGGGGCGCGGACTTCGAAGCATGCGTGAAGGATGGCATGGAGGCAAGCTGGAGGCTTGTGTGCGCATCCGAGGGACAGGAGCCAAAGATGAAGAGGGCCTGAAGGCAACAGTATAGACTGTTGGTGAAGAGTCAACTGAGTTGTGAAGGTACGAGTGTTGAGGGAATGTACTCGAGGAAATCATAGGGGTTGAGTGCTGAGGGAATTGTACTCGGGAAGGAAAATCTAGGTGGGCAGTAGACTGGGGTTTTGGCAGTCGACTGATAAACATCACAGAAATATCAGTAGATTGTTGTGGGAGCAGTCGACTGGTAAGTGATGGCTGGAAATTCAAACGTTGAGCTGCAACAGTCGAATTTCAGTGGGGGCAGTCGACTGGTGGCGGCCAAAACAAACTTAAGCTCTATTTAAGAGGGTTTCATTTTGGCTAGGAGCTTTGATGAATTTGGCTTTGGTTAGGAGCCGAATAGTAGTCTAAGAGCTCAGAGGTGCAATTGGGATTGTGGCGAGGTTTCTCCACCCACAAGGAGTTACACGAGCTAGCCGGAGGGCATCCGGGGAGTGATCCGCCGAAGGATCGAGGGATCGTCCACCTCATGGACTATCGTGGAGTAGGAGCGTCATCTCCGAACCACGTGAATAGGTTTGTGTTAGCGTTGTTTGTTATTGTTATTTGTTATTTCGCTTGCATTTGCTAACGTGATAGGTAGAAATCGAAGAAAAGCTATTCACCCCCTCTCTAGCAAGATGAACACGATCTAACAAGTGGTATCAAAGCGAAGGTCCGCTCTTGTTGGAATAACCGCCAAAGGAGCACAAGCTAGAGGAAAAGATGATGGAAGACAAGTTGGGGGATGATATCAACACTCCACCTCCCTATCATCATGAAGATTTCGGCTATTGGAGGACAAGAATGAAGACTTAGTTTGGAATGGATTGGGAGTGTATGATGGTAATAGAAGAGCCCTTCAAAGTTCCAAAGGACAAGCTCGGAAAGAAGCTTCGACCTAGATATTGTACTAAAGAGCAACAAAGTCAATCAAGGGCAAATGAGAAGGTAATTTCAGTATTACTTAGCATTTTGCCTAACAATGTATTGAGTGATGTAGGTAACTATGAAAATGCATATGAGCTATGGAACAAGATAGGAGAATGCCATGAAAATACTACACAAGCTAAATTAGTGGAAGAGCTCAAGGAGACAAGTCCAATGGTCCAAGAAGAAGAAAAAGAAAATGAATTGTCAACCTCATCAAGTGAAGTGGCACAATCAAGTGAAAGATCATCCACGTCATCAAGGGAAAAAGAAGAAGTATCAACTTCAAGGATTGAGGGGGAGGAGATACCCTCATCAATACCGGAGCAAGAAGAAGCTCCTACCTCCGCCAAAGCAAGGACCAAGGACCACATCATTTGCTTTGGGTGCAATGAAAAGGGACACTACAAGGACAAGTGTCCAAAGGGTAAGAAAAAGGAGGTAAATCGTAAACCCATTTCAATTTCTTCTAAATCTAACATGGGTTGTAGGAATGAGGAAATCCAAATGAAAAGGGAGAAAATTAGATGCTTCACGTGTGGTGAGCTAGGACACTACCACACAAAATGCCCAAAGAGTGGAAAGCTCAAGAAAATGGAGCATTTACGAACATGGGAAAAAGAAGAAAAGAAGAGGAGATCATATCAAGGGGGAGCTACAAGGGTAAGGGAGGTAATCCCTAACTTTAAATTGAAATGCAATTCAAACTTAAGTTCCTCCATGCATGCTAGAATTAATGAAAAATGTTTGCTTGTGCATAATCATGGATTTAGGTATAATGATAGGAATAGGGTTAACAAGGTAGTCCAAAACCCTAGAAAGGTCATGCATCATGAAAAATCTAAGACCGTTGGACCTAAGGATCAAGGCAAAAATCCCAAGAAGGGGAGACATATGCCTAGAAAGGTGGGTAAGTCTAGGAATGTCCAAGGTGGACATGTGGATTCGAGGGTTGAGAGCCTAGAAAGGGAAAATCAAGCTTTGAGGGCAAGGCTTGATAAATTGGAAAAGACCACCTAGAAAGATTCACGGTTGGATCTAAGGGTTTAGATATGGTGTTGGGTGGTCTAAAACCCAATCATGATAGATCGGGTCTAGGATACCGATCTAAGGTCTCCAATGCCAAGAAAAAGAAATATGCTAGGGTAGCATATGATTATGGCAAGGAGGGGAAGTCCAAGAATGGCAAGGGGATGACATCAAAAGGGAAAAAGAAGGACTTAACCAAGGACAATGTGTCTAAGGTTAAGAACGAAAAGGTGGTAGGCCAAGAGTCACCGGTGTGGTCTAGTATTTGTTGAGTCACCTAGGGAGGTGACTAGGGCTAAGAGCTCAAGGGGGAGCTCTAGGAGTCTTTGGGATATATGGTGAATGGATCTTGGGAGGTGTTCTCCAAGAGGTCTAAATGGACCACGGAGTGTGCCAGAAGAATTGGAAACGAACTTGAGTCTCAATTCTTGGGATTTGGCACGATGGTTTTGAGTTTCATGCATGAAAATATGACATTGGGGTCATAAAGCATAAGAATTGGTTTTTTATGTATAAATACCATATAAATCAATGCTAGGGATACATTGTGGATTGGTATGGGTAAAGACATCAAGAGGAAACCAAAACTAGGAATTTAGGCCAAGGGTTGATTGAACTAATTAGGTAGTTTTGGGTTTTGTGTCAAACATAGGAATGGTGATAAATACATTTTTGAATGTATTTTTCCCAAGTAGGTATGAGTACCACAAACTTCTCCATAAAATTTGGGAATTTTTGGAGATTTGTGGAATTTCTGGTGTATTTCTGAATTAGGATTCAGAAAGCTGAAATTGGGTATTTCAGCGTGCCAGTCGACTGGCCCAGGGGGCAGTCGACTGGTACAGGATGATTTGGGTTCTCAACCATTGAAAAATGTCTAATTGATGTGAAACAAGTGTAGAACCTTGTGGGGTTAGTACACTGTGTTTATAATCATTTAGAGGTTAAAGAGTCCAATAAGGTTGAAATTGTTGGAGTCATTTGATGTTAGGCAAAGGGGGAGAAGTGTTGGGTTTAATTTGGGAAACCAAACACGCCTTTGCTGATAGATCGAATACGTCCGCTAGACGGGGGGTGAATAGCTATTTATTCATCGTTTTCTCTACAAGATTGTTAGCGCAACGGAAATGCAAATAAAAATAAACTAATCAAGAGAGAACAATGCTAACAAACCGATTTACTGGGTATCCACCCCGGACAGGTGACTAATCCAAGAATCCGTAAGTGGATCATTCCCCGGATAACCTCCGGCTAGCTCTGTCGCTCCTTCTGGGTGGAGAAACCTCACCACAACACCTTTAGAAGACCTGAGTGTTGATACAGTCTAACCCTGATTGTTGTTTTGGTGTTGACATCGATTTTAGTTTAGGTTGATGATTATGATTATGATTATGATTAAGTCCTGATCGGGGATTAGGCATGGAGTGATTGAAATCCTAACCTGGAGGGTTAGGTGTGGAAAATCCTAGCTTGGAGGACTAGGTGTGGGGAAATCCTAACCTGGAGGGTTAGGTGTGGAAAATCCTAGCTTGGAGGGCTAGGTGTGGAAAAGTCATAACCTGGATGGTTAGTTGTGAAAAATCCAAGCTTGGAGGGCTAGGTGTGGAAAAGTTCTAACTTGGAGGGTTGGGTGAAAAGTCCTAGCTTGGAGGGCTAGGTGAAAAGTCCTAACTTGGAGGGTTAGGTGAAAATTCCCAACTTGGATGTAACGCCCCAAAAATTCCCATTTTTAGTTCTTAGAGTCCTTAGAATTATTAAAAATGGTTTAGAAATATTCTAGATATTTTTAGGGATTTTTAGAATATTTTTATGGAATTTTCCGAGTCCGTTTAGTATATTTAAAAAAGGAAAAACGTTTAAGGGCAGCAGGGGGTTCGAACCCTTCACCTGCGCTGTGAGAGAAGAGTGGGCGGACCAGCTGCGCTGGGTTGGTTTTGTTGAAACAAATTGAGCGAAACAATAGATAAGGTATAATTAGGTAAATTCGCCCCCATAAGTATAAATAGATAATTAAGGAGAGAAGTTTTATTTTCTTCCCCCAAACCCTCACGCCATCTCTCTCTCCTCCCTTGGGCGAAAACACACCAAGCCCTAAGGCTTCCTCCGGTGGCCGGCCAAGGCTCTCCTCCGAGAGATCTTCCAATATTCGGAATCCCCACGACGAGAGGAACGCGTGAGCGCGAAGAAATCTCCGAGACTTCGAGTTTCTCCGGAACCTCCGACGCCGTTCTTGGTTGTAAGTCCAAGATATCAAGGTAAGTACTGCTCACCTGCAATAAGAGGCGGTTTTTCCGCAAGAATTTCCCTTAAAAGTTTTTAAAAGAGATATTTCCTTTTTGTTTAAGTTTTTGCATGTGATCTTAGTTCATTATATGCTTGTATAAGTTTGATAAAGCACCCTATGTGAGATTAGGGGCTAAGAAAGTTATGAGAAAAGAAAAGAGAAGATAAAGATAAGAAAAGAAAAGGCCAAGGCCTTAAGAAATCCCCAAAAGTCAAGACTTAGGGATTTTAGCACGCAAGGTGCTCGAGAAAATGCCAAGGCATTTACAGATAAGAAAGAAAAGAAAGAAAAGTTATTTTATTTTCTAAGGCCAGTACCCGGCGTCCAAGGGCGTCGTTAAAGAAATCCAGGTGTCCAATTCCAAGGTCTTGGCCCTGGTAGACCAAGGTCTGCTCTATTAGGATTGGTGGCTCGCTACCCCAACCTTTTAGGGAACGCGCATGAGATGGTACTTACGTCTTCAGTGGATCCGAGTGATTATTATTTTCAAGTATATGCTTTAGCAAAGTTTCTAAAGTTTAAAGAGTTTTCAAAAAGTTAAAGAATAGCTAAAGTTTCAAGTTGAGCCAAGAAAAGTAAATTGAGATTTATTAATGCTTGAGTATGCATGTTTTGAGTTATACATGTTCTTAGTTTTCTTTCAAGCATATAAGTATCTCATATGATTTTCATATTGTTCAAGAAGCATGTTTGCACATTTCGAGATTTTGTGAGCTAGATAGTACTTACTAAGCTTTTTGCTTACTAGTTGCATTTCCTCTTACTGCAGATAAAGGTAAAGGCAAGCAATTCTGAAGGAAGGCGACGAGGCGGTGCTGAGTAAAGTGTGTGTGGTGGCTGATTTTGGAGAGATCCTTGAGACCAGACAATTTAGTTATTTGAATTACAATGTTTTAGTTTATTCAAATTTCAAGTTCTTGCTTTATGGAGTTTAGCGAACATTTAAGCTTTGGATAGTTTTACATGCTCAATTTCTTAGAGTAAAGATTCCATGTCATTTCATTTAGCATACATATCCTTATGATTGCATTGGATGAGTAGAAGTGTGAGTAGTTGGAAATATTGATACTTTGTTAGAGAAATAGATGCATGTGCCAAGATAGTATTAATTTCTCTTTGAATCAAGTTTTATTGCTTAAATATGTTTAGAAAAGTTGCATTCACATTTCATAATGCTTTAGCAAGGTTATAGAACATGTATTTGGTGTTATGAATGCATAGGAGTCAAGATTGGTACAAACTCTAAGGTTAAAGTTCATATAAACTTGAATAGCTTATTTCCTTCCGCAAAAGTCCTAATTTCAAGTTTATGGATTCGTTTTGATTGGCTAAATTGTTTAGAAAACTGACATAGAGTATAGAAATGGTGTCATGATTTTATATGGCTCGAAACTATATAATTGGTGGGCTTTTGAAGCAAGTGCCGAAACCTGAATTTTCAGATTTCAGGCTTATCAGTCGACTGATACAGTATCAGTCGACTGATACCCGAAAGCTGAGTTGGGCAAGGCAAGTTTCAATAAGTATTTTCTTACGAGTTTTGAGAAAGAAAGTGTGACATGGTATCATGCATGACTATTTAAGTTAGAATATCATTCTTAGATAGATTAAAAAGAAAAAAAAAATTTCCGCATTTTTAGTCATGCATTAGAGTCGAGAAATAGACAGAAGTAACGATCCGTCTAAGGTAGAGAAGGCGGGTCGCTACATTGGAGGGTTAGGTGAAATGTGAAAAAGACCTGGCTTAGTGGGCCAGGTCCTAGCTTGGAGGGCTAGATTGATGAAATCCCGGCTTGGAGGGCCAGGTCCTAGCTTGGAGGGCTAGATTGATGAAATCCCGGCTTGGAGGGCCAGGTCCTAGCTTGGAGGGCTAGGTTGATGAAATCCCGGCTTGGAGGGTCAGGTCCTAGCTTGGAGGGCTAGGTTAAAGTCCCAGTGAGTGAAGCTGGGCATGAAGTCTTGGTCCGAGGGATCAAGCACGAGTCAGAGATGGGCCGGAGGCTGGTTCTCTTGACTTAGAGTGGGTTTGGCCTTGCCCGGATCGGTCTGGTGACCGATCAGGGAAGTTGGCACGAAGTTCCCTCTTGGATCGGTCTAGTGACCGATCCAGCAATGTCTGATCGGTCTGGTGACCGATCAGGGAGCTTCCAGTAACTTTAGCAAACCTACTCATCGGCTCCTGATCGGTCTAGTGACCGATCAGGGAGAAACTGTGACCGATCAATCTGAACGATCAACTATCGCGAGGTTTCTCACCCTGACCGATCAGGCTAGAGCCTGATCGGTCTGGTGACCGATCAGCCAGTGGATTCCGGGAGGGATTGTGGCAAGCTGATTTCCGGATCGGTTTGGTGACCGATCTGGTGACCGGTCAGGATGACCGATCATACGAGCTTGCGATCCCAAGTTTCTCACTAGGGACCGATCAGGTTGGAGTCTGATCGGTCTGGGATAGTCCTGATCGGTCCAGTGACCGATCACTTTAATTCAAACGCGCTGTCAGACACTCTGATCGCGCCTGCTTTCACTGATATGCTACTGATGCCACTTTGATCTTCTCTGCTATTACTAATATAAGTTTGATTTCATTTGCTAAACCTCTGATTGAGTGTGCAGGTGACAGGGATGGATTCAAACACTCAAGGAGAGTCAATGGAGGCCTTTCCTTGGAGCAAGTTTGTCCATTTGCCATCTCAGGTTGCAACGGCTGGAGCTGCTGACTGGAGCTTGGCTGAGGGAAGCTCAGGGAGTCCAGGGAGAGCTCAGTGGTAGCTGGCGTTGGCAGGTGAGCAGCTGGAGGCTGCAGTGAGGTGTTGACCTAGCGATAGTGGAGAAGACTTAAGCTGCGTAGCAGAGAAGGGCTGTAGAGACTTCTTGCAAGAGCTTGCTGCGAACACTTCTTGCTGTGTGCTTGAGCTATCTGCTGTTCCATCATCTTGAGCAAGCAACTGTGATCTTTGAAGCAACCTTCTATTACTTGGGCACTTGGGAGAAGAGAAACAAGAAGCTTGAGTCCATCAACGAGAAGACACGAAGAGGAGAGTCTTGCGTGAGATCTGCGCTGGGTGGAGCTCAGAGAAGCTTGCTTGTGTTCTTGTGGTTCTAAGTGCTGAGTAAGATCCTTCTTGAGTTTTCTGTATTTTATACTTTATCATCTTGAAACGCTGTGGAGAGGTTACTCTACCGAGAAGGAGGTTGCATTTTATCTGGTGTTCACCGGGGCTTGATCTGTCGACGATCAAGGGATCGCCCACCTTAAGGGCACGCCAAGGAATAGGGGCAAGTTATCCCTGAACCTTGTAAATCCTCTTGTTAGCGTTTGGCATTTGTGCTTAGCTAGATTATATTTCTGCATACTCTGTTTTCTTTAGCTTCCGTTGTGCTACTAACACTTGAGGTGCAGAAAATCGATAAGCGGAAAACTTTAAGTGTCTGGCTACATTCACCCCCCCCCTCTCTAGCTATCCAAGTTCCAACAAGTAGTATCAGAGCTTGGGGCTCTGTACAAGCGGCTTAACATCCGAGAGTTATCAACAAGATGGCTGGAAGAGAAGGAATGAGCACAAACCGACCTCCACTCTTCTACGACACAGATTTTCAATATTGGAAATCGAAGATGAAGTTTTATTTGAAGACAAACATGAGCATATGGTTCTCGGTCAAAGAAGGTTTCATCCCTCCAAGAGATGCTGAATGAAAAGATCTCGATTTCTCAAGTTGGTTGGCTGAGCAAATAAGAAAGAGTGAAGCAAATGCCAAAGCGGTGGTCACTTTGCAATGTGGGTTGACCAAGGAGGAGTTGATCAAGGTGGGTCATTTTACAAGTGCTAACTGTTGAGGCAATCGACCCTTAAATGATTGGAAGATCATGGTTTTGATGTGTGGGCGAATAGGTTTAAAGTTAGAGTGTTATGTTGTATTTGATTTGTGTGATTGAGTTTGCAGGACTTGGAGAATCACACTTGGTGGACCTATCCGAGGGACGAGAGCCGAGGGAGGAGAGCTCCAAGGGCAAGCCGGGAAGTGGACTTCAAAGGGCACACGTGAAGGGTGGCATGGAGGCAAGCCAAGGGAAGGCTTGCGTGTGCATCCAAGGGGCGATAGCCAGAGGAAGAGGACTTCAAGGGGCGAGCCAAGGGAGCAGACCTGAAGGCACACGCGAAGGAGAAGGTTTGGAGTGGCTGGAGCTGAGCTGGGAGGCAGGGCAGTCGACTGGCCCAGAGGCAGTCGACTGCCAAAACCCACAGAAAAGTTCGCAGCTTCGGACCAGTCGACTGGCCATGGGGCAGTCGACTGGTATACCCCAAAACTAGCCGTTGGCTAGCTGTTTGCTAGCCGTTGGCCGACATTTAATGCCAGGCCAATCGACTGCCCTCGGGGCAGTCGACTGGTGCGAGTCTGGACAGACTGCGAATCTGTCCTTTTCACCTATAAAAGGAGCTCCTCGTTACACGTATATGTACAGTTCCGTACAGTAACGAAGTGCTGCCAAATTGTAGAGTGATTTTTGCTTCCTCCATCATATTTCTGCATCTGTAAAGAGGAAGATTCTGCTGTAAAGGTTTCTCCACCTCAAGGAGACTTTTCGATAGTGAAAAGTGGTGCTCGCGGCGTGGATCCTTGGATTAGTCACCCATCTGGGTGGATACCAAGTAAAAGAATTTTTGTTAGCATTGTTATTGTCTTTGCATATTATTTCCGCTGTGCTAACATCTGTGTAGAGATCAAACGATCAAAAGAAAGTGCATTCACCCCCCCTCTGCACGCCCACATCGATCCTTCACTAACGATCTTTGGAACAAAATCATTGAGCTCCATGATGGAACTCAAGACACCCGAATAGCCAAGAAGGACCTCCTTCACAGTCAACTCCAAAATCTGTCCATGGAAGAAAATGAAAAGGTAAGTGAACTCTATGGAAGTTTCAAAGAGATCCTCAATGGCCTCCACTCCATCAATGAAAAGGTAGAAAACCGAGATCTAGTAAGGTTAGTTCTAAAAGCTTTTCCAAGGAATACATTGTGGTCATCCATGGTGGATGCCTACAAAGTTTCCAAGGATCTTTCCTTAGTTAAGTTAGAAGATCTATTTTGTGAAATGGAATTACATGAGATCTCTAACCAAGGCTCCGAAGAGAAAGGGGTTGCTTTTGTGGCAGGAAAGGAGGAGAAGTGCACCCATCACTTTGCTTTCGTGGCACTAGAGGAGTCAAAGGAGGAAAGTGATGATGAATCAAGTAGCTCCTCAACCGCGCCTTCATCATCCTCGGATGATGAAGAGGTAATCACTCCCGAGTTAGATAAGTGCTATAGAGTTATCGCATGTTTAACCAAATTGTTAAAGAAATCAAAGAATAAGGTTAAGTCATTGAAATTGGAAGTAGAACATTTAAAAACCTCTAAGGATGAGGTAATTGATGACTTGCATGTTAAGACCCTTGAGAATGACAATAAGGACTTAAAGAGCAAAGTTGAAAATCTCAAGAATGTTTTTGAGAAATTCTCATCTAGCTCCAAAACCTTAAACATGATACTCAATTCCCAAAGGGTGGTTTACAATAAGGCCGGTATAGGTTACCGACCTAAGGAACCAACCTTTGTATCATTAATGTCAAGAACCCAATTTAGATCATCAAATGATTCTAGGGTTCAAAAGGTTAGAAAGAAATTGATTAAGGCATGGGTACCTAAGTCCCTCATTGTTGATGCATTAGGTCCCAAAATTTGGGTACCTAAAACCTCAATATTTAGAATTGTATAAGCATAAATTGAGGGGGAGCATCTATCAACATAGGTTGTTGATAAGTGGTGCTCCAAACCCAAGGCTAAGGTTACACTAGTTTCAAAATGAGTCAACAAGCCTTGGAAATTGTTTTTATACATTGCATGAAGGGTTTAGATTCACACATAATTTTCTCTTGTCATGAATTGCTTAGATTAATTGGTTTTCTTGTAGCAATTTATGTTTTACTGCAATTTGTGTTTTATGAAATTTCACTTGAGTAGTAAGGAAATTTTCATACAATGAATGATAGTATATTCATGCTTCAAAATAAACCAACAAGTTTTGAAAAGGAAAAATATATTGCATGAATGATTTAGGTTGAATCATGACAATGGATTGCTATAGTTCATGGTAAATCTAGAAGTTAGCCAAAATATCAAAATCGCAGTTTTTTTTTGAATAACTGATGATATATCTTAGGCTTAAGTTCTTCCTTAATGTGTTGGAGGTGAACATGATCAAGTATGCCATGATTTACTCTATGTGCTATTAACATTTGTCTATGATATGAAAATTTTGGTTAAGAACAGTATGCTCACATAGTTATGATGTTTCAAAATTTAGAACTCAAGTTCCATGATTTGCTATAAAGTCTGATTATCAAGGTAGATTGGATTATCAAAATTGTTTGAAATGAACATGATCATAATTGGAATATTTTGATACACACATGATCTTACCTTGATATTCATGTTGTATAGGTATGTTTGGAAAATCAATTATATTTTGATATTATATTAATACAAACATGCTGAACAGAGTTGGGGATTATGAAATTGATAAATATGTTGAACAAACTTAATCATCCATTGACTTTGATACAAATTTAATATTGACTTCATACAAATCTGTTTTAAAGTATCCAACTTAGATTTTTGGAACCTGATCATGCTTTGATACAAACATGTTTTGATATTCAACTTCATGCTTAGAAAATACTAATCATGCTCTGACACAAATCATGTTGATCATTTTGGGAAATGGATTTTAGTTAAAAGAAACCCTTTAGGATCAATGGGATTGAATCTAATTGAATTAGGGTTTCTGAAATCTCGTTTCTGAAACTGTACAATGAAACAAATCTGATTTCAGAGTTTCTGAAACTCAGTTTCTGAAATCTAGTTCAGAAAACCTCTCTGTATCAAACCAGATCGATCCACGGACCGATCAGGACTCATCCTGATCGGTCCACCGACCGATCCAGGAAAGTCTGATCGGTCTGGTGACCGATCAGATCATTACTGATTCTCAGATCATTCCAAATTCTATCAGACCACTCCTCAGACCAATCCCCCTTCATCAATTTTGATAAAGTATCAATAGAACTGAGTAGTAGGATGATGGTCAAGATACTTGGAACAAAATCTAATACTGATTTGATACAAACCTATGTTGGAATGTTCAAATTCATAAGGAAGAGTTTGTTGAGTCATGGCTCTTGTGCTTAATGTCATGTTTCAGAAATGTTTCTAGAATGTCGAATATCAATGGAGTCTACACCCTTGTTTTGGAATGCAAATTGTTAATGCAGTCTGATCAGGAACGTATCAGGGTTTCAGAAATTTTTCTGAAATCTGATCGCTCCCCCGACTAATAAGACATATTTCTGTATCAAATAATCAACGAACCTGATCGGTCTGGAGACCAATCAGGATTATATGTCAGATACAGATGCATTCCTTACTTGTCATATGAAACATATACATGTTTGACCATGATATATTTCTGTATATGTTTTCATGTGCAATTCACACTTATTGTCGTATGATGCATATACGTTGTTTCCATGATACATGTATGGTATATGCCCTTCATATGCAATTCAAAAATTGTCCTTTGATTATTTTGGGTTTGGGGAGAGACCCGTGTTTGAGGGGGAGGTATGTTCAAACTTAATAACCATACCTTTTTCGATGTTTGACAAGGGGCAGAAAATGGTTGATTAAGTTTAGGGTTATTGTAGGGGGAGGATTTTGATTCCCTTACGATAATTTAACTACCTTCAATTGATCATCAATGCCTAAACTTAAATCGGGATGTCAAACAACAAAAAGGGGGAGATTGTTGATGCAGTCTAACCCTGATTGTTGTTTTGGTGTTGACGCCGATTTTAGTTTAGGTTGATGATTATGATTATGATTAAGTCTTGATCGGGAATTAGGCACGGAGTGATTGAAATCCTAACCTGGAGGGTTAGGTGTGGAAAATCCTAGCTTGGAGGGCTAGGTGTGGGGAAATCCTAACTTGGAGGGTTAGGTGTGGAAAATCCTAGCTTGGAGGGCTAGGTGTGGAAAAGTCCTAACCTGGAGGGTTAGGTGTGAAAAATCCTAGCTTGGAAGGCTAGGTGTGGAAAAGTTCTAACTTGGAGGGTTGGGTGAAAAGTCCTAGCTTGGAGGGCTAGGTGAAAAGTCCTAACATGGAGGGTAAGGTGAAAAGTCACAACTTGGAGGTTTAGGTGAAATGTGAAAAAGACCTGGCTTGGAGGGCCAGGTCCTAGCTTGGATGGCTAGGTTGATGAAATCCCAGCTTGGAGGGCCAGGTCCTAGCTTGGAGGGCTAGGTTGATGAAATCCCGGCTTGGAGGGTCAAGTCCTAGCTTGGAGGGCTAGGTTAAAGTCCCAGTGAGTGAAGCTGGGCATGGAGTCTTGGTCCGAGGGATCAAGCACGAGTCGGAGATGGGTCGGAGGCTGGTTCTCTTGACTTAGAGTGGATTTGGCCTTGCCCGGATCGGTCTGGTGACTGATCAGGGAAGTTGGCACGAAGTTCCCTCTTGGATCGGTCTGGTGACCGATCAGGGAGCTTTCAGTAACTTTGGCAAACCTACAGATCGGCTCCTGATCGGTCTGGTGACCGATCAGGGAGAAACCGTGACCGATCAATCTGAACGATCAACTGTCGCGAGGTTTCTCACCCTGACCGATCAGGCTGGAGCCTGATCGGTCTGGGATCAGCCTGATCGATCTGGTGACCGATCAGCCAGTGGATTCCGGGCGGGATTGTGGCAAGCTGATTTTCGGATCGGTTTGGTGACCGATCTGGTGACCGATCAGGGTGACCGATCATACGAGCTTGCGATCCCAAGTTTCTCACTGGGGACCGATCAGGTTGGAGCCTGATCGGTCTGGGATAGTCCTGATCGGTCCAGTGACCAATCACTTTAATTCAAACGCGGTGTCAGACGCTCTGATCGCGCCTGCTTTCACTGATACG
This sequence comes from Boesenbergia rotunda, assembly GCA_024364735.1. Taxonomy (NCBI): domain Eukaryota; kingdom Viridiplantae; phylum Streptophyta; class Magnoliopsida; order Zingiberales; family Zingiberaceae; genus Boesenbergia; species Boesenbergia rotunda. The sequence goes on from JAGFNQ010003442.1 coordinate 73,558, forward strand.
CTACTGATGTCACATTGATCTTCTCTGCTATTACTGATATAAGTTTGATTTCATTTGCTAAACCTCTGATTGAGTGTGCAGGTGACAGGGATGGATTCAAATACTCAAGGAGAGTCAATGGAGGCCTTTCCTTGGAGCAGGTTTGTCCATTTGCCATCTCAGGTTGCAACGGCTGGAGCTGCTGACTGGAGCTTGGCTGAGGGAAGCTCAGGGAGTCCAGGGAGAGCTCAGTGGTAGCTGGCGTTGGCAGGTGAGCAGCTGGAGGCTGCAGTGAGGTGGTGACCTGGCGATAGTGGAGAAGACTTAAGCTGCGTAGCAGAGAAGGGTTGTAGAGACTTCTTGCAAGAGCTTGCTGCGAACACTTCTTGCTGTGTGCTTGTGCTATCTACTGTTCCATCATCGTGAGCAAGCAACTGTGATCTTTGAAGCAACCTTCTATTACTTGGGCACTTGGGAGAAGAGAAACAAGAAGCTTGAGTCCATCAGCGAGAAGACACGAAGAGGAGAGTCTTGCGTGAGATCTGCGCTGGGTGGAGCTCAGAGAAGCTTGCTTGTGATCTTATGGTTCTAAGTGCTGAGTAAGATCCTTCTTGAGTTTCCTGTACTTTATACTTTATCATCTTGAAACGCTGTGGAGAGGTTACTCCACCGAGAAGGAGGTTGCATTTTATCTGGTGTTCACCGAGGCTTGATCTGCCGACGATTAAGAGATCGCCCACTTTAAGGGCACGCCAAGGAGTAGGGGCAAGTTATCCCCGAACCTTGTAAATCCTCTTCTTAGCATTTTGTATTTGTGCTTAGTTAGGTTTTATTTCTGCATACTCTATTTTCTTTAGCTTCCGCTGTGCTACTAACACTTGAGGTGCAGAAAATCGATAAGCGGTAAATTTTAAGTGTCTGGCTACATTCACCCCCCCCCTCTAGCTATCCAAGTTCTAACACTGAGCACAAAGACTACTATCTTACTTTTAACCAAGACAAGATTCGACAAGAATCTCAACCACCACGACGTCCTCTTTAAATAGGGACAGTGCTAAAACCCTCGCCACCAGTCGACTGCTCCCAGGGTAGTCGACTGGTGCCACTGAAATTCGACCGTTGCACCCCAACGTTCGAATTCTCAGCCAACTCATCAGCCACCTACCAATCGACTGCTCCCAGAGCAGTCGACTGGTCCCAAGCTGAAACCCTTCCCGAGTACATTCACTCCACACTCGAACCCTCACGACTCGACTGACTCCTCCTCCGCAGCCTCGACGGTTGCCTTCGCACCCTCTTCATCTTCGGCTCCCGTCCCTCGGATACACACAAGCCTCCATGCCATCCTTCACGCATGCCTTGAAGTCCGCGCCCATCAGCTCATCATCCCTGCTCTCCAAGGTCTCTCGGATGCGCACGCTGTTAGTGATATGAGAGAAGTGTCCTAAGGCAATCGCCTTATGATTGTAAACATTTATTTTTAATAAATGATAATTCACTATTTGAGTATACATGTTTGTGTATTTGATTGGGATCTTAAAACTCATCTACTGAATGTCTGCAATACAATTCACAGCATAAGAGAATTTGTGATGAGATCACAACTAGTGATTATCTCTACATGTGCAATTGTGAAGTATTGAAAATATCCCTAGTCGATGAATTGATAAAAACGGACACTATCAATTCTGTTGAGACTAGCATGGGTTATTCTCTAATCAGCTGATTCTCACTGGCTGGTGACATTGGGATGTCCGGAGATAAACATGGATGCTAGTTAAGGGAACTAGTTCATTGGAGTGACTAGCTGTATAACTTCATATGGTAATCTATATAGATATGTCAGTGACGTTCTTACTGCAGCTTAAGTGCGATGTTCCTTTGACTTGCGGTGTTCAAGTCATCTTGGTCATGGAGACTTATACTTTAACATCTTATGCAAGCATCTCCAAGGAGGTGTGGACCCAGGATGATTGGGTATAAGCCGAAGTGCCCGAAGATGTTTGAACAGCCTACAAAGGATTCACCACTCCTTGCGAGGAGATATATACCCAGGCCTATCGTCGGATTGTTACTCAAAGCCTCTGGCCAGAGCATGTCATGTTTAGAGTATGAGTCTCTTAAATACATGAGAGTAATTAGAAATCCAAAGGACGAGAAAGACACTACTTGGGCTAGGTGTGACGTAGTCAGCCTAGTGGGGACTGACACACACAGACCATGTCCTGAACCAAGTGGGTATAAGATGGTGAAGGGAATGAGGCACGATATATTAGAGCTGCTTAAGGGTTTCAGAATTACTTCTGAGGTCAACCGTTGATCTTTCGATTAATTGGGGGTCATGATGTACTACTAGGTGCCACTCATGATCGTTCTATAATTAGTTGATTATAGACGGCCAACATAAATCGAAAGCCTATTTAGTCACACGCACTACGAGTAATCCGAGGGATTTAAAACGAGTTGAAAATTGGATTTTCCGATTAAGAGAAATAAGTCGAATCTGAGTTAATCAGAGGCGCAATGGAAGCTAAAAATGGCTAAGTCTTTTGAAGGCTTATTGGGCGAATTAAATGAGTTTAATTCGCGATGGGCTCGGCTCGGTTTGGCCGGCCAAAGAGGGTGCCCACCCTCTTTGTTTTGGTCGGCCACCACTTGGGGAGAAAACCAATTTATTTGGTTTAATTAATAAAATAAATCTAGCACGATTTGTTTTATAAATTATGGATAAATAAATTTGTATAAAGAAATTTATATAAAGAAATTTATAGAAATTTATTTTTTTTATGGAAATTAAAATGATCCATGGAATGGTTTATTTTAATCAATTATGAATTGATTTTTCCATAATAAGAAAATTTATAAATTTCTTGTAAAATTTTATTCCATAATAAAAGGAGAGATGTATTTGTTTTATTATAAAGTTAGTTATAATAAAACTTGGCTTAAACGGAATAATTCATAAGAAAATTTATAGGATAAATTTCTTATGAAAATTCCGTTAAGATGGAGACTTGGCAAGGGAGAGGCTACTATATAAAGGAACCAAAGGCAAGCCTTGAATTCCTAATTGAGTTATCAAGAGATCTAGTAGTTCTCTCCCTCTCTCTCTTATTCTCTCGCTTTCTCTTCCTCCTAGAGCCGGCGCCCCTTGCTCACCCTAGGGCCGGCGTCCATCCCACCTAGGGTCGGCGCACCATCCTCCCCATCCAAGGGTTGCCGTGAGCTATCATCTCCAAGGAGAAGTCAACCAAGAAGAAAAAGAAGCGGATAGCATCTCCTTCCTTCCCGGAATTTAGATTCCGTTTCTTGGTGGTTAGTTTTCTTTCTTCTCTCTTGATCTTCTAGTTGTGCCTTTAGAGAATCTAGTAGTTCTCGTCGGCACAAAACTCGTGACTTTGCGAAGTCATCCCGAAGAGAACTCGGCGTGGACGCGAATAGAGGCGGAGCTTCCAAGGGACGCTACGGTTGGATCTCGTCCCTTTCTTCGAGTTACGCGAGGTACAAAGTAAATTAGTTTACTTTTCCGCAAAGTTTTAATTTATGATCATGTCCACACATCATAAGGTTGCATGCTAGATACGTGGTTAAAATAATTTGAGAAATTATTTTATGCTAATTCTTCCGCTGCACGTAAAAATTTAAAATTTTACGAACCCGTATCCTTGTCAACATGCACCCGGTCCCAACACATGCAAGCCTCCAGCTTGCCTCCATACCACCCTTCACCATACTGAGGTCGTCCAGTCATGTCCATATGTGTAACCTGTACATCCTGCACACTCAACATACACATATAAGAACACAATGGAAACCTAACTTAAACCCTTTGCCCAAACATCAAAATACTTGGTCACTCCGAACCACAGATTACCTCAACAATCTCCCCCTTTTTGATGTTTGGCAATACGTTTAAGTTAGGGAAAGCAAGATAGTAATCAATAGCAAAAACAATGCTAAATGAATACATATGCAATGCAAACCAGGATCCTATCCCAAGGCATCCCACACCTAATCCTCGAAGTTAGGAATTTACACACCTAGCCCTCCAAGCTAGGACTTTTCTACACCTAACCTCCAAGTTAAGACTTTTCACACCTAGCCCTCTAAGCTAGGACTTTTACACACACCTAACCCTCCAGGTTAGGACTTTTCACCAAAACCGGGCTTTTTAAAGCTTCTCCCAAGCTCCCCCTACACTGGACTTACAAAGGCTTTTTAATAACCTCTCTAAGATTCCCCTTACGTCAAGAATGGAGCAACCATGCTCCCCCTTAATCTCAACTCCACCTAAACCTAGGGTTTCTTGCCTTTAAAAAAGAAGGTATGTTTGGTTTCCCAACTTAAACCCAAGCTTCTCCCCCTTTGCCTAGCATCAAAAAGACCCCAATAATATCCCAATTATTGGTTCTTTGAATCCCTAATGATCATAAACATTGTGTACGAGCCTCCCATACACTTGTTTTCCATCATTAAATCCCAAGTCAGCTGCTGGATACCCACACCAGCCCTGACCAGTCGACTGCCCCTGTTGGCAGTCGACTGATACTCTGATTTCTTAGTTTTCTCGCCAATTTTAGAATTGCGCCAGAAATTTACAAATCTCCAAAAATTTCCAAATTTCGTGGAGAACTTTGTGGTACCCATACCTACTTGGGAAAAATACATCCAATCATGTATCTATCATAATTCCCAAGTTTGACACAAAACCCAAAAATTTTCTATGAAAATCAAGGCAAACAAGGAGGCAACCTCCCCCTTGACCTATGCCTTCTCCTAATTTTTATTTTACCAAGGTCAAGTTCTACCCAACTTGACACCATAAACCCAAGTTAGGTTCTGCTCAACCTAACAACCAAGTTCTTTCCCCTTTGACACTATCAAAGGATTGTCCCAAGCAACATTTCCCTTAGTGCCAAAAAGAACTCTACAAAACCTTAAACAATCTAAGAGTTTGCAAGCTCATTTGCTAGGATATGCCCTATCCTAGAAAAATATGTTTTGATTAAGATTATCAAATGTGCTTGACTTTGGTTTAATTCTCTAATTTTCCCAAGGATGGACACTTTGTATCAATTTTGACCACAATTCATGATTTCTTGTATTTGTCAATTCTAACCATCATCAATTTACACAAGGAATTGTCCTTAACTATTTCTTTTCAATATCCTCAAATATAAAAAGAAATTTCTTTCTTATCTCTTATCAATCTTCCTTGAATTATGTATAATATCCATATAGTCTCATTTCATACAATCACCAATAAATCATGAGACAAACCCTTGTTCAAGGAGTATTATTAAGGATCTTAATTTTAGAATCATATCCTATCATCCAAAAGCCTTTTATTCTGAAAACTAATGGATCAGTCGACTGCCCCTGGGGCAGTCGACTGGCAAACCTTACAGAATGGTTCCGGGGCTGAATTCACTTCGGATCAGTCGACTGCCCCCAGGGCAGTCGACTGATACCTGAATTTCAGGTTTTCAGCCCAATTTCAGAAATGCCTAGATATTTCCATAAATTTCCAAAAATTATGAAATTTTGCGGAGAGATTTGTGGGGCCAATGTCAACATTGGGAAAAATACGTTTCCAAACAAATGTACTCCGAATCCCATGATTGGCACGAAACTCAACTTATCCTCAAGTGTATCATTGAAACTCATCCCAAAAGTCTCAATTGTGATTTCTCCTCAATGTATCTTCCAATGCGTGATCACAATTCATTTCTAACATTAAATTATGTGGTATTCACACATTAAAACCTAATTTTACCCAATATAACCGCATTTTCATATTTTCTCCCTAAATTCCCTTTTGAATGTGCCAAAATCTAGAGTTAAGACTTACCTAAGTCTTCCAATCACTTTTGACACATTTCACCTAATTTCCTAGGAGAAAAACTCTTGAGATCCATTTACCATGGACCCCAAAGGCTCCTAGAGCTCCCCCTTGAGCTCTGAGCCTTAGCCACCTCCCTAGGTGACTTAACCCATACTAGACCACACCGGTGAGTCTCCGATAATTCTTGGCCTACAAAATGGAACTTCTTAATCTTGGACACTTTGTCCTTGGTTAAGTCACCCTTTCTACCTTTTGATGGCACCCACTTGCCATCCTTGGACTTACCCTCCTTGCCATGATTATATGCTTCCCCAGCATATTTCTTTCCATCTACCTTGGAGGTCTTAGACCGGTATCCCAAACCCGATCTATCATAGTTGGGTTTTAAGCTACCCAACACCATGTCTAAGCCCTTAGATCCAACCGTGAATCTTTCTAGGGTCTTTTCTAATGTATCAAGCCTTGCCCTCAAGGCTTGATTTTCCCTTGCCAAGTCTCTAACTTTAGTTTCCATATGTCCACCTTGGACATTCCTAGACCTACCCTCCTTTCTAGGCACATTCCTTCCCTTCTTGAGATTAGTGTCTTGATCCTTTGGTCCTAAGGTTCTAAATTGATCATGATGCATTCTTTTCTTAGGGTTATGATCTACCTTGTTAACTCTAGTCCTATCATTGTATCTAAATCCAAAATTATACACCATTAAGCATTTTTCATGAGTTCTAGCATTCATGAATGGATACTTAATATTATTTTTAATAAGCAAGAAGGAACTTGAAATTGAATTGCATTTTAACCTAGGGTCAAAATTACCTCCCTTACCCTTGTAGTCCCTCCTTATTGTGGTCTTTGCTTCCTCCTTTCTTCTTTTTCTCATCTCCTCAAGTGTCCCATTTTCTTGAGCTCTTTCTTCTTTGGACACTTGGTGTGGTAGTGCCCCATCTCACCACACGTGAAGCATCGAATCCTCCTCTTCTTCTCTTGGGATTTTCCATTTCTACACCTCATGTTAGAATTTAATTGAATTGAAATAGGTTTAGATTTTACCTCCATTTTACCTTTCGGACACTTGTCCTTATAGTGCCCCTTTTCGTTGCAACCAAAGCATGTAATGTGCTCTTTCGATTTAGCTTTGGTGGAGGTAAAGGCTAGGTTGACTTCTTCTTCAACCTTCGTTGATGTGGATGCTTCCTCTTATTCTGGTATAGATGAAGCTCTTTCCTCCCCCTCAATCCTTGAGGTGGAGACCGCTTCCTCTTCTTCTCTTGAGGAGGTTGATGATCTTTCACTTAATTCTTCCTCCTCTTGGGCTATCGAGTTAACTTCCTCGGGTTCTTCAACTACTTGACCTCGTGTAGGGTTTTTATGAAATTCTTCTACTTTGATCCACAATTCGTGTACATTTTTGTATGCTCCTGCACTATTCAAAACATTAGTAGACAAAGTATTAAGCAATATGTCAATTACCTTTTTATTCGCCTTGGATTGATTTTCTTGTTCTTGATTCCAATATCTAGGTCTAAGCCTTTTCCCGTGCTTATCCTTTGGAATCTCGAAGGACTCTTCAAGCGCAATCTGAAGGTCCTACTCCATTCCGAACCACGTCTCCATCAGTGACTTCCAATACCCGAAATCTTCATGGTCGTAGGCGGGCGGAGTGTAGATATCGTCCCCGAATTTGTATTCCATGTCCTTTTCCCTCTAGCGTGTGCTCCCTCGGTGGTTAGTCCGATCAAGAGCGGTCCTTTGCTCTGATACCAATTGATAGATTGAATACGTCCGCTAGAGGGGGGACGAATAACGATTTGTTCGTTGTTTTCTCTACAAGATTGTTAGTGCAGCGGAAATACAAATAAAAATAAACTAATCAAGAGAGAACAATGCTAACAAACCGATTTACTTGGTATCCACCCCGGGCGGGTGACTAATCCAAGAATCCGTCGGTGGATCAATCCCTGGATAACCTCTGGCTAGCTCTGTCGCTCCTTCTGGGTGGAGAAACCTCACCACAACACCTTTAGAAGACCTGAGTACAAAGACTACTATTTGCCTTTAACCAAGACAAGATTCGTCAAGAATCTCAGCCACCACGACGTCCTCTTTAAATAGGACTTGGGCTGAAACCCTCACCACCAGTCGACTGCTCTCAGGGCAGTCGACTGGTGCCACTAAAATTTGATCATTGCACCCCAACGTTCGAATTCTCTACCAACTCATCAACCACCAACCAGTCGACTGCTCCCAGAGCAGTCGACTGGTCCCAAGCTGAAACCCTTCCCGAGTACATTCACTCCACACTCGAACCCTCACGACTCGACTGACTCCTCCTCTACAGCCTCAACTGTTGCCTTCGCACCCTCTTCATCTTCGGCTCCCGTCCCTCGGATGCACGCAAGCCTCTAGCTTTCCTCCATGTCATCCTTCACGCATGCCTAAAAGTCCGTGCCCATCAGCTCATCGTACCTGTTCTCCAAGGTCCCTCGGATGCGCACGCAAGCCTCCAACTTGCCTCCATGCCACCCTTCACCGTACTGAGGCCGTCCAGTTAAGTCCATATGTGTAACCTGTACATCCTGCACACTCAACATACACATATGAGAACACAAGGGAAACCTAACTTAAACCCTTTGCCCAAATATCAAAATACTTGGTCACTCCGGATCACAGATTGCCTCAACATTTGTAAGAAACCCTAGGTTTATGGGGAGCCTAGGTAAAGGGGGAGCATTGTTGCTCCATTCTTGGCGTAAGGAGAACCTTGGAGAGTTTCTTAAAAAACCTTTGTAAGTCCAAAGTAGGGGGAGCCTTGGGAAGGTTTTAAAAAGCCCATTTTTGAAAAAAAAAAAAGTCCTAACTCATAGGGAGGTTAGGTATGGAGATGCCTTGGGATAGGATCCATGCATGTTTGCATTATGCATTGGCGGTGTACGTCCAAGATGGAGTCTTGGCAATGTAAGTCCAAATGGTTTTTAGCATTGATTTTGCTATTTGTTTTCTCTAACTTAAACGTATTGTCAAACATCAAAAAGGGGGAGATTGTTGGGGCAATCTATGGTACGGAGTGATCATGAGTTTTGATGTTTGGGAAAAGGGTTTAAGTTAGGTTTGCCCTTGTATTCTAATATGTGAATTGGAGTGTGCAGGTCTTGTAGGATACACATGGACTTAGCTGGACGGCTTGGGAACGGTGAAGGGTGGCATGGAGGCAAGCCGTGGGCTTGTGTGCACCCGAGGGACCATGGATACCAGGGACGATGAGCCGAGGGGCACGGACTTCGAGGCATGCGTGAAGGATGGCATAGAGGCAAGCTGGAGGCTTGTGTGCGCATCCGAGGGATGGGAGCCAAAGATGAAGAGGGCACGAAGACAACAGTCGAGGCTGCTGGTAAAAAGTCAGCTGAGTTGTGAGGGTACAAGTGTTGAGGGAATGTACTCGGGGAAATCCTAGGGGTTGAGTGCTGAGGGAATTGTACTCAGGAAGGAAAACCTAGGTGGGCAGTCGACTGGGGTTTTGGCAGTCGACTGATAAACATCACAGAAATATCAGTCGACTGCTATGGGAGCAGTTGACTGGTAAGTGATGGCTGGAAATTCGAACGTTGAGCTGCAACGGTCGAATTTCAGTGGGGGCAGTCGACTGCCCTGGGAGCAGTCGACTGGCGGCGGCCAAAACAGACTTAAGCTTTATTTAAAAGGGCTTCGTTTTGGATGAGAGCTTTGACGAATTTGACTTTGGTTAGGAGCCAAATAGTAGTCTAAGAGCTCAGAGGTGTAGTTGGGATTGTGGTGAGGTTTCTCCACTCACGAGGAGCTACACGAGTTAGCCGGAGGGTATCCGGGGAGTGATCCACCGAAGAATCGAGGGATCGTCCACCTCACAGACTGTCGTGGAGTAGGAGCGTCATCTCCGAACCACGTAAATAGGTTTGCGTTAGCGTTGTTTGTTATTGTTATTTGTTATTACGCTTGCGTTTGCTAACGTGATAGGTAGAAATCAAAGAAAAGCTATTCACCCCCCCCCCCCTCTAGCAAGACGAACACGATCTAACATCATTATCTAATAAATAGGTAGAATAATTTTCAGTATTATTAATTAATGTTATGCGATTATTATCTTCAAGATTGGTAGAATTATTAATTACTATTGCAAATTAACTTCAGGATAATCATCAATATTATTTTGACCCATATTAGTATTATCAGAATTCTCAGAAAGATTATTAATGATAATTTTATCTTTATCCTCAGAATTATCATAACTATCAGAAAAATCATTTTTATCCTTAATATTTTCTATGTTTGATAATTTGTTATGTAATACATTAACCTGGTTATGCAAAAAAACTAACTTATCAGAAAAATTATCTAAATTACCAAAATGATATAACTGTGCAGGAAATTGAGATTTATTGCCAAAATTAATTTTTCGTACCTTGGATAGACACTGGTTCTAATAGTGTCCGTGCTTTTGACATCTAAAGCATTGGATATAACTCTTGTCCCTCCGGACTCCTGGCGTTAGTACCTCCTTTACCGTCGGTGGTGACGATCGAGTCTTACGAGTAGGACACTAGTTTTTATAGTGTCCTCTCTCCCTGTACTTGAAACATATAATATGAAATTTAAATTTGAACATAATTTAAAATACACCTGATTCACCCCTGGCTCCCCCTTGATTCCTAGCTTCTTTGCTCCGTCGGCTGTTAGTCCGGTGAAGAGCATCCAGGCTCTGATACCACTTGTAGGATCGATGCCATCGATAGAGGGGGTGAATATCGACTCGAAAAATCCTTCGGAAAACTTGTCGTTCGTTCGTTCTAGTCAAAGAGTTAGTGCACAGCGGAAAATATAAAAGAAAGACAGAACAAACAGAGACTCGCGGGATTTATTTACTTGGTTCCCAACCCCCCTGGGTCAGTACATCCAAGACCTATGTACTCGGCATGAGTCCACTATTGGTCTCCTTTTCGAAATTTCCAAAGGCGGAGAATACTGGTCTTACAGTTCAAGTTTACAACCAAAGAATATGTAAATTAAGTGCGTAAAATAAAAGTAAACCAAAAAGAAAGTCGAAGGTCCGGCCAATCCGGAAGTTCGAAGTGCAGCACACTTCCTCCTGGAGCCTCCTTGGTCGCAGAGCTTCGTCTCTAGTGCTTTTTCTTCACTCAGAATGCCTTAGCAGATGATGGAATTGTAGTTCTGAATTGAGGGGGTCGAAGCCCCTTTTATAGTATCATCCAAGGCGCCCTAGAGGCCTCTGAGGCGCCCTATAGGCAGTCAAATCTGATCTACAATCGCGGTCTTCGCGCAGGGATAAACCCAGCCATCCATGGCACCTAGGATGGCCTTGAGGGCGCCCTGAAGCATGGGGACGCCCTGGATGCTCCTCCCAGGTGTCATTTCCCCTGCGTTTGCTCTTCTGTCTTGCCTGCAACTCTAGGTACCTGCAAGACAATCAAACACAAGACAAATATACAAATAATCTTAGCCTTAAAGATTGGTTTTGACTTTGGATTTCTCTCAAAACCCTAGGTCGAACCGACGCCTAATGTTCCCTTTCCCTGGGAACACGCCTTAACCTACTCCACCCTGGAGAAGTTACTTTTGCCAACTGGGGCCTCCGGTTGGACTTTTACTTAGCATCCGAGATTGTCGGATCTCGAGACGTCCGAACCTCTACCCGTCTCTACTTCTGTCCTTAGTCATCGCTCAACTACGTTGCTCGATCCCTCGGACCAAGACTTCGTGCCCAATTCCTCGAACCAGGACTTCGGTGCCCAACCCTCAGCCAGGACTTTGTGCCCAATTCCTCGAACCAGGACTTCGGTGCACAACCCTCGGTCAGGTCTTAGGTGCCCAGCCCTCGGCCAGGACTTAGTGCTCAACCCTGCAGGTCAAGACTTCTTGCCTAGGTTAACTAGGACTTCTCTTCTGCCAAACATCAAGTCCTGTTTGGCTTACTCCTTGGTTTAACTGACCAACCCTGGGTTTTCTGCTAATCATCAAATCATGTTTAGCTAAGCCTTGTTCTAACTGATCAACCCTTTGTATATTAACTAGATTAAATCTAGGTTTGATCATCTTGCCAACCATCAGGTCCTGTTTGGCTAACCCTTGGTAACCTTAACCAACCCTGGGTTCTGGTTCACTCTGTCAAACATCAGATCCTATTTGGCTCAAACCATAAGGGATTCCAATGATCACCAACATGCAACAGTGCAGAGATGGTGTATGACTCTAACACATGCAACCCCTTCCGGTCATCATACACATCTGAACCTAACATGTACAGGTCAATCAAATGTATAATAGCCTAACCCTCATCCATCTAGGTACACATGCAAGTATAACTAGAAGTCAATCCATGCAGATATATAATTTCATGCCACTATATCTACCTACACATGCATACATGAATACTGTACAAAATCAGATGACAAATATAGAGACTGTATAGATAGGAATTAGATCAACTCAAAGATCAAGCAATAAATATCAAACAGGATAACAACGATGGCAAATTTAAGGTAAATAAAACCTACTGCACAAATATAAACAGTCATGCATAAAGGTAAAGTGAATCTAAAGGAAACAAACAAGAAGTGCTCGCCTCAAAGTAGGAGTCCGTATGCGTAGAGAACCTCCCATCCAATATAATATTTGTAACGAGTGCACCAAGTCAATCAATGTCCGGTATTGAAAGACACAAGAATTTAGCTAAAATCACATATGCTACTTAGCTAAATATACTATCACATTAATTAGGGCTAATTCTAATTATTTAGTTATCATGGTTATGCTTATTTTATATCTAACATAAGCCTAACCCGAAAACCATATAAAGAAGCTAAATCCAACATGAACAATCACTCTCTCATAATGGTTTCTCACGGCAAACCATCACAAATCCACCACTATACCAATCTCCAAAACAGAATTGCTACCAACCCATCTAGGTTCTTATTAGAGCATGCAATTAGTCCTACTACAATCCACTAATTAATCCCGATGAAGCCCACGACTTCCTTAAAAAGGGCTCTCTGTTATCAAGATTACAAGAAACAACTACACCGAAACTAAACACAAGTCACAGCAGTAAGACACCAAGAATTTCAAGAACAGAATCGTTATAATCCCAATAAACTCTTCTCACAAAGTAAACAGCAAGAACAGATCCTACACAGAACTGAGCTACCTCACTAATTTGATCCAATACTCACAAGTCTGAATCCAAGCAACATCGAACAGATCCTAGTCTCCTCCGATCAACCAGTCACAAGAACACACATCAAATCATCGTACAAAACTATAGATCACGACAAATCAATGAAAATTCCGAATATCGAACGCTCAACTCACAAGATCACATCTCCAAATTACAACTCAGAACAAAACTCATCATCAATTCGAAATCAGATGAACACAAAACCAAAATCCAATTCCAACCTCAATCCAAGAAAAACAACAATCTCATCCTTGTTGATATACATAGATACATCATTGATTCATTCCATCCATACTAACAAAGAAGAATTCAGCATCAATCCTCCAAGGAGAAACCTAGCCGAAAGAATCGTACCTAAGCTGCGCCGGTGAGGATTCCCCTGCTCAAATCTGGCAAGAGCAGGACTCGCGAAGAAGATCCACCACTGGAACAACCTTAGCTCCAGCGATCATAATGTGGGTGCTTCAATCGGTGCGAGTGGAGAAGATCCGGCGGTGATCGGGAAAGGAAAGGGTGTGCTCGAGATTGAAGGGAAAAGGGGTTGCGACAAACTGAGACATCCTCGCTCTTGCCCTTGGTCGGTGAGGGGCCAACAGCGACACGGAAGAGGAGAGGAGGAGTAGTAGAAGAAGAAGCGAGGAGGAGAGGTGAGGGTGTCGGCTGCAGGCGGAGAAGAAAAGGCGAGGCAAAAGGGCTCGCATGCGATGAGCGATCGGCCAGAGGAGGAGAAAAGATTGAGTTGTTGGCTACGAGCGAAAACAAAAGGAAGAAGAGAGCTTATGTGTGAGGACAAAGTTTCCATTTTAGCCCTCCTTTATTCTATAATCCAAACTAAGCGCCTAACCCTAGTTTTTATGCAATTTAGTCCCTCACCACTTTGGTTTATTAAAACTAAGCCCTCATAGTTTTGATTTCCAACCAATTTAACCATTAATTTCGATTTTGGGTCTCAAACCCTAAATCTCCTCTGGAAAATTTTTTAAAATTTTCTAGACCGAGTCTGAAGGGTCGTATTTAACATCTTAACTATAAGTCTCTATATTATTTGTTTGCTGAATGATTAGGTAGATATATCTAAATTTATCCCTTAGTTGTTGGTATTTCATTTGTATTCATCGGATTGTGAGCCATTTATTGCATTGTAATATCATTAGTTAATGATTCAGCCACAGTAACAGTTGTGCCATGACAGATGATGAACCACCAGAAGGGTCAATCGGTCCATACATATAAGGTTGTCCATGACAATACCAGTTGCAGTAATTTGACATAAAATCATTTCTATATATATATATATATATATATATATATATATATATATATATATATACATATATGCAGAGCCGGCCCTGGGCCAGGGCAAACAGGGCTCCTGCCCAGGGCCCAAAACTATCAGGGGCCCATTTTATAAATCTCTGGTATATATATATACCAGAGATGATCTCCTGGGCGATAAATAAACGCGACTGTGCGCGTCGCGAAGCGTTTTTGCGTTCCTTCTTTTTTTTCGTTTGCTTAGTGTTATTAATTAAAAAAAATCCCACTTTTCCCATAACTCCTTCCCGACTCGCGTGCTAGGGCTACGGCGAAATTTTCGCCGCCGCTCTTCCTCCTCTCTCGCCGGAGGCCGAAGACATCTCTCGCCGGTGGCCTCGCGCATCGCTGCCCACCATTGCCTGCCCCGCCCTACCGCCGGATCTACGAGCCCTCGCGTGCTTCTTGTTGCTTCCCGCCGCTCTTCCTCCTCTCTCGCCGGAGGCCGAAGCCACTCTCGCCGGTGGCCTCACGCATCGCTGCCCACCATTGCCTGCCCCACCCTACCGATTCGAGGCCGACACTTTTCAAGATTGGCGGCGATGAGGTGCTCGAGTTTAGGGTGTTCATCAAGGTCGACATTTTGTCCCCGTTTGATCTTGCCGCAAGCTGGAGAGCTTATCAGGAAAATATCGAACCATCGAGAGTTCGAGCGATTCAGGATGTCAGTATCAATGTGGCGCCTGAGAGGGGTGTGGAGGTACTTTTCGAAGTATCCGCATTTTTATCGCTTATCTACTGCTAGGTTAGATATGTGTGGATCTTCGTTACCTTTCGTCCTTTTATAACCTCAGTTCATAACGATTTGATACGTGTGACTGTTGCATTATTGAATAACGAAATATAACCTTAAATAACAATTCTGTTATCTATCAGTTTAGATAATGCTGTTTTTTTGGAGGTATTAAAGGATGTTAATACTGGTTTATGGAGGTCTTACAGAATGCTCATGTTTGTGAAGGATTCAGAATGGTCTGCCTATAGCAATATTCAGATTTCTAGTTACTAGTTAGTGTCTGTTGACAACTGCTTGTAACAATTTTCAGATAGATTTCTCCAGACTTTGGCTTTTGGTAGTGATTTTCATATCTTTTTGTTATTTATTTTTATCCACGGTTAAGGCTTTGGGAGCTATCAAGAGCAATTTGATTGATCCTCTAGGAGAACTTGACAATTGGAATGATGGAGATTCATGCATATCACATTGGACAAGTGACATTTGTCATAATTCTATATTAGATGATCGATATTTACTCATCCTAGAATGTTAGGATTGTAGATTTTCTCTTTGTTAAGATTTTTCTTTTTTGGTCTATTATAGTTAAATGATATTTTTGATAATCTAAGCTAACATCGGTGTAACTAGACTGTATTGAAAGAACCATTATAACACTAATCAAATATAATTCTTATTAGTCACTTTGGAGACATCCGATAAATATAATTCTTATTGACTAAATATGTATTGTCAGAGTAAAAATCTGTATATACTAAGTTATTATCATTCATATATTTAACTTTTCGTGGTTTTTTCTAAATGAAAATTTTATAGATAGTTAAAATATTTTGTGGATTTTTTTTAAGTGGTGGACTAAATAATATATATATTCTATGATAGATGATGTAGTTTTTTTTTTAAATAATGTTCAAAAGATAAAATTGGGGCCTAATTTATAATTTCGCCCAGGGCCTTTAAATAACAAGGACCGGCTCTGCATATATGTCTTCTCACGGTATCCATATCATAGTAGACTCTATTTCTACATTTGCTATGATTGCCCGAACACCGTAACTCGACATCATTCATACATTCTGGATGACTCTTAGTAAAATTCACAAAATATTTAAGTTCAGTAACAAAATCATCTCTGATAAATCTATATATTTTCTAATAGATTGTATATCTAAACTTTATTTATATACATTGTTGCCTAATCAGAATAAAATTTAAAATATTATTAAACTTGTACAATTTGAATTAAGTAGTAAAATTTAATTAAATCACGTAAGTTATTAAATCTAGTGAGAGCATTATGAGCTCAATTGGTTCATATTATTCTTTATTTTAGTTATATATTTAGGTTTCTATTTATTTGAATATGCATTTGATACAGTTTGGAGTAATAATTCATACTATAAAGAATCAAATAACAATATAAAGTATAATTCATATTATACAGGCTTATAGTATGTATCATTACAACATCAAAAGAAATCTATATTTCACCTCTGAAAGATAAAATAATTATCATGCACTCAGTATAACATTTATAAGTTTATTATTAAAAATATTCTAATTAAAACAAGCATCTTGTCAGTGAGTAGGATAAGCCAAAATTACAAGAAACTTATATTTCAGATCAAACAAATAACAAACTATGCTATTTTTCATGTTGCAACCGAAAATAATGAGCTCTAATATAACACACTAAAATAACAAAATAACTATATCATATTATATATCAAAATACTAATTCAACCTACATCTAAAGTTAACCATGTAATATAATATATAGGTATTGTTTAATAAATTATACCTGAAGATGAGTAGTCCAGTCAGAGAAAAGAAGCAAATGCAGTATCATACAAAATAAAATTATATAGCTAAAATTAATCACAAATAATCATAACAAAAAAAATATAGCATGGCTAGCCAAGTTCGTGACCGGTAAAGTTGACGATGGAGAGTTGTTGGCCAAGCTGACGGCCGCAATCAACCAGCCACAACCTTCCTTCCGACAATAGCTTGGCTGACCATGATCTGCCGGCCGACAATGATATGGTGGTGGCCAAATCTGGATGGCCACGATCTAGCGGCGGCCAGATCTGGCCGACCGCGATCTAGTAGGCCGCTAGATATGGCTGGCCTCTAGATCTGGTCGGTTAGTAGCAAGATGTGGTCAGTCGACAGCAAGGTATGGCCGACCTCCAAACCTAGAGATCTAGCACGAGCACAAGGTGTGGTCGGCCGACAGCAAGATCTGGCCGGCCGGACGCTAGATATAGTTGACCGCAACTTGGTCAGACTCCAGAGCTTGCGGCCGGCGACTTGGCCGAAGAGTGGAGGAAGGAGGAAGGAGGAACGTGAGGATGTACGTCTCACCGGAGAACGAGGAGGTCGGAGGAGAAGCTCGTTGAAGACAGGAGGAAGAAGCTTGGATAGCGCGCGATCAAAATTAGGGCTCAAATTTTTCCGATGGAAATTGAATTCCGTTGGGAATTCATAACGAATATTGAATTCCTTCAAAAAACAACTTATGCCTCGTGTGTGGATCCCTAACCACCGACAGAAACTAAATATTGTCAAAAATTACCGACGGAATAAAATCGATAATGATGATTTTTCTTGTGATGCTTGGTAATTAATGATAAAGTGGAAAATGACTGTCGAGATGGATTACCTAAACGAACAATTGTTAAACGAAGGCCAGATAATATATATAGAATTGAGACGAGGTGGAGATCATCAACAGATGTCCAACCCACACACACTAAAAAAAAATGTATTAGAGGGCACTTAAATTGTTCTATAAATTCTCTTTAGGGTGGCAAAAGATAATTCACTCATCCTCAATGCTCCCGCTAATCCATTTCAGAGTCAACACTGAGAAGGTAAATCATGGGAACTATTAACCCGGATAGGGGGGAGGAGAGAGAGAGTGTGTGTGATTTTTTTTTTAAAAAAAAATATACTTAACTATTATAAATGTAGATAGGTGGGAGGTTAAGTAGGACCTATAATTATAAAAGACCGTGTCCATATATGCATCATGATCATGCTCAGGCATGACGTACATTGCAAAGGGGTAGATGGCATGGGTTACGCCTAGGTATAACCTAAGACTTAAAGTATAACTTATGAAATTAGGACCAAGTGGGATGGAAGGCTCCATGATAATCGTCAAGAGTTTGGGAGCTCCCGTATCTTAGGAACTTTTGAATTTGAAGCATTTAAACGGAGAACTTCAGAAATCGAGCTCAGACTAGAGAGCTCAAGTAGCTCGTCTTAACAAGTCAGTCTAAGGAATATTCTGATGTACCGACTCAATTGAAGAGGTTGACCCCTTGGGTTTGGATCTTGGAATAAATATAGAATAAATTTTAGTTCATAGTTTTTCTTTTCTTTTTCCATTCCTATGCTTCTTTAAATTTGCATGTATAAATTGCTTGCTAATTGATTTCCATATTTACTCTCATTTTTCCTGCTTTTCAACGGAATTTAGGATTCTGGTGAAACATAAAGCGCCTTTTGTTGAAAATGAATACCTAGGGGTGGAAACCTCAGAAGCCTCGCTATCAATGGAAGCTTCTAATTATTCATCCCATGGAAATCTTGGCAACCATAAAATTGTACACGAGTAGAATATGAGACAATTCTCCGGTCTATTTGTGAGATTTTGGGTCCTTTTTGGATGTGTGATGAGTGGGAGCAGATCCTCTGGTCCGTATTTTTGCGGATCAGGAGATCAACCACTCGCGATTGGCGGTCGGATCGTGATCGCGATCCGACCGTAATTTGTGCGATCCCTTCTAGGATTCACCGTGTTCTCCAGGTTATAATTTGGGTTCGAGCGGGTGGCCGGAGGCCACCCGACGGCCTAAACCCTAAATCCGGATTTAGAGTTTAGAGTTTAGGGTTTAAGATTTAGGGTTTAGGCCGCCGGGGTGGCCTCCGGCCACCCGCCCGAACCCAAATTATAACCTAGGAGGCACGGTGAACCCGAGAGGGGATCGTAACAAATTACGGTCGGATCGCAATCATGAACCGCCCGCAATCACGAGTGGTCGATCCCTGGTTCGCAAAAGTGCGGACCAGAGGATCTGCTCCCGTGATGAGTGGACTACATGCCACTTGTTCAACAAGTTGGATTCACTTTCACAGACTTTTCTACGCATACGCTTGCCAACTGCCAAGGATCCAATCGTCCAAAGTCATGGTAACTTGGTTTATTATTATAACTACAATGCAATAAAATTACAGTAGGTTCGTGAAAATATATGCCTGGTAACAACTAACAACCAATTAGATTACGTTCGAGCCCATATTTGTTTGGCGTTGGATCCTCCCAAAATCCTACCACGTACGGACAGCGACAGACCGACAATTTCCAAAAATAGATTACAGTTAAATAGTCAGAAGCTTGCTGGATCCGGAAGAAGAGAATCTGGCCGTCGCGTCTAACACGCGAAGTGGATTTTGCCGACTTTCCTCTCTCGCCGATTGCAATGTTTGTGCAACTTGTTTCGATTCTAGAACAAGCAGACTGCTCAGGTTTTTCATAAAATACTGAGTAGGTATGATAATATATATGTGAATTTTAAAATATTTAATTATTCTATTTAGTAGTAATTGAACTGAACTTTATTCTATTTATTAATTAAAAAATAAGTATTGTATTTTTGGAAGGGAAACTTTGCTTAAACTCTCCAACCTCAAATCCACCTTTGCATGCAGTCCCATCCAATCTTTTCTTTACATGCAGTCCTTGATAGGATTGACAAAACAGTTTTGTAAGTATTATTTAAATAAAGTTGAGTATAAAAGTCAGAAATTTGAATATATAAGATTGCATCCACCACATCAAGAAACTGTATACTCAATTTTTACTTTTATATTTAATTTTCACTCTTTTATACTTAAATCTTTACAATGTATAATCAATTTTTACTCTTTTATACTCAATCCATCATGGAGTGAATGCAAAGAATTTATCAAATGGAGAGTGTATGTAAAGATCAAATGGAGATTTGGGGAGTTTTTTAAATTTACCCTTTTTTTGGAATCTAAATTTTCAGTTATGATATACAAAG